>VMOF01000320.1:51893472-52338354 GCA_011764245.1 Trialeurodes vaporariorum
TCAAATGGCAAAAGTGCACGGTTGTCAGATTGTACGAGCCGCCACTGAAAAATTCCTCCTACATATTAGATCAATAAGAGTTCTAATACTTTCAAAGGAAATTTCTTTTCAATTATAATTATGAGAATGGGTCTGTTGCAAACTTTTGCTACAGCGATGAGGAAACTTTCGTCCAATGTAAAATCGCCTGAAAAGTCCATTTCTGGCATAAAAAACTCATAAAATGCATGAATAAACTCACAAGAGGCGTTTAATGAATTCCAAGATGGTGGAGAAATATCGAGCAATTTGTATGCATGCACCACGAACATCAAAGGATAGCCAACCTCACGATATCGATCACCACCAATCACAACGTAAACAAACACATAACCTCTACCTCCAGCGAGGTTGTCAAAGTGGGCCATCCTTGGATGTTCGTGGCGCATGCATACACATTGCTCGATATTTCTCAGCCATGGATTTCATTAAACGCCTCTTGTGAGTTTATTATTGCATTTTATGACTTTCTGATACCACCAATGGACTTTTCAGGCGATTTTACATAAGATTATACACTCTTAATCGTTGTAGCAAAAGTTTGCAACAGACCCATTGTAATTATGAGAATTATTGAGAATTCCTGTTTAATTCTATAAGACTTTTCTATTTAGTCCATGTTTAAAAAGAGTTTTTGTCTGCATGTTGAAATCAGTTTCAGTGACATTCTGTCTAATGTAAGCAAAGAAAATCTGAGATGCCTATGCCCCCACACAGCGGAGATTACTCAGTGAGAATGGATTACAGCATTAAACAAGACTTGTTCAAATTAAATTTAAATTATTTGATCGAACCATCATAAGAACGTCTATAGTGCCTGCAAAGCACAGCTTGGAATCTGCATCCTCAGCGAACGCGTGTACTTGCGAAGGTTACTACTTCACGAGGATGCATTGCCAAGTAGGTCAGTGACCGCATAAATGCCTTGTATGGATAGGTATACAATATGTTACTAAAGAATAACCAGCAGATCCAAGATGCAACAGCAGAAGGATACTTTTTTTTCCAAAGTGTTATTTGAGGCCGCCATGAGTCAGAGCTGCCATTTTGCGTATAATTAATGCTATTTTTTCAATCCACCGATGAATCCACCGGTTGAGAATAGATTACACAGTTCAGTTCAGTGTATGACTGTAATGAACTAAAATACTACCAGCTTTAATATTTTTGGAGTCGTCGATGGCTTTAAAAAAACTTGCGGATATTTTAATGCATTGACGGAATTTCCACCGATTGAGAAAATATTACAGACCAAAGTATTTTCGTGCATTCCAGTCATACACTGACCTGAACTGTGTAATCTTTTCTCAACCGGTGGAATCATCGGTGAATAGAAAAATAGCATTGATTATACGCAAAACGGCAGCTCTGCCATAAGTAGGGTTGCCAAGCCTCCTTGCCCCCGAAAAGAGGACACTTAAGGTATTCAGGGGGTGAAAAAGAGGGCAGTCTTTTCTTGAAAAAATAAATAAGATAAATCGGTTTGGTTTTTGCTTTTTTTCGTATAGCTTAAATATATATCATTAGTACAAAGAGCATATTCTCCCTTTCTGAAAAGAAAATAAAACACTTAGAATGTAGAGAGAGGGCTTTATCGGTGTTATCGATCAAAACAAATTCGAGTTTCAGAGCATACGCAATAAAGTGGCGATTCCCAAGCGTATGATGTCAAACGAATGCAGCGCTGTTCTTTTTATTGTAAGGAATAAGCAGCGTGCAGCTGTAGCAAATGAACAAAACGAAGAGAGTGAGAGTGAGTGAGAGATAGAGAGATATAGAGAGAGTGGGAGAGAGAGAGCGCTCTTTCGTCCTTGATTGCGTAATAAGTGTTTGGAAAAAAAAATCTACAAATTTTCTCCATTTGTTCCCAAAAATAGTGCTGAGAAACATACGGAAGATCAAAAGTTTCTCCAAGGACGCCTGGACGAAGTCGTCAAACAGAGGATTTTCAGGGGGAAAGAGGACGTCTGAAAGCCCAACCATCATGCTGAAGGCAATAAAGGTCGAAGGATTGGTTTTGCAACAAAAAGGTGCTTTCAAATTGCTGGAATAAGCGCGCCATGCTTGCGTAAGTCGAGGAAAAAAAATGAGTTCTTTTCCCGAACGTAAAGATTTCAAAATTCGTCGCAAAATCGATTCCCTCGTTGGGTTCAGCCGTTAGGCAGTCCGATGGCCAAATAAGGCAACGATACCCGCCAACAAGTTTTAGGCGCACCGTTGGCACAACGTGCGCCTATTGAAATCGCCCTGATACTCAATAGAGTATACTACGCCCCCTTGTGATCAAATGGCGAAATGAGCTTTTTTGATGTCGTGAAATTTAGGTTGTGTCCTGTGTTTTTTTTATGCTAATTTCATTTGAAAAGTTAATGTTCTCCCAGCCACGACTGAATTCTGAGTTGGTTGGGAGTAATTTCATGTTCATTGATTGACGTTTTTTTAAAGTTATTCTATGTCAAAAATTTCCAACCTCACTTTTTGATTATTTAAAATTTTTCCCCGGTATATATTCTAGGTGATCAAGAGAACCAATCATTTGCCGTTCTGAATGTTTGTTTTTTTGCATGTAGGTAAATGCAATTATTATAATTAATTATAGCGTGTGGTCAAACGCAAAACGGAAAGTCCCTACAGCAAGAACTCTGAACATTCCTTATCTCAATACTCAGAATTCTCATTTAATTACCAAAAATTACTGCGCATCGAAGAGGATCTCTTACTATTCAGCCCTGATGTCGTTGTTTCCATAGTGGTCCCTGCCCTAACCTCCTCCATATTTCCTATCAAATTTCAGCTATTTGTTTACGCTCAAATTTCTAGTACTCCAGGAACTTCCTGATTTCTTATGCTACCTTATGCTACATCTGTTGTACTACCTATGTTGATTCAAGCTGTCACTCTCCTCATATGTCTCAAAGTATCTTGAGACACTCAAACTGGTTCCTTAATCATATAGTTTGGTAGTCCGCTAACCTTTGACAGTCACCTATTTTGTCGGAGATCATCATCAGTCATGCCTAAAAGTTTAGCGCTTAGACTTTTGTACAAAATTGGGATTGCGCCTCACAATTTGGTGACAGTTAAGTTAGCGTCATATGATGAAATATGAATCAGCGCTCCATTTCTTTCTGAAATTTGTGTTACCGAGTCAATTTCTTCTGAAAATTATGTCAGCGTACATGCTTTTTTTTACTGAAACTTGAGTGAACGCACAGTTTTGAGCAAAAACATTTTCAAACGCTATAAGAAAAAAAGAAAACAATACGGCATTGGAGAAAATGGGGAAATTGAGTTAGTGCTTATACTTTTGCTGAAAATTAAAGTCGTGCACCACGTTTGGTTAAAATTAAGTTATGGCGCTTTTTTTTTGCTGCAAAATGACTCAACGCGCCATGTTTTTCTGAAAATTGTGTGATCTCATCAAATTCTTCTAAAAATTATGTCAGCGCATCGGTTTTTACTGATACTGAGGTGAGAGTGCTAATTTGAGCCAAAAATATTTTTAACGCTAATAATCAGAATTAGAGACTGATTAGGTGTGTTGCGGTTGGATCAGTCATGCCTAAAAGTCTACATCCGACGGAGATGGTGTGATTGTTTTTTTACTTTCTCACTCAAATGAAATTAGAAAAATTGAGAAAGTATTGCGTTGGCGCAGAGATTTTCAAGGTATTTTGTTGCGATAGTTGGCCTCTCAGGACAAAGTCAATCATGATTTAGTCAAAGTAATTGCCTCTTATCATGTCTAATACCATCCATAAGAACATCCTTCCATCATATTTTCTATTTCTTAACCCTTTCTGACTTAGAGAGATTTATGTAAAAAAAATCTGTGGCGTCTGTCCGTCAGTCCGGCTGTTCGTCACTCCGTACCTAGGCATAGGTTTTGAACCATTGATCCTTATGCATCCAGATTTTGCACAGTTGTTGCTTTTTAGATTCCCCAGAGGTACTTTTTTTCGTTTTTTTGAAATTTTGATTTTTAGGGTAGTTATGGGGAAAAAATTATTTTCATTAAAATCAATGGTAAAATGGATAAAAATGAATAAAAATGGAATAATTCAAGTTTGGCTCAATCAATTTTGATGAAAGTTAGCAAAAAAATATCTATTTTCAGCCTACTATAGAATGAACCACTTATAGTTCCTATATTCATTCCTTAAGACTGATTAAAAAATCAAAATAAGCGCGCTCGAGCCGAAAAATAGAATTATCGTGAGAAATCAATCTTAAAACTTGGAGTCAATCAATAATGGCTCCATGAATTTTGATAAAACTTTGTACACACAATCTACTATCAATAAACTTAAATATTTTTCTCTCTGTGTCACCAAAAACAACCGATAAAACCATTTCTAGAGGTAATATAGGTACGATTGAGAAAAAAATTTTGGGAATATGGGCAAATAAAAATATAATCCTATTATTTGGGATAGTTCAGGTTTAGTTCAATCAATTTTGATGAAAGTTAGCGACAAAAATCTACATTCAGCCTACTATAAAAAAAACCACTTATAGTTACAATATTCAACCCTCAAAACCGTTCAAAAAATCAAAATATGTGCGCTCGAGCCAAAAAATGGAATTATCGTGAGAAATTAAGTAATCTTAAAACTTGGAGTCAATCAATAATGGCTGGATGAATTTTCATGAAATTTTTTACACACAATCTACTATCAAAGTACTAACATATTATCCTCTCTTGATCACCATACACAACTGATTAGACCTTTTCAAGAGGTAATATAGGTGCGATTGAGAAAAAAATATGGGTATATAAGCAAATAAAAACATAATCTTATTATTTCGGATAATTCGGGTTTGGTCCAATGGATTTTGACAAAATCTGGCAAAGAAAATCTACAATTGGTTTACAAAAGAAATTAGCCCTTACAGTTACAATATACAACCCTTGAGAGAGTTTAAAAAATCAAAATAGGGTGTTTGACCAAAACAAAAAAAAAAAAGAATGAAAGTGAAGAATTAATTTTAAACTTGGAGTCAATCATTAATGGGATTGATTTTGACAAAAATGTTCACAAACATAATGTGTTAAAAAAATACACTAAACACTGCACTGTGTGCACTAAAACATTTTTCTGGTACAGTCCTCATAAAAACCTTACAACCGTTTCGAGGGGCAATATAGGTACGATCGAGCAAAAATCTTTTGAAACTAATTGTAAGCAAATATTAAGACAAACATAATATTTGCAATAAGTAATTCAAGTATGACTCAATTAAGTTCGATGAAAATTGCATCAAAACGTTTGCAACCAGCCTAGGCAGAAATTTCTTTTCAATGTATTACTACAATATTCAACTTTTAAGTCTAAAGCTGTTTAAAAGCAATATAGGTTTCATTACACCAAAAAATAGAATATTCAAGGAAAATTAATTTTATAAAGAAAAGTCAATCAAAAATGGCTGAATGAATTTGGGTTTAAATTTTGTTTGCACAATCTACGACTTAAGTACATCTTTGGAGGGGGGTTAATCTATTAAACAAAAAAAATTATTTCGAAGATCTACAGTTTGAAAGAAGAAACCAAACATAGTACTCAATGGAGGAAATGCAAGAATCAGTACATTTCGACCTCCTATAAAAACTAAGGGAAAAAAGAAACTCCCAAAAATAGAACAAAGAGCAAATATAATGAATGCAGCTCAAAGAATAAAAACTTATTGGAATCTTGAATTACCTACTCTAAACCCTGTTATAAGCAACTTCAGATTAAGGCTCTCAATTAGCCTTCAAATAACAAAATAGGCAACTATTCCTACAGCTTCTCTACAAAATTGCAAACTCTTCGGATTGAAGGCAGAAATATTATGTCCGGAGGTGAAAATATTTGAAATTTGAGGGGGGTTTGGGGATCTCCCCCAGAATTCTAAAGGGGGGTCTGGAGGTATCCCCAGCATTTTAAAGGGGGGTTTGGGGGTCTCTCCTAGTATTCTAAAGGGGGTCTGGGGGTCTCCCCCAGAATTCTTTAGGGGGTTAGGGGGTCTCCTCCAGAATTCTTTAGTGGTGGGAGGGGGGTCCGGGGGTCTCCCCCAGATAAAAGTGATGAGAGAAAGTGTTCGTAGGGTATTCCCTACAGTTTATTTTTTATCATTTCGAGATTTGATTAACGTATTTCGTCCATTGTGCGCGGATCAAATGCTTTGTCACCAGTCGTGGGACGTCATGGGGACATTTAGGAGAGATGTCTTTTGACTCACTGTAACTTCTTCATCTTTTCTTACGTTTTGCCATGGCGTCCTTTGTTTTACTTGGCATCACACTTCACGTTCAAATTTTTTACCGGGCAACCAAAGAACGGTGCCGCAGCTAATGGAATATGGCAACATTGTTTTTCTCTACTCTAACACATCATGAAAAATAATCGATTCTTGGTGGTCCGATTTCTTCTTACTACCGATCACTTTTTTATGTCCCTATTTTGCGGGATATACTATATCGTTGACTACCTTTTTACTAAAGGGGGTTCAAAATTGTTTTATGAGTATTTGATTGTTTATTACGTGCGTTTAGTGATGTGCAGTAGGAAATTCGAAGGATTTGTTCTATGATTGTCCGTAGTGGTCCCACCGCCCCCCCACCACACGACGCACACAGGTTCAGACCCGAACTTTTGCTAGATATGGTGGAAAATCTGAGGGGATGGTTTAAGATTGTCCGTAGTGGTCCTAACCCCCCCCCCCCCCCCCAATCACCACACACCGGTTCGGACCCAAACTTTCACCGGACAATTTTTTTTGAGATGATTTTTTGAGAATCCAAGGGATTGTTCTAAGATTGTCCGAAGTGGTTCTACCCCCCCCCCCCCCCCACTCGCCGCGCACAGGTTCGGACCTTAACTTTTGCTGGACAATTTTTTTGAGATGTTGGAAAATTCGAAGGGTTTGAGATTGTCCGTAGTGGTCCCCCCCCCCCTCGCTGCTTACAGGTTCGAACTTGGACTTTTGCTGTACAATTTTTTTGAGATGGTGGAAAATTCGGAGGGATTGTTCTAAGATTGTCCGTAGTGGTTCTACACACCCCCCCCCCACTCGCCGCACACAGGTTCGGACCCAAACTTTTGCTGGACAATTTTTTTGAGTTGTTAGAAATTTTGAAGGGATTGTCCTAAGATTGTCCGTAATGGTTCTCCCCCCCCTCCTCCACTCTTGCACACAGGTTCGGACCCTAACTTTTGCTGGACAATTTTTTTTAGATGTTGGAAAATTCGGAGGGATTGTTCTAAGATTGTCTGTAGGGGTTCTACACCCCCCCCCCCCCCCCCCCCCTCGCCGCACACAGGTTCGGACCCTCACTTTTGCTGGACAATTTTTTCTGAGGTGGTGGAATATTCGAAGGGTTTGTCCCATATAAGATCGTATGTAGTGGTCCTAACCCCTACCCACTCGCCGCATCCAGGTTCGGACCCGGTTTTTTGCTGGACACATTATTTTTGAGATGGTGGAAATGGAATTTGACTCATGAGGACCAAATTTGCTCAAGGTGCGCCTTCTCTAACACTGTAGTGTCAGAACTATCTGCTTGTTTTATTTTACTTTCGTCTTCCTCTGTTGTTCCTCCTCCTTTTGTTTATTGAATTAAAATCAGGCCGAGGTCGAGGACAAATCCAAACATTACAGGGAGACATGAAACAACGCAGTATTTTATTTCAATTCGTTTCTCTTGACGCTTTTAACCAGTCGAGTGCGTCGTCAACATCGAGACAGAAAGCTACCTTCTGTTGTCATGCGCAGCAGGTAAACAAAGGCAACTCACCTGCGAAACAAAGAGCAGCTTACAGTATTACCAGTGGCGCGCCGAGAGTTTCTTCATCTCTCTCCTTTCTCCATTAAAAAACGTAAATTAGACAAGGATGGACAACGGGATAAAACCCCCTCTTTCTGTCCTTTTCCTACTTATACATTCAAATGGGAAATGAGAGAGATGGAAGAGATCCTGGTTGCGCCAGTGAGTCTCACATTTGACGGCACGTCAACGATGCGCCAATAAGTAGAATCAGATTATTACCAACTCTATTCTTATGAGTAAAAATTAAACGAAATAAGAATATGATTTTCAGGTAAAGAGAGATAAACTATTGATTCTATACCAGTCGTATCATTCCTCAAGTAATTAATATGAATGGAATCGAGTACTATCATATTCATGTTTAAAATTATGTTGACCTTAATTTAAAAACTTAGATCGCCAGATTTTTGATATCGATTTAAGGGGAATGGTCATTGTTGACGTCTGCCCTGACAAAAAAAAAAAAAAAATCCATACGTTTCAGAAAGAGGCAATTTTGACTATGTCGCCTGGTACCTACTTAGATATAGTTGCAAAACTAAAAATCTCAAATTTCGGTCAAGGTGGTTGCAAACCTGCCCCCTAAATATGAGGAAGTTTTGGAAAGAAGATTTTTTTTTTTAGATAGCAACGATAGCTCAGAATTTATTTGACCTTTCAGTACCACGCTCGAATGTATTTGTAATCGCAAAAATCGATCTGCTGCGCTCTATTTCAATTCCTTTTTCATTGTAAAAGTTGTATCCCAAATCGATAACAATTGCAAAATAATGTTTCGCATAGGCCCTTCAACTATATGCATAAATAAAGTTGAGGCCACGGGAGTGGGAATATTTAACCTCCCTCTAAATTTGAGCGAGCTGGCGTTGATTAATTGTTATTACCTGATAGTTAAAGGGTTGCCTTAGACCTCCACTTTGACTTTAAAAAAAGCAGCATTGCAGGTGGCTGTAAAGTTCGAAAGCATTTTTTTTTTAAATTAATTAAATTTTACTGTTTATTTATTTATCATTATTTTTCGTTTGAATGGGTCTGTTGCAAACTTTTGCTACAACGATAAAGATTGTTTCATCGTATGTAAAATTGCCCGAAAAGTCTATTGGTGGCATCAGAAAGTCATGAAATGCGATGATAAACTCACAAGAGACGTATAATGAAATCCAAGATGGCGGTAAAATATCGAGCAATCTGTATGCATACACCTTTAACATCCAAGGATTGCCAACGTTGACAACCTCACAGCTTCAGAGGTTATGTGTTTATTTACATTGTGATTGGGTGCGATCGAGATTGTGAGGTTGGCTATCCTTGGATGTTCGTGGTTTATGCATACAGGTTGCTCAATATTTTATCGCCATCTTGGATTTCATTAAACGTCTCTTGTGAGTTTTATACTGCATTTTATGACTTTCTGGTGCCACCAATGGACTTTTCACGCGATTTTACGTGAGATTGAACACTCTATAGCGCTGTAGCAAAAGTTTGCAACAGACCCATTGTTTGAAGAAGAAATAAGGATCACAACTAATAGAATATGAATTGGAAGTGTATAGAGAATATTGCTCAGAATTTTCTGCAATTATTTTTTTTTTTTTTCAATTGCAATGACGACCTTTGGACTAGCTGCATCGATTGCGTAGCAACAGAGGAGGATGTAAATGGCAAACCTAAAGAATGAAGCGGAGACAGGAGCTTGAAGTAAGCGAGGTAAAGTATACTCAAGCTCACAATCGTTGAAATAACTGCAATTTACGCGATGTCTATTGTGAGTCTGAGAGGAACAGAAATGAATACATTCCGGTATCATTCAGCAGCAATTAGATTCTCCTTCGATTATTTACAATAATGAATCTAGTTCTGCTATTTACAGTGAACCTACATCTGCTTATTGAACGCTTAGGCTTATTCTGTGGCATTGATCTGATTCTGTTTCACAGTTTCACCCTTTGAAACGTCAAACCATTGTTCATAACTCGAAATCAATACGCTCAACAGCTCAACCAATTCCTTTGCATCCAATATGAGTACAGTTCTCGTAATTAACTGTCGTTTTGTGCTCGATTGGTTGATATAATCTGTCTCACAATCAGTAAGACTAGTAAGTTAGATAGGAGAAACCGACGAGTCACAAGCTGCCATAGATATGGAGGAAAAAAGGTCAATTTTTAAGAGGTATTCCAAACTTCTTTAAATTTAAAAGAGACACAAGCGTCTTATTGAACCGATAGGATGTTTGCATCGATACATTGAATTAAATTCTATCGAAACTGAAGCAGCTTTTTTGGTCGAGCCATTTAAAATCTCGAAGACTCTCTCTCTCTCTTTTTAATCTCAAGACAAGAAACAACCCTTTAAGGTGGTGATATCAGTCTTTGATTGGTTAGATTTGCTGTCAGGGGAAGTGTGCAAGAAAGAAGCCAAATACATCCAATGCAAAGGAGTCCTTGAAAACATGTTCAGACAATGATAAAAAGTCCAATATAGCAAATAGAGTCCATTAGGAAAAAAAACTTCTGAGTAATTGCCATTTTAAAGCAGCTAGTACAAAAATCGATAAACTTTTTGAATTGATCAGATAGAGTAGCAGAAATATTAGTAGAGAGAACACTCTGATGTCATAACAAAAATCGTGTGTTACCCTGAACACATTGATGTGAAAGTAGAAAAAAAAAGTGACGGTATCACTCGTTCTTCAAAGTCTGGCAGTATTGAAATCCACAAGGATCCCCTCGACTGTTCAAAATGTAACAACTGCTCCTAAATTAGGGACACGCATACAAGTTTCATTCGTAAATATCCCGACTTCATTTTGACACCAGCCCGTTGTCACACGCACTAATTGCGGCGCGAATGCAGTTTTGAAAAGAACGCGTTCGCAATGTTAATGGCTCGTTTTGAAAGCGACGCATTATTTATAGACGCACAGACGATATAATTAAACATTAGACACTGGAACCGGAGTCTGAACCCACGACGAAAGTTGCAAGGCCGTTTCCAACGCTGCTGGGTCAATGCACAGCGCTCAATAATTGCTAGGAATGAGTGACAACCCTCTGCATGAGTTATTCTTTTCTGTTTGAATGTTGGATCGATATTCGGTAAATATATGTATAGGCGATCTCTTCGCAGTTCCACTCCCCCGCATAGCACGCTGGCACACAGTAGATCGAAAAATGGAATTTTGCGGACATCAATATTTTTTTTTTTTTTTTTTTTTTTTTTTTTTTTTTTTTTTTAATAAAAATCAAGATTTTGAACAAGAAACAGCAAGATAATGTAAACATGTTTAAAATTACTCATGTTAGAGCTGAGAGCTATAAAAACGAGTAAAATAACACGAATTAGGAAAGAAAATATCAACCCTACATTGTTTTTATAAGCAAAATACAACAACTTTTGATGTCCGGAAATACCCATGTATCGATCCACTGTACGGCATAGCGACAGGCCGGCGCGTGGCGTGAGGTGGTGAGGTCGTGGATGAATAAATGAATATTGCGCGACGGCACGCACATTCGCACAACAGACTAAAATAAAATTGAAGTCTAGTCATCTCTCACGCGAAGCTGATGCAATGCACAGTTCAAATGTGGTCAGACTGAGAGAAAGGGATGATGAAATGGATCAAAAAGACAGGGTCGGTCGATGGGAAAATACACGAAAAAAACGACTGGTAGAATTTGCCATCTGTATTGCTGATTTTGGCATCTGCTAGCAAGTATGGTAATGTTTCACCATAATATGGTAAATTCAACGTGCCTTGTGGTAAATTAAGGTAACTTGCTGTTACATTTTACCATAATCTGGTGAAATTTACCTTACTTGATATCAGACTCCAAGATGGTAAATTCTACCAGTTTTTTTTTCAGTGTACACTTTATATTTTAAGGCCGATGGATCTCTCTGTGGTCTAAAGATCGAAGAAAAGAGGCCAAAAATCAGTGACAAAAAATTCATTAAAGTCATCGTTTATGACCTTTTAAGCTCAATTCAAAACTTTCTAGTGACATTTTTGGGTCTAAAAGACTTGTTCAAAGTGTTCTCTGTGACTGTAAGTGGTCTAAAAAGTTTATGGATGTTAAATTGATGATGGGAAATTTAAGTTTTGATTTTTTTGCCACTTTTTGACAATCTCGGACAGTCCGACCAAAGCGCCTAGGGGGTAATTACGTATAAACTATCGTATCTAGTTGCCATCATCGAAAGCTAGTTATTTTTATGGCCAATGTTTGTCTTTCGAGTCGGTAGACATATTTCGATAGACAAACCCTTCATTATCTTCGATGTGCGGCTCTGAGGAGTCATTGGTGAATTTCTGGGGAGATGTGAGGGTTTCTATCAGAATGACAACTTGAACTATACTATTCAATACGATGACGTCTTGCATGCAAAAACAGGGGGGGGGACCCCTAGCTTCAATAAAATAGGAAGTAAAATAATTTGGATACCGTGTCCGATGCAATACTTTCACGTTCTTGCTAAAGGCCTACAGCGCTAAACAACTGAGTTCGTTTGGCAGGGGTGAGGTAAGAAAAGGGAGCGTGTTGTGTAGTCTCATCAGGCAGGGCTGATGCAATATTTTTACATTCTTGTAAAAAAATCGATAATACTATACCCGGAGAATCTAGAGAAGGGTATGAAAGGGGTAGATGGTTAAAAGAAAGGTTGATGCAATACTTTGCGTGTATTTCCGGAGACAGCTAAGATTTCTTCTTCAAGAAAAATAAAAAGCAGATAAAAATCGAATTTACGGTGACTAGGGTTTGATGTGATTCTTTCATCATTCTTGCAAGCCACTTTTCATACAGCTTTACCTTAGTTTAATTGTTAGCCAAAAAATGTGACTCATATTTGAACTGTTTGAATTCGAGATATTTTCAGATGCGCGAGGCACGTCTTTCAAGTAAATCCAGAATTTAAGGGGCTATGATGTAACCCGCGCGAAAAAAAATGGGAATCTTGGGACCCGTTAAACGTCACGTTAATAAGGAACTATACAATATACGTAGGTGGTAAACTACCACCATAGTACCACCTTTTTGTCATTTAAAAAATGGACAAAAATTGATCTTTTGCACCCTGGAATTTTTACAGGACGCATCATCCTTGGCCGTGGCGGTCATTAATTATAGGTATGTTGGTTTCCTCGTCATTTCATCGCGGTCTTCATTCAGAACGGACACTTTCACCCTCCGAGAATCTTCAGAAATTTACCGTAAAGTTCTGTCCATTAAGAATTGATCGACTGAACTGTGTCAAACAGATTCAAAATTGTGCCTGTGAATTTAATGATTTAGCATTTACTGATGAGCTAAATTAAAACGACTAATTAGATTAAGGCATTCCCCGTAATGAAGTCGAATTGCTCAGATGGTAGGAAAGACATGGCACGCACAGTCGCACACGCTACCAGTCAAATAATGTCTGAGTAATGGGGCAGTTGCAAGGGTCTGAAATGTTGCGTTTGTTATAAAGAAAATGATAGTACTTGATGAGCTGAGAACAATGGTGCCTTTGGTATTTTCCTAACTGTCCCGGATTTGGAGTTACATAATTGTAAAGTTGCAAAAAATCGTGGGCGTAGTGACGTCACTACGCGGAATTCCCATTTAAAACAATGTATTTTGGGCCAAAATCCCATTCCCGGAACAATGGGACTTAATTAGAAACCAAAAGCATCTTTCTTCTCAGCTCATCAAGTACTTTCATTTTCTTTATAAAAAACACAACAATTTAGACCCTTGTAATTGGCCCATTGTGCTTATATGCGAGTTGCAACAAAATATATCTAATGTCAGTATAATTACCGCTGATGCTGATACACAGGGTGTTTTAGGTTAAATGTCAGGAAATTTCAGAGCCAATTCCCCGGCTCAAAAGAAGACTCTTTCTACCTCATAAACGTGGGCCTTATAATGACACCTCTCTGAGTCACAACTTTTCAAAGTCTGGGGAAAACTGTAGCTTTTTTTAGATAAATACTGTACATATAAAAGTGTGTCTGAGTTTTTTGAAGAAAATTCTCTAAAATTTGGCACCAGCCGTATTTTGTTGTTGTAAAATTATGTGTTTCTCTCGCTTTGTGTGCATCTTACGTATATCTCCTAGTCACCTTAATAAAAACAGGAAATATGTCTGAGAGTAATGCGTTTGATAATCTTGAGCCTTTGACGGAAAAAATTCTATGTTTTTGATAACAATTTTCAATATTTTTGGATGGAATCATGGTGAGTGATAAAAACCATTACGGAAAAAATGCTAATTTAACATTTAAATGTTAAAAAAATGTGCAATAAGTTCTACATGCTGATTTTACATTATGAAAATGCTGACCTAGCCATGGACGAAGTTAAATGAGCATTTCCAGATGTTGAACCAGCATTTTTATAATGTAAAATCAGCATTTAGAACCTGTCGCACATTTGTTTAACATTTTTATTGCTACTTCAGCTGCTTTTTTTTTTTTCAGTGGCACACCAAAAGATTTTTGAAACATTCTGTTGGTGGGACGATATGGAGGCATTAAACGAGCAGATTCCACATAGTTTCTAAGACTGTCATCATGTGAGCATTGATCTTGTTTTCGTTCAACCAATATTTATCAGAGCAGATCGTTACTTCAAAAAAATCAAAAAGAGAATGGGCCGAGGCACGTGAATATAGTCGTCGAATTTATGATAACATGTCAAAGGTTTCCTCAGATTTTTGTTCAGGTAGGCTTCCTGCAATACTTAGCCCGGTAAATCTAAACATTGCAGGTAGCCTATGCAAGCGAAATCTAAGGAGTTGACTGATTTCACTTCATTCGTCAACTACTCGCCCTATTCATGAAAGTACAAGCAAGTTTCTGAAAATTTGTGGAAGTTTTGAACTTTAGCGACTTATCAGCACTTGTACATAAACTTTAATTGGAATGATTTCCTTAGCTCTTTTTGAACTGGAAATTATAAATAATACCCCTCGTTAGCAATGCTGCCAGATTGACCAATATCATAAAAGCGTTTAGTCAAATTTCCTCCAGGGTCTCCTAAAAAAAGACAATGAGCTAACGCATGCATGCTCATTTTTGATATATTAATCACGTTTGTAAGTCAAAAATTTTAACGGATTGATAAAAAGCATGCGTAAATTTGTTTTATTTATTTACCTTGACGCCGTATTTCGATTCTAGCCATTTTATAATCTAAAGAATTTTTAACGTTATTCAATTCTTGAGAACTCATTATTATGACCTGACTCAGAGTGATCAAGTTTTTCAGTTTTGACGTAAATAGACACCACAAGTACGGAACAAAACTTTTGGACAGCACAGAACAGACAAAAAGCGCACAAAAAATGGCAAAAGCGTTTCGTTTTCTTTATTACATTTGTTAAATTAAAAGCCCAAACAATAAAATTTAGAAATAAGAAAGTGTTAATTTTTTTTATTAATAAAAAACTATGTCCACCCAAAATAAAAACGATTGACTCTTTATATGAACGTACGGTAGTACTTCAAAGCAGCCGGCACTATCACTGAAGTCGTGTGGTGGTAAAATTCATCGTGTACTTTCTTTGATAGATTTAAAAATGGCCACATTTTGCAAATTTTTTGTTTGGAGGCTTTAAAACCAGAAACTTAAAACGGAGTTTGAAGAGAAAAAAAAAACAACAAAAAATCGATGCGTAAAAGTTACTCTCGCGCGCGTGAAATGATTCCGCACTCAAATTTTAACCGGTAAAGAAGAAGAAAAAAAGTCAATGAGGCGCTGGAGATAACAAAATAAACAACGCGTAACTTACAGAGGGATGAAACTTTGTGTACGCACACCCGATAAAATTGCTAAAAGGAACGGGATGGAATATCTCAGCTAGAGGACAGAGGGCAGAGGTCGCCGCGTGATCGAACGCCGGTTCATATACAAACTGACGCCGTGACGCGGTCCGAATTTGAACACGGTACGCCGGGCTCGAACGGGAGACTGCCAGCCAAGATCACGTGACTGTTGTTGCAGACCGGTTTCCAAGCTACCACAGACTAACGTTCACCAGGCCCGAGGGGGTTGCGTTTATACCATTTGAAGCTCCTGTCAAAAGCTTTTAAAACGAACTTTCTAGACGCTGGCTGATCTCATAAGCCACTAGAGTTTGATTGTCACTTTATCAATCGTCATCGATACAATCAATCAATAACAATAGAGTCCTGTTCTTATAGCGGGAATTAGTGATATCGTTTTAGTGATATAATTTATTCAAGTGTTTCCAAAATAACTAAAAAAAATAAAAAAAATAAAAAAATAGGACGACATAAATCATGAGAAGGCGGAGGAAATAGATCTTTTTGTTAATCCGCGATCAGATTCTTGGAGCATGATTTTAATAAGAGCTCTCCAATTTTAAGGATCAGTGGCGTAACTAGAAATTACCTTTCTCTCACTTTCCCCATTAAAATGTGTAAGTTAGAAAAGGATGGGAAAGGGGGATCAATCCCCTCTTCCTATCCTTTTTCTACCTGTGCATTTGGATGAGTATAAAGAGAGATAGAATGATTTCTAGTTACGCTACTGTTAAGGATAATCGATCGAATAAATTTTATGATAGAATAATCCAAGTCGATGAACCTTTTCTGCGGGCCGATCATTTACTTAATCGTTAAACCGATCGTTAAGACTGTGTATGAGTGATTCTATTGGCTGAAAATTGTAAAACTTGGCAGTTACCATGGTAACCATCTTTAAGAGTCTCGTTATTTAAAGGTTATTCATGAGTAACCTTCAAAGAGCGGGCACTATAACGATGGTTACCATAGCAACGGCTAAGTTTTAAAATTTTCGACCAATAGAATCACTCATACACATTCTTAACGATCGGTTTAGCGATAAAGTAAATGATCGGCCCGCTGGACGCGAGCTTTATTTCACGTAAAGCTATGGCTACGCGTAGGCCTTTGTGATGTACAGTTTTGTGTATCTAAGTTCGATACCTAAAAAACATCGAACTTTTATCGATACATCAAATAAATTTTAACAAGCCGAAACCGAGAAATCACTGGTAATCGTGATACTTTTTTATGTTTTTGAGATGGTTTAAGAGGAAAAAATTACTCTAAGGTCTGTTTTTAGTTGAAACGTCGATAAATAACGCGAGTTTCGATTGACATCAACCTAAGCATCGAATCCATTTGATAGCAGAAAAACATCGAAACTTCGATCGATGCATCGAACATCGCACAGGTTTAGCTACGCGTCTCGGGGAGGAGGGCGACGAAATGTATGAGAAGGAGGCTCTCTGCACAGTCCGAAGCATTTTGCATTTTAAATTGAAATTTACGCATTTGAGGATGAGAATGACATTATTTATGGGTATTATTATTTTTGTTTTAATATTTATAGGATTGAGCGAAATACTCTTTACTCTCGAAGGTTCACGAAATTATTTTAGATGCATCATCAAAATGCCACTCTACAGTATGCTCACAAAAAATCTATTCTTTTGAGAGAGGAGCCCTAAAGTAAGTTCAAGCAAGGTTTTCCTCTAAACCTTCCACCAGTCAATTTGAAAAAGCACCCAGTAAAAAGCAACGACTTAGCCATCTCTATCATTTTTTTGTTAAAATGTGTGTGTTAGGTACACAAAAATGGATAAAAGGATAAAATCCCAAATTACGTCCTTTTTCAACTTATACACTAACAGGCAAAATGGTATTTAGAAAAAGATCATCCTGGGAACGCTACTGAGCACGCACCTATAAAATGCCCAAAATTAATACATTGTAGGGCTGAAAACCAGAACCGGAACCGAAACCGAAACCGCAAAAATTAGCCGTTTTTTTTGGAAACCGAAACCGAATTGAATAGGGAAAGACAAAATGGAACCGGAACCGGCACTGAAACCAAAACCGCATAAATTATCTGTTTTTTTTTTTTGGAAACCGAAACCGAATTGAATAGGGAAAGAAAAAATGGAACCGGAACCGAAACCAAAACCGCAAAAATTAGCCGTTTTTTTGGAAACCGAAACCGAATTGAATAGGGAAAGAAAAAATGGAACCGGAACCGGCACTGAAACCAAAATCTCATAAATTAGCTGTTTTTTGGAAACCGAAACCGAAGCCGACTTGAATAATGAACAGGGAAAGAAAAAACGGAACCGGAACCGGTACATTCATTAGCGAGCCTAAAGCCGAAATCAATTCCAGTTCCGTTACGGTCTCATTAAGGTATTTCGTTTCAGTTACCAAGAAAGCACAGTGTTTGGTCCATTTCGGTTCCACGGAGCTACATCACATCGGTTATTATCTTTATATTTATTAAAGCTTCTTTCGTCAATATGATAAATTCCTGAAATGAGGCCCTTCATTACCAGTTTTTACCCAGTTTGTACCGCTTAACCCTCTGAGGGCCAGGTTATAGTCTGTTCGTTCTAACTTGAGTACAGGGACCAAATAATGTTACGGCCTCATAATCCCGCACGCAGATGATCGGTGAGCACTTACGGGGGGTATAAACCACACGCAATCATACTTACTTGCGCATCATCCAACCAGGGCTGCCGTTTTGCGTATAATCAATGCTATTTTTCAATTCACCGGTGATTTCACCGGCTGAGAAAAGATTACACAGTTCAGTTCAGAGCATAACTGTAATAAACTAAAATACTCGCATCTGTAATCTTTTCTCAACCGGTGGAGTCGTCGATGACTTTAAAAAACTTGCGGATATTTTAATTAATCAACGGAGTTTCCACCGATTAAGGAAAGATTATAGATCAGAGTATTTTCGTGCATCACAGTCATACACTGAACTGAACTACGTAATCTTTTTTCAACCGGTGGAATCATCGGTGAATTGAAAAATAGCATTGATTCTACGCAAAACGGCAGCCCTGCATCCAACGTCTTTCGGAGGACCGTCGCAAGCCGTAACATTATTTGGTCCCTAGAGATTCAGGTAGATTTGCCTTCTGTGGCAACGTAGGAGTGCTAACCCTGGTCAGTTGGCCGAGGTGACAGGGCTGCTGCCCGACTCTCGAGCTATGACAACCTATAGACGGTTTTAGTGCAAAGTCAACGGTTAGCCAACAACCACAACAATGCGCTCATCGGTTGCAATCGGATGGGATAAAACCCGCGTAGCGTTCCAAACTATCTCACTCACTCTCCCGTGACCCCCATGTACAATGTACATTGTACACCCATCTCTTTCTAGTTCCGAAATTCGTATACAGGGCCTTGTTTTACGACATATTATTAACAAAATCGCATTAAAATGCCTCGAGGAATTCATTTCTGCCATAAAATTTCACAAAATAAGTCTCTATATACGATTTTTGAAATTAGAGTGAGATGGCAGTATACACGGGGGTCACGTGAGAGCGAGAGAGACAAACCGGCTTTGTTTGGAACGCTCATCACCGGCAGTCGCCATTACTAAAACCGTCTATTGAAGTGTTGTCATTCTCTATTTTCCGAAATTCATTTATCGCCCGCTCAGCAGGTCTCAAGTTAGAACAAACAGACTATAGTTCTGAAGAACGCTTCTCTTTCCGCGTTTATATAGGAATGGTAGTTAACTGTTTGTACTCTGAAAAGCTGATATTGCCTATACGATGGGTTGAAGGCGCACAAAGAAATCTTATCTTGTAAAAAGTTCTCATCGATAGTCGCTGAAAATGAGAGCAAATAACCTTGAGAATAGCAGATTTGAAAACACTCTACCTCCATCTCTATGAACTGATAGTCCCAATATAAGCCTATGACGGCTATGACGGAAGTATTTGGAGAATTTTGCGTGTATAGAGCATTATCTCATTTTATTGCGAGGTACTTGACTCTGGATGAAAGCTCCTTTTTCAGTTTACTTCCTTATCGTCACAACACTCGTCGACATCTAAGAGTCCAACTAGATCTAAGATGAGAGAGTAGGTATGTCATGCAATCAGCGTGGATTCACACCGATGGCAGTTTAGTAATAACTATACAGCATCGATTTATTTTCCTTCTAAACCTGAATTGAAGTACTGATCCGAGAGATTTAACTAAAAGCCTTCGAATAAATCGATACTTTTCAATCGATTTAAACAATATGCAATATGTTGTTAAAAAACGATTTTTGACTGGTGTCAGGGTGGACGAGCTAACACTTGTTGCCAAAAATTTACTATAACGGCTCAGTCCGTCACTTTGATTCTGATGTTCTATAATGAAGAATACATTAAACACCTAGCCATGGATATCAGAAATATATGTATGAATACACAAACGAGCGAGTGCGCAAGAACATAGATGATAGAGCGGGAGATTTTAGCGGAAAACTCACAAACCGGAAAAATCCATTCTGACGAGGGTAAGAAAGATTTGAGCCTTGTCTAGTATATCTACGGATGGAGATGAAATACAGTAGGTTCAGTTATCATAGGTAAAGTAGTCAACGGGAGCATTCTAGAATTCTCCGGAGTATTGCGTCGCATCGGCTCAGAAAAGATTGTAGTATCCTGTGCTTTAGCATAACTATGTATGTTGGAAATGGTCGTTTTTCATAATCTTTCCTGCACGCACCGGTTTAAGACTACAGATAATTATAAAACACTCCCAACCGTCCAATTAGTTCACTCAAAACTTTCTGTATTATTTTCTTCAATCACAGATTCGGCAAGAAGGCTCGATGGTATCTTTCTATCATTATTTCTAACAAAAAGACTGCAAGAAGGACGTTTTATTATCGTTTCAATCGTTAGATTCAATTTTCAATTCAATCATTTTTACGTTTAACAATTATGAGACTTGCAAAACAAAACTAAGTGTAAATTATTGCTCTCTTTTCGAGAGGTTAAAATTGTAAACACTCAAGAAATCATATCAAAAGCTACTTGAATAAGCATGGGTAATAAAAGTTATCAAAGATGAAAAACTCAAAGTTCCTCTTTGATGACACTACACTTGTGGAAAATAAAGAGCGAGTTTTTGCTCGCAGAGAATATCTTTTAGAAATAATAATCGGATCCTGGTGGAAGAAAATATGGCATAAAAATATGACGCGAAATGCAGTAAGAGAAACAATTGATTAGCCAGTAAATATTTTCGAGGAAAGAAAGGTGGATTGGCCTAAAATTTTCTCGAACCAAACTTAGATTTTGGATAAAAATCGCCGAAGTTGACCTCTTACAAGAAAAAACAAAATTGTACGCGCCATTAAGACTCACGATACACGAGATGATTTTTTTAGTAGCTCTCCGGAAAAATTGGTGTCTGTTGCGAGCTTGTTGGGCAAAATGGGCTCACAAGGGTCAACGAACCACTCACGGGAAATCACGGCTTGTTAATATTCGCCAGTAGCGCACCGAGAGTTTCTTTATTTCTCTCTTTTCTCCAATTAAGAAACGTATGTTAGACAAGGATGGACAAGGG
This sequence comes from Trialeurodes vaporariorum, assembly GCA_011764245.1. Classification (NCBI taxonomy): domain Eukaryota; kingdom Metazoa; phylum Arthropoda; class Insecta; order Hemiptera; family Aleyrodidae; genus Trialeurodes; species Trialeurodes vaporariorum. Next base: position 51,914,706 of record VMOF01000320.1, read on the forward strand.
GATAGAACCCCCTCTTTCTGTCCTTTTCCTACTTATACATTCAAATGGAAAATGAGAGAGATGGAAGAGATCCTGGTTGCGCCAGTGATATTCGCCAATTCATTAATCGGATCCTCACCTCAACCAGCAATAGTATCTTTTTCGATTTAGTTCCTCTCACCCATTACACTCAATGAGGTAATTGTGCGGGTAAATTATGCGACGTATCCACACCCAAATAAAAACTATAACTCGTAATACATGTTAAATGATAAGATATTCGCGTTAAACCATTTGCTTTTATGAGAGTATTACGTAACCTGCGTTTTGGGAAACAATGAACTTTAAATTACAGTTTGGAGCCGAGTACGCATGCACAGGTTACATTTTAAGTATTTCATTCAATATTTAAAAATCTAGACAAGGACACTTTGTACCCGCAGTGGCGTCGCGTGCAATTTGGCAACAATGTATTCTATCCATTTAAACTCATATAAAAGATCGAATTCAGGGGGTGCACAGCGCACAACGAAAATTCGATATATTTAATAAGTTTAAATGGAGCAGTTGCATTGTTGCTAGATGGCACGCGACGCCACTGTTTGTACCTAGAGCAGAATGACCCAGTTGCCAATATGGGTCTGTTTCAAACTTTTGCTACAGCATTATGGAGGGTAAAGGGTTGCTTCTTTATGTAAAACCACTGGAAAGTAACGTTGGGAGCATCGGAAGATTCCAAAATTCACTAAAAAAAACTCAATAAATGCGTTTAATTAAATTCCAAGATGGCGGTCGAAAGAGCAGGTGGCACTGGGGGAGCCTAATCTGATCACGGCTACTTATGTTGGGAAAAATCATTCATCATAGAGAAAGTTGCAACTAGATGGGACTCGGGACCCCCAGTTTCACCCGCTCATTCCATCGCCATCTTGTAATTTTACGAAACATATATATTTACCGTGAAAAAGAGGATTTTGAAACTTTTTGGTGCTCTCACTACGTTATTTTCACGTGATGGGGCTATTGCACACTTTTGCTATAAGCGATTTAATAGTCGATTATGGCGTAAAAACCTCTAAAAATAACGATGGCGGCACTAAAAACTTCCAAAATCCACTCCTAAACTCAATAAACGCAGTTATTTGCACGAGCGTAATGGTGGCCGAAGGCACTAACAATGGGAGATTCCCATCTAACAATTCTGAAACTCCATCAAGATGTGACCAATTAGAGACTACTTTCATTTGACACCGGTGTCACTTGGTGTTGCGGTACCATTCATCGGATGTGGATCATCACTCTGATGACTAATTACTCTGTGAATCATCCTTGTCAGCATAGAAAGAGTGACGAAATTAAGATAGGAATCTCCCATTGTTAGTGCCTTCGGCCACCATTACGCTCGTGCAAATAACTGCGTTTATTGAGTTTAGGAGTGGATTTTGGAAGTTTTTAGTGCCACCATCGTTATTTTTTGAGGTTTTTACGCCATAATCGACTATTAAATTGCTCATAGCAAAAGTGTGCAATAGCCCCATTGTATGTAAAACTTGACCCTCACTAACAAGGGGAGGCTCAGAAGTCGCCGCCTCCGATTTTGAAAACAATTGCACAAAAATGTAGCTAAAGTAAAACTATTAAACCCGTGTTTCTCACTTTTTGCCAATGGGCCTTCCTAAAGCGTCAGGAATTTTTTAAAAGTTGCCGAAATTCACGTAAAAACCCGATCGGAGAGCGTTCCGAATATTTACGTGAATTTCGGCAATTTCAAAAAATTCCTGGCGCTTTAGGAAGGCCCATTGGCAAAAAGTGAGAAACACGGGTCTATTAGTTTTACTTTAGCTACATTTTCGTGCAATTGTTTTCAAAATCGGAGGCGGCGACTTCTGAGCCTCCCCTTGGAAGTACTTAGCAAAAGTTTGCATTAAACCTATTGGCCTACTTCACGAGCGCAACCAGGATCTCTTCCATCTCTCTCAGTACCCATTTGAATGTATAAGTAGGAAAAGGACGAAAAGAGGGGGTTTTATCCCCTTGTCCATCCTTGTCTAACATACGTTTTTTAATGGAGAAAAGAGAGAGATGAAGAAACTCTCGGTGCGTTACTGGTCTCCTTGATTGTGAATCGTGAATCGCTTTACTCTGGTGGCTAGTTACTCTGAGAATCTTTCCTCTTAGCATAGAAAGAGTGACAAAATTAAGATAGGAATCTCCTATGATCACTGATTAGTGCGCATAACGCCCGACACCGCCATTACGATCACGTGCACGAAAGCGTTTAAAGAACACAAGAGTGTATTTCGTGAGTTATTCTTGCTATACAGCTTGTCCCAGAAAATATTGAATTTGACCATTCTACGGCTTTCATGAAAACATCAGCTTCAAACCTCAGATAGGGCAACCTGATTGGTTAAGACACAGTACCGTCTCTAAACATACCAAGCTGCTTCTTTGAGGTTAGGGTCGTCTTGGTATAGGTACGTTCACTTACGGAGAATGAAATATTGGTGAAATGCAAAATCGTTATTTATCCTCTCAAACACGATTTTCAACTCTTTTACTTCTGTGGGGAAGTAACCAAGCCCTAAACTTTCATTACTGACGTAATTTTCCAATTTTGGTTGAACTTCAAAACACCACCCAAATCCTCGATAACGCCATAAGCATTCCATAAGCTTACATGTACCAAGACGAACCCTAACCCCACTTTTTCAAAAGAAGCAGCCGGATATGTATAGAAACGGTATTGGTTAAGAGCAGTAAAGAAGCTGATGTTTTCATTCAAACCCTTGAGACAGCCTATCCCATGCCTCTTAATACAGGTCTTTACACCTAAATTGGCCCTTGAATAGTCAAGCAAAAGTTTGCAAAAGAGGGTTCGAGAAGAAGGACAGTTCTGCAAAAGTCGAAAATGTGAAAAGTTGCACGATCTCTACAATGAGTCTGTTGCGTACTTTTGCTACATCAATATAACTCATTGTTTCTAATGCAAAATTTGGCGAAAATAACGGTGCGCATATTAAAAACTTTAAAAATCCACTCATTAACTCAGAAAATATCTTCCATTTCAAACAACCCGCGGTCCCGCGCTACTCAAGACACCATATCACCGACTTATAACTACATAGATGGAACCATCTCGTTTATGTAAACATGAACAGAACTTACAAACATTGGAATGTTTAGTTTAGATGCGTACATTTCTTATATTATTTTGTAATCTTTGATAAACCGAAAAGACCAGACAGCAAATGCAGCCAATAGTTCATGTATTTAGAGGGGAATTCCATCATTTTGAAGTTACGATGTTGTTTACTTATGCACGGTGGTTCCGTCTATGTAGTAGTAAACTGCGGTGCAAATAGTGTCTAGTGTAGCGCGGGCTGTTTGAAATTGAAGTGATTTCCTGAGTTAATGAGTTGATTTTGAACGTTTTTAATGTGCGCATCGTTATTTTTGCCGAATTTCACATGAGAATTAAGGTTCTATATTGTTCTAGCAAAAGTATGCAATAGACCCATTCAAAAGACGAGAGCAGTTAGATTTGAATTCAATGAGTGGAGGATGAACACTTGAAAAGTGTTGTGTAAGCTGTCACAAGCTCATTTGACGTCATTAGCGATTTGTGACACAGAATTTTGTTTCCTTTTCGCCGTTGAGCCAACGCAAAGGAGGGTTGTAGAAATAACAACTGTTCTGTTCGTACATGACGAGGACATATATAGCTGTTCATACGGATAATCACTTTAGTTCAACATATGTTTGAATAAAGATAATCTATAATGATATGAGGAGGCTTTGGGTCGTTTCATTTAGAAAGACGCGTATCTGGAGATGAGAGAAAAACCGTTGCGCGGGATAAGGAAGAGCCGCGAGGAGGATATTACACGAAGTTAGATTCGCGATTGAGTGTCACAGAAGTGTGATCTTTTATCTCGATCTTTGGAGTGCCCCGTGACGTGTTGTGCCGCTATCTATACTTTAAAAAAAAAAAATATGCCTCTGCGCAAAGTCATTCCGAAACATACTTATTTGGTTTTAAATCAAGCGTGGGATATAAACTAAGCAGTTGCGAAAGGCGAAAGCCAAGTCTTGACAACTATATACGGTCTGAAACTCACACTGTCGATCCTTGAAATTCACGACTTTTGGGTAGACTGGATAAGAATGGAAAACGGTGATTGGTGGAGACGAGTCACGTGGTTGCCCAGTCTAATCAAAATACGGAATGGATTAGATAATTTATCGGGCAGTCTTGGAGTACCCGACTAACTGGAGTAACTTATCTAATCCATTCCGTATTTTGATTAGACTGGGCAACCACGTGACTCGTCTCCACCAATCGCCGTTTTCCATTCTTATCCAGTCTACCCAAAAGTCGTGAATTTCAAGGATCGGCCCGCAGATGATGCAAAGATTGTATATACAGCTTTTTGAACTTTTTTAGTTTGACCAAAAGTGCTTTCTGATAAAGTCGTTTGATTCAAGAGAAATGTATGCCAACATTTTCGTTGCTATTTTAAGAGCCCTCGATTTTTCTGACAGACTGACATTCCGCTGTCCATACGCGTCAAACTTATGCAGCTAATAACAGCGAATCAATAATTCCCGAATCTTTTTTGCCTGCTTGGTACTCTAATAGTGTAGACCGTCAGATCTATCAATTGAACCGGGTAAAATAGGGTGATTAGGAACTGAGAGGCGTAACTTAAAATACATGGAGAAGTAAATACATACAGGGTGAGGAAGAGCACCCTTACCAGGCATTTTTCTCGAAAACTACTGAACCAAATGATATGAAACAAGAAAGTTGGATATCCAAAAGACCCACATTTTTTAAGTTATGGGGGATTTTTGGAATTTTTTTTGAATCGGCCCTTGTGGCCACCCTGTTGAGAATTTTTCAAAAATTATTTCAGATTCTGAAAGAACAGATCAAGAATTTTCGATTGATGTGTCACGTGTTACCTTAAAAAGGAAAAATAAAGTGTTTTTCCCCGAATCAATATTTTGAAGCTTCAATTGCAGAATGGGTCAGTTGCAAACTTTTGCTACAACGATTAAGAGTGTTTAATCTATTGTAAAATCGCCTGAAATGTCCATTGGTGGCATCAGAAAGTCATAAAATGCAATAATAAACTCACATGAGGCGTTTAATGAAATCCAAGATGGCGGAGAAATATCGAGCAATTTGTATGCATGCACCGCAAACATCCAAGGATAGCCAACCTAACAATATCCATCACAACCAATCACAACGTAAACAAACACATACCTCTACCTGCAGTGAGGTTGTCAAAGTTGGCCATCCTTGGATGTTCACGGTGCATGCATACAGATTGTTCGATATTTCTCCGCCATTGAGGATTTCATTAAACGCAACTTATGAGTTTATTATTGCATTTTATAACTTTCTAATGCCACCAATGGATTTTTCAGGCGATTTTACATTAGATTAAACACTCTTAATCGTTGTAGCAAAAGTTTGCAACAGACTCATTGGCGCGATTCCATGGTTTGAGCCAATTGAAGTCCCAAAATTTTGATTCGGCGAAAAACACTTCATTTTTCCACTTGGGCTTTTGAAAATATCAAAAATGAAAAATTTGGGGTCAGTTCCCTAATTGACTTTTTTGTTTCAATTCATTTGGTTCAGTAGTGCTCGAGAAAAATGCCTGGTACGGGTGCTCTGGCTCACCCTGTACATGTATTTTTTTTTAGATTTATATGAGCCGGGTGTTCCAATAAGGCACCTCACCTTACGTCACCAATCACCATAAATTATGCATCGATGATTCATTCACCTTTACTTGTACGTATTTTACAAGCAATACAGCTTTGACTCGAAGCCTCCAAACGAACATCGCTGGATGCTATTCAAAGAAATTACTTGATCATAAAAACCATTCGAGATGAGTACCAGAAGGCGAATCAAGTCGAAATCACTCTAAATGTATGATTCTAGTGGATTAAATCTGTTTCCAGAAAAGAGGAGATAAAATGAAATTCCAGCTGCCTCCAAATAACTAGCATTATGGCTCAATGGGTCCGTTGCAAACTTTTGCTACGGCTACACGCAGTGGCGTAGTGAGGTGTGGGCGGAGGGGGCGGTCCGCCACGGATGACACTATCATGGGGGTGACACTCGCAGTAAATACGCAGAAAATTGTGAAGAAAATGGAGAAAAAGGGAAAAAAGAGAGGAGGAAGAGAGAGCAAAGACGAGGAAAAAAAGAAAGAAGAGGAAGAATAAAGAGAAACAATTAGGAAAAGATTTGAAAAATAGAGAAATACTGAAAAAATGTTAGAAGACACGAGAAAAATTGGTGTGGAAGGATGTATGATTAAAAAATCAACCCGGCTAAAAGGCGTCACTCCGGAGCAGGACACAGTTGCCACTCGCGTGCGAAGAGAGTCACCAGTCACCCTGAAGCAGGAGAGTGCCACTCTGAACGAAAAGTGTCACCCTGAAGTAGGATAATTTATTAAATTCACTAGACTTGTTTGAATAATTTGAAAAATAAATGTGTATTTTTTTATTTTTATTTTTTTTATTTTTCATAATCTATTTTATTTGATTCTCGGCAAAAAATGGGCTAAAAAGGAATAATTTTTCTAAATTTTCGGGGGGGGGGGTGACATTGGTGACAACTACAGTGCTTCGCCCCGGGTGTAACTGATCCTTCGAACGCCACTGGCTACAGGAAGGGACTATTCTGGTGTAAAATCGTTTGACAAATAATTACGTTGGAAGCATCTAAATGCTCCAATATTGACTCACAAACACAATAAATGTGTTTGGCAAAATTTCAAGATGGCGGTCACACGATCGGATCAAGTGGGAGATTCCCATCTTATCGTAACTTTCTATGCCGAGAAAAGTAAAATTCATTATAGAGAAAGATGCAATTAGATGGGACGCCCCTATTTTGACCCCCTTATTTGACTACCATCTTTTTTAATGTCTCATGAAGGTTTATGAGTAGATTTCAAGACTTTTTGATGTTTTCAATGCGATTTTCACGCAATTTTACACACGAAATCAGCAATCCTTCATAACGTTGTAACAATATATTAATTGCAATAGACCCAATAGGATTTCCATTGGAGGAGGTCAACTCGGATTCTATGTGTCATTTTTTAGAGAGCATCTCTCAACTGTCTCCTGTAATTTCTAATGAGTTAGGGAAAAAATATGAATAATAAGCACTCACCTTTGATAACATATGGGTTCGTGCGGAAAATGATACTCCCATATTCGTCGTATGAGTTTTGTGCGTACATTTTGTCGGTGACGGGGGGTTAAAACACCAACGATCAAAAACCTATAGTTTTTTCTTATTCGAGAACCAATTCCTCGACACACTTTACACTATGTATTGATTTAAACTTGGTTTATTATACGTATCGGAACTCGAACAAACTGGCGAAAAAATTCTTGAAGTCAATTTGAACAAACCGCAAAATTTCCGAGTTTCAAACCTAGAAACGAGCACATAACTGTTGATGACAAGATGGTGGAACTGTAGACAGAACTGCGATCAGGAATAAAGTAAACAGAGCGACACATTTTTTAAACGGGAACAATTGGATAGTTAGCTAAATTATGCGAGGACGGCTCAGCGATATGCTAATTAGAATTTTAGATCTGAGGAAAATTTTCAGAGGAGCCTGAACGGATCGTGTGGAAATTAGGACAAACAGTGAAGAAGCGTGAAATTTGGCAACAATGTATTTTCTCCATTTGAATTCACCAAAAAAGTCGAACGCTTCAGTCATCGGCGATGACCAGGCATTTCGACCTTTCTAATGTGTTTAAATGGGAAAAAAGGAACGTTGCCAAATCGCACGCCTCGCCACTGAGGAAAAATCTCAAAGACTTATGTCAATCCTAAAGACTATTGCTCGCGACCCAGTGGAAAAGCCTCGATACCGGTGCCAGGCAGGGCTGCCGTTTTGCGTATAATCAATGCTATTTTTCAATTCACCGATGATTCCACCGTTTGAGAAAAGATTACGCAGTTCAGTTCAGAGCATGACTGTAATAAACTAGAGGTAGTTTCAGAAGTGTAGGCGGACCAAAACCATAATCTTTGTCGAATTTTCAACTTTCATTCCTTCAAATCAATACCGAATTTGCTCCTGACTTTATTCTTTCGTGTTTAAAGTTTCCCTCATTGAAAAGTGAACTTTCAATTTCATTTTTATTCATTTTCATCGAGTAATATCAGAAATAATGTTGACAGATTCCAAAGATTATCGGTCTAGGTCCGCCTACACTTCTGAAACTACCTCTAAAATACTCGCATCTGTAATCTTTCCTCAACCGGTGGAGTCGTCGATGACTTTAAAAAACTTGCGGATATTTTAATTAATCAACGGAGTTTCCACCGATGAAGGAAAGATTACAGATCAGAGTATTTTCGTGCATTGCAGTCATACACTGAACTGAACTGTGTAATCTTTTCTCAACCGGTGGAATCATCGGTGAATAGAAAAATAGCACTGATTATACGCAAAACGGCAGCCCTGGTGCCAGGGGTGACTTGTACAGTTCGATGTATCATTCTCTTTTTTCACAAATTTGCGTCTCAAAAGTCGAAAAAGTTAGAAGGCTGATAGTCTCGCTTTGATTTCGACTCTTTTCATAGGTTCAAATGGGGAAAAAATAAAGATACAAACATCAAACTGTACGAGCCGCCACTGCTTGATACATGGATACTGAACAACCTCTCCTTTTTCATCCCACCTAACTGCTGACTGAGTATGCTTCTTCAGTCGTCACTAGTATGATTAACTGACGAATGAATCCGCGAAGCGTAACATTCAAACTAGGTAAAATTATGCAAAGCTTTACGTCTTAAAGTTGTATAGGTACCTTAATTCATTTCCTCGAGCTGTTTTTTCATTCAATTTGTCATTATTGTTTTCCGACAGTTTTTCAAAGCCTCTTAATTTTTGAGGTATGATAAAGCGCCCATCACGAGAAAAAAAAAGAAAAAACAACAACATTTTTTTTCAGCGTTCCTCTGAATTTCAAGATCTACAAAGTAAAATGCTTTGGGCTTATTCCTGAGATTGAGACTGACTTTTAGATTACTTTACTGCCTTTTGACTTTCAAGATCTCAGATACCAAAAACTAGTATGTTCCAGCTCGGTTGCTCGGGGACCTTGATTGTTTTGCTCTGCATCGAGAAGCAGGTGGGTAAGTGGGTGATTCAAACTGGGTCAAGATAAAGACGTTGTTAAAAACGATGAAAGACGCTTTTCGAGGATCGGCTCATGAAAATTTTACTTTTCGCACTAATTGAGTCGACCCGCAAGATTAACGTATTTGTATAAACCTCGTCTCATTCATGCACAACTAAGCTATTTTTTCAGTAGTGCTTACATATATTTGCGCTCCTCTCTGAAAATGAGTGTCTGTTAAATCGGATAAAAGGTCAATTACCCAAGGTCAACATTATGAACCTACCCTAATTTAGGAGAATTGGTCATTGTAGTTAATACTTGAGTTCTTTCATCAAAACTGGTCGGACCAATGATCAAATACGCTTCTGGTTACTTAGATTTACACCAATAAGTTTCCTAAATCGAAAGTCACCTTGAAGAAACAGCAGAAAAGATTTCCATAAGCACTAAACAGCGTGTTATTGATACTGGAGCCTACAAACAATAATAGAATTATTGTTCTTGGTAATTATTCTTTGGTAAATATTATCCAACGTGAGTCATAAATAGATTTTTTTTTTTTTTTTTTTTTTTTTGGAAGGTAAGAATGGTCAATCTTTCAGATGATTTTACTCAGAAAAAAAGTCACTTAGTGGCGGCTCGTGCAATTTGGCAACCATGTATTTTTTCCATTTAAACCTATGTGAAAGTATCGATTCCTTGGGGGTGCAATGCACCTCTTAAATATCGATTATTTTACATAGGTTTAAATGGAAAGGACCCCCTGTTGCCAAATTGCACGAGCCGCCACTGTATAACTTCGGGAAAAAATTGCTTTTCTCAGAGGAGTCAGAAGTCAAAAAGTCATTGGGTGAAAGAGGTGCTTTAGAGATGAGTCGACTCGATACCGGATGAGGATAAAAAATTCACTATGTAATATGTAATTCACCTAACAAGTGCATGTTAAATGGCAAAGTATGCGTTGCGGATTGCATTTACCTTGTTCAGGAATCGACGGTATCGTCCTGGGGACTGATCCGTGAAATTTCAGACTCTGAGTAAACTGGATAAGAATGGCCACCGATGATTGGTGGAGATGAGTCACGTGTTGAGTCGTCTTATTAATTTGTTATCAGATGGTCAGGACTGTCTGAAATCCAATTAGATAAATTCCGTATCCATATTGATTAGACTTGGCAACCACGTGACTCGTGACTCATCTCTTCACCATCAATCACCGTTTTCCATTCTTTATCCAATATCAGCTTTCCGGATGTAGGTAAATAGATTTGAGTTCAAGATGTATGTTTACACTTATGCAGACATAATCTCTTTTTTCGGTTGACAGGGAAAAATTATCAGAAGAAAATACTCAAAAAAGAGCTGATGAAATTAAAAATGCGAAACTTGTAAGAAAAATTGGTGTATGGACCAAACTGCATCATTAACTTTTCTCCAGTCTCTCTAACTCATCACAAATTTCTCAGTTTTCAATAAATGGAGGAGGATAAATCTTCGAATATTCAAAATTCTATGGACACCTTGGGCCAAGAACAAAAACTGACTCATGGGCGCCCGCAGCGGGGGGCAAGAGGGGGCACTTGCCCCTCCCTGGAATTCCTAACGGTCAAAATTTCACGAAGAAAAGGAAGGACGAAAAGATAATGGAATGATGCGAATCAAAGGAGTAATAAATTACGAACGTAGTTTATTTTGTAATTTTAACTTACTTTTTGCAAGGAATAGTAGGATTATACAGTTTTCTTACTGTTACTATCATCTGTAGTCCTTTTATTCATAATATCAAACACGTGAAAATCATTATTATAATTATTATTATTATTATTATTATTTGGATACACCTACAATGGCGCAATAATTGTACACTATTTGGATGACAAAAAACAATGTTTTCCTTTTTTCCTCGGGGGAGGGGGAGGGGTAGGAGGGATTCCTAGGCCTTCTATTGGGGTTCAACAATTTTGCCCCCCTTGGAAATTTTTCTGCGGGCGCCCATAAAAACTGTAGACAAAATTTGAATTTCCACAACGAACCTAAATCCTAGCTATTTTAAAAACCGAAGCGCACATGAGAATATGGCGCCGAAACACTTTTCGAAACACACCCGTGGCACTATAATCTACCGGTAGACACTTTTCATGCGATTTGCAAGTTAGCGCAACTTTTTCCGATTGTGATTTTTCTTATGGATCGATGAATAAAAACAATTGTAACTTTCACGCACGTTTTTCCACCGTTTTATCCTCCCTTCACGCTACTCTCTCTTTTCAGTCGTTGACAAGATATAATCTTTTCTCCAGCAAGAGGGAGCGAGAGCTGGAGGTTGTGTTAATAATACAGGTAGAATCGACGCGACAAAACGCACATGTTCCAGTCGGTCGACTGACGATCTGCGACTTTCAAGGATCGCCCTAAGCACTTTTTATCAGGATCTGCGCCCGGCCTGATATGAATGGTGTCAACTGTTGGCTGTGTTGAGAGTTGCACGGGGCCTAAAAGGTTGTTTACACCGATAGATGGCGTCTTTATCTATGGTTCCGCCCGGTACACAGTGGAAGGAAACGCAAATTTTTCAGACGATAACAAGTTCCAGACAAGTTTTTGTTTTTCTCTTCAAGAACGTCTTAGTGTAGATATGTAATTTCTTGCATAAGCTCAGAAATCTGACTCATTTTAATCCTTTACTGCATGGCTTTGTGCCATACAATACCACGATTCTTCGATTAAATTTGACTCAAAATGAGAGGGAAAATAGTATAAAAAAAAAAAAAAAAAAAAAAAAAAAAAAAAAAAAAAAAAAAAAAAATAAGGCTAGCATTGTTTCTTGTGTGTTGGGCCGGCAATGCCAACAAAGGCAAAAATTCAAGGTCAAATAGTTAGGTTTGTTTTTTTACATCATGGCGCTCAATATATAGGGCCACGCTCTTTAGGATCTCGCTGAAGGATCTAACGTCTTCATCTACATCTACGCCTGAGAGGCAAGTCCCACGGAAAAAAATAAAATGATTTTTCAACTTTTGTGAGCGTAAAATTGAGGTGAGACTTGGTCCTTGGAGCTGTAAAATTATTATCATACTAATTTTTTGGTTATCTTTACTATGTACTGCGAGCACCACAGACGAAAAATACATTAAAAATAAGACAACAAAAGATCTTTAGTTGAGTGTACTAAAGCTTTTGGTAAGGTGCGCTATAATGGTTTGGTATGCTCAACTAAAAATCTTGTGCTGATTCATTGTTTAACAATCAGGTCGGTCTGCTAAACAAAAGCGTTTATTCTGTGATAATCTTGATTACCGTCTATCGAGTAATGTCCAGAAAATGTCAAATGTTGACCCTCTGTGCGCCGCCATCGCCATAAAGCTCGATATTTTCTTCATCTATACTAATGTTTTTTTCCTCACTTTTTTTTTTTCGCACACTTATCTTCGACATCTTGCGATCGCGAGCCGCAAACACTTCACCTGTCGAGCTTTCTGGATCGGCGCGCGCGCGGTTCAGCGAGACGCGAGCGATGACGGGACCGTGACGTTGAAAAGACGCGCGGTGCGTGAATGTGTGTGTGTGGTGTCATTCGACGTTCACGGTTCCGCGTTAAGCGACCGCAGGTTGCCTGACTTACAATTAAGTGAAACAATTACATGGGCATTGGAAACGTGAGCTGAGCGACTCGGTAATGAGGGGGCAGCGACCTTCCGTAAAGCCAAACACAGACTGTTGATCCGTGTAATGAGTTCAAGGGCAAAGCGTATAATTTGGCGGCGTTGCATTTTATCCATTCGCGAACTAGTAGAAAAAGTAGATCCTTTTCATCGTGGGTTTATTTAAATGGACGAAACGCGTCAACGCTGCAATTAGTCCATTTAAAGACAAAGAAAAGGTCGAAATGTTGGGGGTGCACAATTCACTCCCTCGAAGCAATATTTTACATGGATTTAAATGAACGAAATGCAACGTTGCCAGATTACACGAGCCGTAATAACTGCGAAACGTTAAAACGTAGCTTTCAGTGGCGTAGCGTCCAATATGGCAACGTTGTAGTGTGTCCATTTAAACTCATGAAAAAGATCGAACTATTGGGTGTTCGGTGAACACCTTCGCATCGACCTTTTACATGGGTTTAAATGGACACACTACAACGTTGCCATATTGCACGCTCCGCCACTGGTAGCTTTTTGTCATATTCATACCCCGCCACTGACTATGCACACTTTGTTATAGTGGCATAACGCTAACATTCGGCAATATTGTCGATTTAGATCCATGAAAAATATAGCTTTGTTCGGTTTTAGGTGAAAAACCCTTACAATTAGATGGAGCTCTTGCAAGGTTTTACTTTATGTAGGCAGCCACCCGGCGCGGCGCTCGGCTTGATGGGCTGTTACGCCACTAAACCATGGAATAAATATTACTATACGTACCGAGAAAAATTTCCGATTGTTCCAATGAATGTTCCAATAGTATATTCCCGCGCTTTATTTCCCAAAGAGGCGATCGGAATTTCATAGAGACAATCGGAATTTGAGTAGATTCAAGCGTCCAAACTGTTGCAACGATAGGTCTTATTATTAAAATAGGGGGAAAAACAAGTATGGTTCTATTCTTATAGTTTTAACAGCCACTTTATAGAAGCGCCACAGTCGCCGATTTCTGTGTCGGCTATTGTTGACCTTGAATGGTCTGGAAAAGATCATGTTTGGAGGGATGTCTCAAATTCTGTAACCTTTTCATTCAACAACATTGTGATTGGCTCATTTTGAATCTTCGCGGGCCGGCTTATTTGAAAATGGTCCACCATACTGTGCTTAAATACCGATCCTTACGGCAAGGATGTTTCTTTTATGAATAAGTAATTATTATTATTTTATGATTCCACAGTCTATCATAATACATACGATAAGCGCGGCCAAATGTACAGAAATACTGCTAAAATTGCTACTCTCTCTCATAGTCAACCGGCTTTTTTTGAATCTTCGCGGGGCGGCTTATTTTCAAATGTTCGCGGGCCGGCTCATTTGAGCAAAGTCAACGAAAAGAGTTTATAAGAAACTCATGGCAGAGGTACTTTTATTACGAAATAATCTTAATTTTATGACGAAACTTGCCCATAAAATTCAAAAGAGGAACAGGTACATGAGTAATCCTTTAATTACTTAGTTGTTCTAGGCGTGGTTTGATGCGGTATGGGGCGAGTTTTCAAACATCTGAACAGAGAATGAATGAAGATGTTCATTCGCAAGTTATACTCATTTACTAACGGTATTCGTATAATATGAAGTACTGTTCCGTGACTAAGAGATGTTTATTGTTTAGTGATAACCAAACTATATGTGGCACGCGATTTTATAAATATAGTATTGCGCCTTGACTCACTGAGTTTTTTTTTTTTTTTTTTTTTTTTTTTTCACGATGATGATGCGTCTAATTGTAAAACATGAATATTAACTAACAAACTACGGAAATCGAACTCTATTTTGGTCCTATTTTTTTCTCTATCTTCTCTGCTCTACTATACTATGCTAGACTGTGGTGATGTTTTGATCATTTTAAGATTTATTTTCTTCACCGTCAGTGACAGAGTCTAACCTTGGACTTGACTTTTTTTTCCAATGCGCTGCTGAGCATAAATTTACAGGTATCCATCATCCATCTAATACAAATCTATATCATACTTTTACACACTTATCTAATGTTTTTATTTGTTTTTCTTTCTTCATTCAAACGTTGCGCGATCGTGCATTAAACATACCAAAAATGGAGCTGTTGCAAACTTTTGCTACAGGCTTGTTAATAGTTGATTATGGGGTAAAACCCTGTAAAAATAACGATTAGCGCTCTAAAAACTCACGAAATCCACTCCTAAACTCACAAGATGCTTTTAAATGCGAGACCGCAATGGTGGCGTGACCGAGGCCGCTTGATCTAATGACAATTGTATTATTCTTCTTCTTTTTGGGTGGTGTTGCGAGAACAACTCGTGTAGATGGCGCTGATTGAAGATAGGGAAACCCGATGCAAACCGCGGCCCCGGCCGCCATTACGGTCTCTCGCGTTTAAAAGCATTTTATGAGTTTGGGAGTGGATTCGGTGATTTTTTAGAGCGCTAATCGTTATTTTTGCAGGGTTTTACCGCATTATCAACTATTAATAAGCCTGTAGCAAAAGTTTGCAACAGCTCCATTCCAAGTTGATGACACATGACAAATTTCGGGGTGCATACTTACATATGAGATGATGGGGGGGGGGGGGGGGGGGGGGGGGAATTTGGGGGTGAAATTTCGAATCAACGCTCACTTAATGCTAAAGTCTCTAAACACTGTGAAAGCAAAGGCGCATGGCGTTGTATTTTGTCTATTTAAATCCATGTAAAAGGTCGAGTTCGAGTTGAAGGTGTGCACAGAACACCTGATCGTTCGATATTTTTAATGGGTTTAAAAGGAAAAAAAAGTACAACGTTGCCGAATCGCACGCAACGCCGCGCCACTGTGATAGCTGCGCAATTTCAGAATTCGTCTCCGATTGGCTCTCTTATAGATACAGGTTCTCACTGAAACTCCAGGAGGCAAAATGCAAAAAGCGGATGGTACTTGATACCAGTGGCATAGCGTGCAATTTGGCAACGTTGTATTTTGTCTATTTAAATCCATGTAAAAGGTCGAATGCAAAGGAGTTCATCGAACACCCAATACTTCGATATTTTTCGTGGGTTTGAATGGACCCAGTACAACGTTGCCAGATTGCACGCTTCGCCACTGTTACCTTCAAAGTCGTTGAAACACATATCGGGGATTACAAATCATCTTGGCAACAGTGGCGCGGCGTAGCGTGCAATTTGGCAACGTTGTAATGACTCCATTTAAACTCATGAAAAATATCGAACTATTGGGTGTTCGGTGAACACCTTCGCATTCGACCATTTACACGGGTTTAAATGTACACAGTACAACGTTGCCAATTTGCACGCTACGCCACTGCTTGGCAACCCACAATAAGAATCACTTATAAATAAATCATATGGAAGTGCGTGATGGAATTGTTATGACTTACAGTTCAGTGTTTGATTGATAAATCGTATTTGCTGTTCTTAGGGTGTTTGATAGTAAAGTAATGGGATATGACTCTTCAAACGGAACTTGTTCTACTATTTTATTTTGTTCACGCGCATACAGCACAGCAGCTCAAGTGCCCGCCGCATTTTCAAGTGGCCACAGGCAAGTTCGAAATTAATGTCGAACTAAAATATTAAAGAATAATTTTCAGCAAGGCGTGCTCATGCGCTATAACTTATTATAAGGAAGTGAACTTTGAGGAAAGGTGCAATAATTTTACAACGGTTCACAAAGTATACATGAATCAGCGGCGGCTCGTGCAATGTGGCAACAACGTATTCTCTTCATTTAAACATATGTAAAAGAATCGATCTTGAGGAGGAGCAACTGCACCTCCAAGATTTCGACACTTTTGCATAGTTTTAAATGGCAAAGAAGCATGGTTGCCATATTGCAAGAGCCGCTACTGACATGAATAATTATCCAAGTTATAGATGTAGAGTACAGGTAAATTAATATCACTCGCAGATTCACCATACTGAGCCGTTCCGTGCAAGACTAGTATACTTAAAAGTTCCTTTTTTGACAAATTGGACGCGAGAAAAAAAATTGAATTTGAGTTTTGAACGCAATGGGTCTGTTGCGTACTTTTGCTACATCTATATGACAAATTGTTTCTAACGTAAAATTCGGCGAAAATAACGATGCGCACAATAAAAACTTTTGAAATCGACTCATTAACTCAGAAAATAACTTCCATTTCAAACAACCCCGCTACAATAGACACTGCATCACCGACTTATAACTAAGTAGATGGAACCATCTCGTTTATGTAAACATGAACAGAACTTATAAACATTGGAATGTTTCGTTTAGATGCGTACATTTCTTGTATTATTTTGTAATCTTTGATAAACCGAAAAGACCAGACAGCAAATGCAGCCAATTCATGTATTTATAACGGAATTCCATCATTCTGTAGTTACAATGTTGTTTACTTATGCACGGTGGTTCCGTCTATGCAATAGTATACCGGTGCAAATGGTGTCTAGTGTAGCGCGGGCTGTTTGAAATTGAAGTGACTTCCTGAGTTAATGAGTGGATTTTGAACGTTTTTAATGTGCGCATCATTATTTTCGCCGAATTTTACATAAGAATAAAGGTTCTATTTTGCTGTAGCAAAAGTATGCAACAGACCCATTAATTGGAATAGTTTCAGACTTTACTTATAAAGTAAAAATTTGAAAAGTCGATACCTCTCAGCTTCTCTTATAAACGACGTTTGGTTCAAGTTAGCTAACGAGCTAACTTGAAATTATTTCCCCGAGATTTATCTTGAACGGAAAACTATGCGCCTTTAAAGTTTAAATCGTCTCTGAACTGTCAATTCGTTTCAATTCGTTGAGAAATCTTTATGAAGCCATTTTGGCGCAATAATAAGATGTGTTTCTGAATGGGGCTGTTGCACACTTTTCCTGTAAGTGATTTACGGGTTGACTCAGATGCGGAAACTTGCAAAAATAACGGTGGTAGCACTAAAAACTCACGAAATTCACTCCAAAACTCATTAAATGTATTTAAATAATGCGCGCGAGTGTGATGGCGGCTTATGACACTAAAAAAAGGAAGAATTCCATCTCACTTTCGTCACTTTCTCTATACTGCCAAGGAAAATTCACTGATTGTGAGTAATTAGACACCAGAGTTGTGATTTAAATCCGATTAACCCTTTCAATACCACGCCCGAGTATGTCTGTGGCTATATCTGACTCACGCAGTTTCAGTTTTTATTCAATATAATCGTGATTCCAAATTATTAAAATTTTACCCGAGCGCCTTCAATCCACAGTGTATGCAAAATCAGCTCTGCGGTGTAGGAATATTTAACTACCCAATTAAATTGAGCGAAAGAACATGGATTTGTTTTCTTAACCTGGTCGTTGAAGGGTTAAAGGTGTCGTGACACATATGACACCGCGCACCAGTGTCACAGGAAATTCGTCTCTTAGATATATTGGTCACTTCTTGATGGAGTGACAATATTATTAGAAACAATGATTGGTGCCATACGCCACCATCAAACTCGCGCATTTAAATACTTTTAATGAGTTTCTGAGTAAACTTCGTGAGTTTTAAGTGCTACCAGCGTTGTTTTTGCATCTGAATCTATACCTTTAAAATCGCTTACAGCAAAAGTGTGCAACAGCTTCATTGCAAATTGAATCTGGAGGACGGTTCAAGTCCAAGCCAAGTCATAAGGAGGTCTGAAATAAAGTTTCTGAATTTGCACCCTTAGACAATCAGCAACTACAAGCGTGATTTTCTTAAAATCAGAATTTGGGACTTAAAATCCACTCTTGCACGGAATGGCTTCAAAATCAACGAAATATTCATTCACTTACGCCTTCGTCTGGCCTTCTTAAGAGACACTTCCACAGCGACGGCTCCATTTTCCATCGATGCTTATTAAATGGTCCTTATACGCGAGAAAAATTGACCTTTTTCCACAATACAACAATGTTACGCTCTATTGTTCATTTTTGCAGCAAAAATTTCCGATCAATATAGAAAGAATCGAAACAGAAAATTATGAAGATCGTATAACAAGGAACTTCAATTCCTAACTTGTTGATTGTTGAGCTGCACCAGCAGAAGATTCTAGTAAAGAACGGGTGTAAGTTAATGAACAGGCGAATAAGATTTGGGGATTCAGGGGTTACTTTTTTTTAAAATAAATTGTTACTTAAATAAGACTAGGAGTTGAACCGGCGAAAGGAAACGAAATAACCGCAATTAAGAGAAACACTAATAATGATAAGAAAAAAAAATAATTAATAACTAAAAGTGTCAAGACACACAGTTTTAACCGAGCGATAAAGTTAAATTTTTACTTGTGCACAGGCGCGGATATGTCGTTTTTTGGAAAAATGCTTATTGAGTGAAATTTAAAGGAGATTTAAATGACCGAAGCTCAAGCAAAATGAAAAGTGTTTCAAAATCAAAGAGAACCAAAGAAAATTATATTTTTTTCCGCTGAAATAGCTCTTTACAGCGAATTTTAAAGATAACCGCGGCGCAAAAAGATAGTTTTTGTCGGGAAATTCTTAGATTTCTGATAAGAATCTTCTTAAGAAGAATTAATAAGAATTCAATATCTTCCAGGTTATAAATGTTATCACTATCACTTACCCACGAATTCGGTTGGACTGAATCATCGAACTCGTATTTAATGGAGCAACGAGCCCTACATTGCGCATTGATATGAATTTCAAATTTCTACATGATTTGAATACAAACTGCAGAGCGCGGCTGTCAAATCTCTTAATACATTAAATTTCAGAATTTGGCGGATAGTTTCAACCGGGGAATCTGAAAATTTCCCATTTGGATGTAGAATCACGTCGTTTCGCGTCGTCCACGTCACACCGCGTGGCATGGACGGATACAGGGAATTGTCTTTCTCTCTCTCCTCCCGTTTGAAAACGTGCGTTAGAAAAGGACAGAAGAGGGGGCCAAAGTCACGTGATAGCCCCCTCTGCTGTCCTTTTCCAACACATAAGTTCAAACGGAGGGAGAGAAAGATAGACAATTCCCTGTATCCGCCAATGCCGTGTGGGCAGATCAAAATACGCATTCGAACGAACGCACGCACGCACCAGTTGCGGCTCATTCTATTCATCAACCGTGTTTTTTTGCCATTTGAACATATACAAAAGTGTGAATCTCCTTAGGATCGATTATTCTACGTTGGTAGAGCTGCCGATTTGCGTAGATTTAATGACATTTTGAAATTCACCGAAGATTCCACCGGTTGAGAAAAGATTACAGAGTTAAGTTCAGTGTACGATTGTACGCACGAAAATACTAGCGTCTTTTATCTTTTCTCAACCGGTATATTTTAATTAATTAACGGCGTTTCCACCGATTTAGGAAAGATTAATTACAGATCAGAGTATTTTCGCGTATTACGGTCATACTCTGAACTAAACTCTGTAATCTTTTCTCAACCGGTGAAATCTTCGGTGAATTTCAAAATGTCATTAAATCTACGCAAATCGGCAGCTCTGTACGTAGGGTTTAAATGGAGTGAATCCGTTGTAGCCATATTGCTCGAACTACTATATACTGGCATGCACGCTCTCGTTTGCCAAATTTTGAACAAAAATCGCCAAGGTAGGTATACGAATTGATTTGATATCATCGATTATTATCAGAGACTGAGAGATTAGCTTCATGCGCGATGGAGATTACGTGGCACTATGGTCTGAGATCGTAAAAAAATAAGCAAAAAATCAGTGAAAAAATTCATAAAATATATATAATCGTTATAGACTTTTAAATCGTAATCAATGGCGTAGCGTGCAATTTGGCAACGTTGTTTTGTGTCCATTTAAATCCATGAAAAAGATCGAGCTATTGGGTGTTCGGTGAACACCTTCGCATTCGGCCTTTTACGTTGGTTTATATGAACACTGTACAACGTTGCCAAATTGCACGCAACGCCGCTGATCTTAATAAGAACTTCCCAGTGGCAATTCGTTTTAGGTTTAATTACTTCTTGACGAATTTTTCTGAGATTAAAACGGCTTGAAAGATTAAAAATGATCAATAGACTGTTTTAGTAGAGCGATATATCGTATCGATTGCCGTCCGAGGGCCTCTGGTTCCAAACAAACTCTGGTTCAATGTAATTTCCCCATAAGCGAACTTTTAAACGAAAATTTAGGGTACTAAATCAAACAATTAATGCGACCTTGTTGCGATTATGAATTCTACGTCCTCGAAAATGCTTAATTTTGCCTGGTTCCTTGACTAAAACTGCCGGAATCAATAAGATATTACAGATTAAATGTTGCATTTGTAGGTTAGAATCGCCCGAAATCCCGGAAATTCCACAACAACAACAATAACATTTGGGTGATTCCAACCTCCAAACGCATCAATTAATCTGTAATATCTTGTTGATTCCGGCAGTTTTACGGGTGGAACCAGGCAAAATTAAGCATTTTCGAGGACGGAGAATTCATAATCGCAAAAAGGTCGCATAAATTGTTTGATTTAATACCCTGAATTTCCGTTCAAAAATCCGCTTATGGGAAAATTACATTGAACCAGAGTTTGTTTGGAACCAGAGGCCCTCGGACGGCAATCGATACGATATATCGCTCTACTAAAACAGTCTATTAATGAGAGATTTACTTTCTCACACTTGGTTACTTTTTGAAGATCTCAGACCATAATGCGTAGTTGTCAGATCGTATAGAAAAACCAGAGTAAAGCCTTTTACAGTAAGATTTAACGTCTAAAGAGAAAATTTGGCAATCAAAGCTCCGATTTTGGCCTTACCAGTGGCGGCTCGAGCAATGTGGCAACAAAGAATTCTCTCCATTTAAAACTACGCAAAATAATCGATCTTCAGGGGATTCTCTGAATCCCCGAGAAATCGATGCTTTTGCGTACGCTCAAATGGCAAAAAACATGGTTGCCAAATAGCACGAGTCGAGACTGGACCTCATAATTTAATTTCTTTGGCGGCCTCTTAAATATTTGGGAGTTTAAAAGGGGGACAGGAACGTCCAGGAAAAAATATACAAAATTTGATAATCTTTGGTGAAAAAATATATAGCTCCTTAGGAAGTAGACTTAGGGAAAAAAGAGAAGGATCCTCAAATTCGGTCTTTTGCAAGCTGACTTGAATGGACAAAATGGAATGTTTGCAAAGTTCACGCAACGCTACTGTTCCATATAATCCTATTCCAACTAAAAATGTAAACTTTTAGAGAATGAACCAAACATTTAAATGTGACGCGTTTGCACCGAATATACGCAGTTGCACGGTGCATACTGATGAAAATTCATCGCCGACGCGCAGGCGCCATCCAGGCAGGCGCGCACTGATGAATAGGAGAGAAATACAAAGCACGTAATCACGCAATCATGGAATGAGCAAGATACACCTTCAAAATAAAGGATCGGCAACTATCATTGCAATCATGTTTGAGTCTCGCTATTGGTATCATCTCGTTATGAAGGCGCGTGTCTAGCTGTTTCATCCAACCTTCTACCGAAGTGCAGTTCCTTCTTTTGAGTGATTACGACGCGTGCATAGGTAACGCTTGATGCTATCACCAACCAGATAATATTTTTGAGATGATTATTCGGAAAAGTCGTTAATTTTCTCGGTTTGTAGATTATGAATAGATTTTTCTTTAGTAATCCACCGGAGCCGGTGAAATTGAATTTCATTATTTTAGATTATTTTAACTGGGTGTTTATTTTACAGTAGTACAACTTAACGCAGTTAAGTTAAGGCGTTGATCCTAATTTAACTTAACATGACTTCAAAACAAAATAAACTTATTTTCCATGTTGTTCACTCCTTATAGTATTTTGTATGTCTACCGTCGCGTCGCACCTATATCGTATTCTGAGAGTAAGAATTCCAACAGTCTCAATTTAATTAGACTGGTACCCAATAAAGTAATAAACTGATTTCCAGTGAAATATGACAACTGAAATAATACGATATATTGCTTTTGTGGGTTTAAATTTACAGATTTACAACGTTGTCGGATTCAGTGCTACGCCACTGAGTGTAAACTTTTTTTGATGCCAATACTTCAATCAATATTAAATGGTGGTTTTGTAATCCAAACCAAACCCACCTATTGGTTATAGCAGTAGCGCACCGAGAGTTTCTTCATCTCTCTTTTTTCTCCATTAAGAAACGTACGTTAGACAAGGATGGACAACGGGATAAAACCCCCTCTTTCTGTCTTTTTCCTACTTACACATTCAAATGGGAAATGAGAGAGGTGGAAGAGATCCTGGTTGCGCCAGTGAGTTATAGCTTCGACGATAGACACGGGTTTTTAAAAAGATTATTTTAAGAAGTTGCAGATTTAAATTTGATTACAATTCGCCAACTCAGCCCTATTGAATAACTTAATTAACTTATCAGCCCTTCATGAAGTTGGCAAATCATAAATATTCGAAAAGAGATAAGAACCAATAAAAAATCCACTTAATGAATGATATCAGTTAATTAATTATTTGGAAAGTTTTAGACGAGTCGCCGAGTGGGATAAGACTGCCCTGCATCATGTGTGCGGCGCTTAGATCAATGCCCCTTGCATCTACAGGGGTCGATCGGTGCCTTGATTTAGACTTGGCTTTTGACCTTTACTTAAGTACCTATCGAGCAAGATTCATTAATATCAATTTTTTTCTCTCCCTTTCATATCTCTGTTTTCCTTTCTGTGAAAAAAATATGACGAGAAGATAATCGTTTTTCTTCCTGCAAAGTCCAATGTTTTTAGTTAAGCGTGAGCTTTGATTGATTTTATTGGAGCTCCGTTCATTGAAAACAAGGGCGTCTTCTGGAAGATTCCACGGGAAGGGAATCATCCAGAGAGGAAGGGGGGCAAAAGTTCAACATTTGCCCAGTTTTGGACACTTTAAGGTAATTTACTGTTTATTCCCCCATTATTTGGGCATTTTTCAGGGACTGGGCTTTTTTTCGTCCGTGATTGAAAATATTATGATTAAAAATAATGTTTTGCGTAAAGTAATATCCGCGGACGCTACCTTCTTGCTAGGGGGGTTTGGACTTGGCCTGGTGGCTACCGCCAATGGGTCTGTTGCAAACTTTTTTTACAGCGCTATAGAGTGTTCAATCTCATGTAAAATCGCGTGAAAAGTCCATTGGTGATATCAGAAAGTCATGAAATGCAGTATGAAACTCACGAGAGACGTTTAATGAAATCCAAGATGGCGGCAAAACATCGAGCAATCTGTATGCATGCACCACGAACATCCAAGGATAACCAACCTCACAATATCGATCACACCCAATCACAACGTAAATAAAAACATAACATCTGAAGCTGTGAGGTTGTCAACGTTGGCAATTCTTGGATGTTAAAGGTGCATAGGCATATAGATTGTTCGATATTTTACCGCCATATTGGATTTCCTTAAACGTCTCTTGTGAGTTTATTATCGCATTTCATGACTTTCCGATGCCACCAATGGACTTTTCGGGCGCTTTTACATACGATGAAACACTCTTTATCGTTGCGGCAAAAGTTTGCAACAGACCCATTATATGATATCTAGATATATTGATGAAACCAAAGATAGTTATGTTTAATGGTGCACTTCTGAAATAACAATGAACCATTTCAGGTCTGAAATAACAAAGAACCATTTCAGGTATCGAAAAAAACTGTCTGTAATTGATCGTCGATAAATTCCTTTCTGCAGAAAATGTTTCTTTTAACTTTTTATATAGAGGTTCATAGGCTCAAAATTATACTTATCGCAAGAAAAACAATATTACAATCAATGCGACGGACATCAAGCTGCATTGAACGCCCAAAAAATCAAATAAAAAAAAAAAAAAAAAAAAAAAAAAAAAAAAAAAAAAAAAAAAAAAAAAAAAAATCGGCCGTAAAATACTTAATAAACCGGAACTTTTGGATCATCAAAGACAGTTTGAAAAACTAACCAATTATGTCCTCGTCACAGCTTGAATGGTGGATGGTGATTCTAATTCCACGCGACGTGATACGGGAATAGATCCATTAAAATCCTTGCCACAAGTGATCAAAATTGCACGCATCTTTTATCATCGACTCAGCATGCCAATAGCACATCAATGCAATGATGCCTCTAGTGCATTAGCTATTCAATTGTTGAAGGACTGAAGTGTAGCACTAATTATACAAGCCTGCATTACTCGGTAATGGAAGTACCTGCACCCAGCACCTCCCCCCCCCCCCCGACAAATCAGAGTGCAGGATGTTAGAGAACGGAAATTTGCGTCCTGTCAGAATAGACACTTTTCCGCAGATTATTCCTGGTGCCTATGCTTTATTCCTTAGAAATATTGTTTTTGATACGTTTCTATCATAAGTCAATCATGATGGCTTATAATTCCCATAAGTCTTTGCATGATTATAATCAGGGTTGCCGTTTTTCGCGGAATCACTTAGTGGAATTCAAAATGGGTCTGTTGCATTATTTTGCTACAACAATATAAAACCTTGATTCTTATGTAAAATTCGGCGAAAATAACGATGCGCACATTAAAAACCTTCAAAATCCACTCCTTAACTCAGGAAATCACTTCAATTTCAATCAGCGAAAACCGGTGGATCCTCCTCATCATTCGCGAAAATACGCGTCTACAGGCGAATTTTCGCGACGAATATATCCAACGAAATTATATACAAAATTATTGCCAACCTACGCATGACAACAGTGGATGACACGAAACTGGATCGTGTTTTTCGAACTTTTTCGGTGTTTTCAGTCATCGATGGCATCAATTCGATTTTGATTTCAAGTCCGGAGGTGAATTCGAAATCGGATTGATGCCATCGATGCCCCGAAAACACATCTAAAAACACAATTGAGTTTCCTCAAATATGCAGTTAGGTTGGTATTGTTTATGGTATTCGATCGCGAAAATTCGCCTTACTGTACACAAAGTGGCAGCTCTGCTCCGTGTGATGCAAAGGTATAGGTGCTCACACCGCACGCAGGTATTTGGGGAGGGGGAGAGGAAAGGGTATGCGGGATACAGCTGGTAAGGGGCAAGAAGGGGCAAGAAGGGGCAAGAAGGGGCAAAGAAGGGGCCCCATGCAGGCAAGCCAAGGAGTAATCAGAGACTAAAGACACTGAATGCAATATGCAGCATGAAGTTATGCACTTACATTTTTCGTTGAGGAATGCCGGCGAAGTCTTGGAGTTCTTCTTGAGCCCGAGGATGGACAGAGGCTGTTGTTTGGTGGTCTCGCTCAGGCAGCGGTTGTAGAAGTTGTTGGCCGCCGTATCCTTATCGCCACCGATCCCCGCGCCCCCCTGGGGGACTCCGTTGCCCCCGCCTCCTCCTCCGCCCCCCTCGTTACACTTCTCCGTCTCATCCGACGGGCTTTTGTCCACAACGCGGATTAAACGTACCGGTGAATTCAACGAACTCATCTCTTACGCACGAAAAGAAGGTGGGAACGTCCAATCGTAAGAAGATCTGCAACAAAAATTATCATACGCATTTTGTTAGTAAATATTTGCAATCAATATGTTGATAACATGTATGATTTGAACACTGGCGTAACTTCATACACAAAATAAGCCTTATTATTTAATAAGGATTAAAATGGGAACTAGGCCAACAATAAATAAGAACTTCCGAGACGTTTCGGTGCACTCACAGCACCACTATCAATCGGAAAAATAAAATACAAAAAAACAGAATACTCAGAACGAGGAGCACACTCCACAAATACCAGTAATGAGTATTTTGTTTTTTTGTATTTTATTTTTCCGATTGATAATGATGCTGTGAGTGCACCGAAACGTCTCGGAAGTTCTTATTCATAGTTGGCCTTAAATGGGAACCATTTTAATTCTTATTTTGTCTATGATGTTTTTTTGGCCATTTAGTTTGTAATTGTTTTAATATTGGCGTAACTAAGAAAATTTTTCGAGGGGGGGGGGGGAGTGGCGGATTCAAAATTTGGGGGGGGAGGCACGGGCACGCCCATGAATTTTTAAATTTGAAATGAAGCGCAGTAAGATATTATGGCCTATTTACGGTTGAAAAAAAGGCAAACTAAATGCTGAGTAAGTATAATTTTATTTGAGAATGATGATGTTGTGGGGGAGGTAGGGGGTGGTTCGGATTGAACTCATATTAACCCATGGGCCATAACATCCTAGATTAGCCATATGGCTACAGCTAGAGGGTAGTTTTCATTTTTGGGGGTTTTAAAATTAGGGGGTAATAGATTGGCAATCAGATGTTAAAGATTAAATGTCATTCGGCATCAGCCTTTTTTTGGGCATTCTAAAATTATTATTTTTTTTTCTTTAAAGGTTTGGGGGTTGCTTTATTAAGGGTTGTTTTGAAGATGGTTGGGAAAAAAATGAAATAATTCAGGATGTTATGGGATAATCTTTGCTCAGAAAAAATTCTCCCTTGGAATTTCTTGGGAATTTTGGCTCAACATTGCTTCTAAAATTGTCTATACTAAGGATGCGTAGATTTAAGAAAAACCACACACGTGGAGAGGAAAACGTGAACAAAGGAGCAAAAATTCTTTTCGTCTGCAATTCATGAGGCATGCAGACAATGAAATCGGACTCAAAAGCTTTTGCAATCCTCGGTGTGTTGAAACCCCGCGTGGAAAATTTGCATTACAAATTACAAATATAATCTATCGTTCATTCATTTGTGATAAATTAGACGCTATGATCAAAGGGAAAATATATATTCAAATGAATTAAATAATTCACATGAACCCGCAGAGAAAATAAAAACATACTATCAATCACATCACATAAGGATCAACAAAAGCTCTGAAGCTCCACAGATGCTTTGAATTTGAGACAGTGTCGTCGGCGCTGCCAAATTATGAAAGAAGAATAAGAAAAAAAGAAAAAACAGTTTGTTGATAGATTGAAATAAAATGGGTTTTAAGAAAAACTTCCGATCAAGTCCATAAATCAGTGGCGTAGCGTGCAATTTGGCAACGTTGCAGTTCATCCATTTAAAACCATGAAAAAGATCGAACTATTGGGTGTTCGGTGAACACCTTTCTTATTCGACCTTTTATGTAAGTTTAAATGGACACATTACAACGTTGTAAAATTGCACGCTACGCCAATACCATTAATTGAGGCGGTATAAGAATGACGACTCGTGCGATCCCAACATAGATCGATTTCAACATCCATATGTTTCGCTTCAAGTCAGAACTGATATAGATGAGTGGCGGTGGCACGACAAACAATCATTAATCGTATATTAGTTGTTTTCCTATTTAATTTTAGGCCAAAGTATCGATTATCTGGTGCTTCCGTTGAAAAATCTCACGGTCGATATTTTTCAGTAGATCTATATGGAGGATAAATCGATACGTTGCGAACATAAAGTTTTTCACTAAGAAGAATCTCCGGTTGCCTTCCCAAGAATGGGTCTGTTGCATACTTTTGCTACAACAACATAGAACCTAGATTCTTATGTAAAATTCGGCTAAAATAACGATGCGCACATTAAAAACGTTCAAAATCAACTCATTAACTCAGGAAATCACTTCAATTTCAAACAGCCCGCGCTACACTAGACACTATTTGCACCGGTATACTACTACATAGACGGAACCACCGTGCATAAGTAAACAACATCGTAACTAAAAAATGAGGGACTTTCTTTTTTAATACGTAAAATAGAGGCTGCATTTGCTGTCTGATCTTTTCGGATTAGCAAAGATTACATTATAGTATAAGAAATGTGCGAATCTAAACGAGACATTCCAATGTTTGTAAGTTCTGTTCATGTTTACATAAACGAGATGGTTCCGTCTATGTAGTTATAAGTCGGTGATATAGTGACTAGTGTAGCGCGGGTTATTTGAAATGGGAGGTATTTTCTGAGTTAATGAGTGGATTTTGAAAGTTTTTAATGTGCGCATCGTTATTTTCGCCGAATTTTACGTTGGAAACAATGAGTTATATTGATGCAGCAAAAGTACGCAACAGACCCATTCTGATGTTTAATACTTGGAAAGGTATTTCCCGATTTTGCCAGTTATGCGGTTTTAGGCAGTGCATCATCGATTAGAATCAAAATATATCGATTTTGACCAGAAATCTGGCAACACTGATATTGACTCTGATGCGATGCGACTCGGCTTGATGGAACGAGAAACACGCAATGACGTCACGGTCACGGTCAATAACAAAACAGACATGGCACGCGGGGCACGATCAGTGTTTGCACTCATGATTGGATTATACGGTATATACCGGGTATGTACCCATAGTTTATAAAATTACGATCGGAGAGGGTGACATAGTGACGAAGACAAAGAATCTGCTCGTGTACACGCTGATAACAGCAACAGCCATTGTCTCGTGTATTATTAAATTGGTGTAGATGCAGAAATGATATAGAGGATCGATTGATTGATTGATTGATCGATAAATAGAGATAGAATTCTTCAGAAAAGTGTATTCGATAAATGGAGATAAGAATTGAGAACTAAACGAAAAAGCTGTTGGGGAGAATTTTCCAATGTCATAAATGAATTTTTCGCGTAAATTCATGACATTTGGTTCATGTGGAAGATATTCCCAATAAACCTTTTCCAAAACTTGGGGGGGCTCCAGCTCATTAGAAGAGAATTTTTGGACGCATGTTGATACGGAAAAGTCTTATTTTTACCTCTGAAACATGCTCTGAAAATAAACGTCTATATAGTTTTGTTACACCCTGTGTACTTATACCTTCAATCGAAAAACTCCTTTGACGATTGGAGACAATTGCTTTTAGTTGTTCGAATTATTGATTTATTGTCAAACCTTCAAGTTGATTTTTTCCAAAATCAAGTTCAATAAAAATCCGCTCTTAAAATGCCCGAAAATCAATAAAATCCAATGTAAAAAAAAAAAAAAAATCAAATAGGCTTCAAAAGTTCAAACAAAAAATGACAACATGAAAATAGGTTCATATAAACCGATATTAAAAATAACATACCGACCAGCATAAGGAATTGGTGAAAAATTCACATGAAAGGATCGACGTTAGATCGAAGTGATGGAATGTGTCTTAAGAATAAGTCTAAGTGTAGAGTTACGATCACAGTCAAAGGGAGAAAACTTAAAAAAGTCTGTTATATCATACCTATAGGTCTCGTCTTACAGGTTTTTCGAGGATATTTTAGATGGGCATTGTTCAAGGTTGTGGATTGTTCTTTGCTTGAAGCTTAAACATTTTTTCATTTGCACTTTTCTTAAAATTTGACTTAATTAATAAGTGGATATTTTCAGTTTGACTATTTATTTTTGGACATTTCGTCTTATCCTTATCTTAGGAAAGAAGGTGGTGGTTTCGCAAAGATACCACAAGCATGGACGAATTGAATACTGTTATGAGAGACGGAATCCAAAAATCAAACTATGTTTATGAGACTCAAATTATAGTTTGGACAGTTAACTTACGTGAAAATGTGCAAAAAAGGTGACAAAAATACGCAGGACTATCTCAACTCATGAGCTATAGAGCTCTGGTTCGACGTCAACTTGGTGCGCTTATGAGCCAAAGCAAACATGTTGTCATTACAAAAACGAATGGAGCAGGCAGTCATAGCAACTCTGACGAAAAAAAAAAAAATCCATGTTTGCATAGCTGACAAAGTATCTTACACGTGTGTTACCAGCCATTCATATTTTCTGAAAGTCAGTGATGGATTCCGTTCGGTTATATCTACGGGTACCGTTCATATTTGGGGGGGGGGATTAATGATAAATACGTCAACCAACTTTGAAAAAAAATCAGAAGTATCCCGCAGGCGAAGAAGAGTTTCAATTGGACGCAATGAATATCTACTAGTTATTTTTCTTTCAACGTCTGCTTGAAATGCTGCTAAGACGGGCCCTCAAACCGTCTTACTTTTTAGCCTCATGAAATCGTTGAGAAAGTAAAAGGTCACGGATATAATTCAAAACGAGCATATCCATTTCTCGTATATTACACAAACGGCGTAAAATCTGATATTCTCTTCTTTTTTTAAGAAAGAAAAAAAAAGATAAAAGTTTGACCAGAAAAATTACTTATTGGTGTTCAAAAAGTTTCAGTGTATAAAGCTAGGTTCCTCAATCGTCTTGAATTTCAAAAGATTGTTTCTGAGAAGTCAAAGATCATTTATTGAGTGACATACTCGCAGCTACGCGGAACGAAGTGGCTTAGACCACTCGAATACAATGTGTTCCAGATTTCTCCCTTGGTAATTCGCCTTCATCAGCATTAATTGAGGCTGTAAATGGTCCTTAGAAGGTTCCAGAATCAATGCTTACAAATGATGTTCCTGGAAGTTCTAGAAAGTGCTTCGATTTTTTTTCCTTTTTCTTTTTCTGAATCATCAATTGAGAGGGAGCTCAATTGATATAATCAGAAAAACGCGTCTGGATCGGACGCGTGGATTCCGTTGTCACTTATTGTGTTAGCGGCTCGTGGACAATCTATCATTATTATTCTCATTTGATTCCTATATCAATTCATGAATAAGTACGTCTATTGATTCTTATTTTAAGGTATACTGGAACCTCCTAAAGATTGGTTTCTGCCACCCTCGGAGAAGAGAATTTTCTGTCTTCATCTGATTCAACGTCTGTGTTTCTTCGAAACTCGGAACTTCGGTATACACTATAAAGGTATCGTATCAAAAATCAATCGCAAGATATCAGAAAAATTGAAAAAAAAGATTACCAGAAGCATCACAATATGTGAACCTATGTAAAGGATACAATTACCAGAATTTTAGTGTTTGTACCATATAGTTCCTGAATTTTTTTTTTTTAGGAAACTCAGTTCTCATATTCTGGAATTAACACCGGAATTTTCTGGTCAAAGTATAGACTTTCTGTCTTTCACATATCGTTGTGCAGATGGCTAGAATCTGCAGGTATTATGACTATCGCTTATTTCCAGTGAAGCATCTATGACGGAACTGATTAGGTTCTTGCGATCGATCGATCTATCGAAGTTATTGAAAAAAAAAATCGATTGTCTATAGATCAAAGTTTTTGAAAAAATGTTAATCGATCAAAAAAAAATTGAAGTTTTTATAGTTCATTTCATCATGGAATCAAAATTTGAGAGAGTTAACAAAGTTTTTTATCGGTCGATATTTCTCGAAAATTTTGTAATTCCGATTGATCATAAAAAAGTTGAAATTCCGGACGATCACAGAGTCCTAGAACTGATCCGAATTAGAATAGTTTGTAGACAGTCTGGTATGATTGAACTTCAGGCGAATTCAAAGCAACAAAAAGGTCATAGCCAGAGGAGAATGCAAGTAGTCTGGTGGGTGAAGCAAATGGATGCAGAATTTTTATTAATTCAAGGGCAAAAAAATTAATGCTTTTTAGACTATTCACTATTGTTGACGAATAGTTGGGCGAGGTATTGGGCCCTACTATGGGGTACTTAAGATGCAAAAGGATGTATAGAATTACAGTAGCGTACCGAGAGTTTCTTCATCTCTCTCTTTTCTCCATTAAAAAACGTGTGTTAGACAAGGATGGACAAGGGGATAAAACCCCCTCATTCTTTCCTTTTCCTTCTTATACATTCAAATGAGAAATGAGAGAGATGGAAGAGATTCTGGTTGCGCCAGTGCAGAATTATTCTCGAGATTGTTGCAGCCACGCTGCCATGCAACCATCGTTCGGGTCAGTATATATATATGTTAAAGGACAAACCCGATTTTAGGCCAAACTAGTTTTGCCTAGGCCGAACTGTTTTTTTAAGGAGATTTAGTTTGGCCTGGAGAATTTTAGGCCAAACTAGTTTGGCCTAGGCCGAACAGGTTTGGCCTAGAGAATTTTAGGCCGAACTAGTTTTTCCTTGGCAAAACTAGTTTTGCCTGTTCCGCTCAGGCTAAACCGGTTCGGCCTAGGACAAACTAGTTTGGCCTAAAATCGGGTTTGTCCTGTAACATATACATATATTTGGCAAATAATTTTAATCCCTCATGACTTATTTATCAACTTATTAATTTTAGCCGTAACTTAAATTTATACTTGCTTCACCTGATTCTATAGATGGTTTACCGATATTTTTGAATACGATCTCTTTGAGATGAACACATGGTAGTTACCCTAAAGAGCAGGTTCAATGTTCATTAAAGAAAAATCATTTGGAATCACTAGAGTTAGGAGCTGCGTTAACCCTTTAAGGACCAGGTTAGTTCAAGAGAAAGAACGCCACTCCTCCGTTTATAAAGGGAAGGTAGTTAACTGTTCGTACTTGATGGAGTTGGAATTGCCTATACGACGGATTGAAGGCGCCTGCCCATACCTTATCTATTGTAGTGCGCCCATCATATTCGCGTTTATCTAAAATGAAGACTGAATCAATGCGAAATAGACTAGAATAGAAAAACGAGTATACTCGGGCTTGGTCCATAAAGGGTTAAACAAAAAGAACATCAGATGACTCCTGGACAAAGGTTACCCGAAATACTTATCTCAATGAATTTAAGCTTTACAGGTGGCGCTATCTAAGCCTGAATCGAAGGCTTTTTGGACACTTTTTTTTTTCTCGAGACTGTACTATAGTGACACTAACAGTTTTGATAGACAAGAATGCACTTGGATCGAAAAATATTGCTTTGTTTAGACGAGGACTGACAACTTATCTCGAGTTCTCAACTGGCAAAACTTTTGAGATTTATAGTACATTCAACTATTCGAAACAACATAAATATTCTTTCTGGTATTTGAACATGTGCTTCTGGTTTTGATTAAAAATATACTTTGCTTACCACCAGGATTCTGATAAAGGACACACAAATCACATTTAACTATTTCGTAAAAGTAATTCTGGCAGCCCAAAACTTTTCTCCATGTGATGAAATTTTTACTTTCTCACTCTAATGAAATTAGAAAAATTGAGAAAGTATTGCGATGGCGCAGAGATTTTTGATGCATTTTGTTTCGATACTTGGCCCGCTGCGACTAAGTCAATCATGATAATTATAAAATAATTGGCTCTTATCATGCCTAATACTATCCTAAAGAACATCCACCCATGATATTTCAATATTTCTGAACCATATGTGGTAGGGAGGAGTAAATGCAAAAAATTTCTGTGGCGTCTGTCTGTCTGTCTGTCTGTCTGTCTGTCTGTCTGTCTGTCCGTCTGTAGTCATGAACGTGAAATCCAGCATAACTTTTCAACTATTGATCTATATGCATCCAAATTTTGCAGAGATGTTGCTTTTAACATTCCCCAGAGGGACTTTTTTTTTTTTTTAAAAATTTTAATTTTTAGGTTAGTTATGGAAGAGAAATGGTTTCCATTAAAATCATAATGGGAAAATGGGTCAAAAAAGAGAAAAATTTAAATATTTCAATATTAGATCTTTGGATTTGGAAGAAAATTTGTAAAAACATTCTAAACCAGCCCACAGTAAAATTAACCCCTTATAGTTCAGTTAAATAACCCTTAAGACCGTTTAAAAAATTAATTAAGGGCGTTCCAGCCAAAAAATGGAATAAAAGTGAGAAATTAATCTTGTATATCAGTGCCAATTACTAAAAGCTGGATAAATTTTTGATGACATTTTGTATACACAATGTACTACCACACTACTAAAATATTTCCTTCTCACTATCAACATAATAAATCCTTTGGACCGTTTCAAGGGACCATATAGGTGCGATTGAGAAAAAATAAGACCAATTAAGCAAATAAAAACATAATCCTACTTATTGAGATAATTCAGGTTAGGTCCAATTAATTTTAATTAAATCCGGCACAAACAATCTACCTTCCTACATTTACTCTACTTTATATAGAATTTCTTATCATTACAATATACAGCCCTTAAGACTGTTTAAAAAATCAAAATCAGTGCGCTCGAGCCAAATAATGGAATTATCATGAAAAATTTTATCTTTAAACTTGGAGTCAATCAATTATGGCTCGATGAATTTTGATAAAAACTTTTGTACACACAATCCACTATCAAAATACTAAGATATTTTCCTTTCTTAGTCACCATACACAACTGAAAAAACCTTTTCAAGAGGCAATATAGGTGGGATTGAAAAAAAAATATGGGAATATAAGCAAATAAAAACATAATCCTATTAATTGGGATAATTCAGGTTTGGTCCAATGAATTTTTATAAAAACTGGCAAATACAATCTACAATCAGTCTATAAAAGAAAGTATTCCTTACAGATACAATATACAACACTTAAGAGAGTTTAAAAATAAAAATAGGGTGTTCCACCCAAAAACATGAATTAAAGCGGGGAATTAATGTTAATACTTGGAGTCAATCATTCATGGGATGAATTTTGATGAAACTTTGCACAAATATATTATGTTACTGACCCTCTAAAATATTCCTATCATACAGTCATCATCTAAAACCTTTTAGACCGTTTCAAGGGCCAATATAGGTGTGATCGAGCAAAAAACTTTGAAACCAAGCAAATAAAAAAACAACCGTAATACTTGGAATAAGAAATTCAATTATGACTCAATTCTGTTTGATGAAAATTGCAACAAAAAGTTTGCAACCAACCTAGGCAGGGATTTCTTTTGAATGTAAAACTATAGCATACAACCCTTAAGTCTGAGACTGTTTAAAGGCAAAATAGCTGTTCCATCAATAAACCCAAAAAATAGAATATCCAAAGAAAATTAAACTTATAAAGAAAATGGATGGATGAATTTTGTTGACATTTGGTGTACACAATCTACAAACAAAGAACATCTTTAAAGGGAGGTTTAATCTACCAAACTAAAAAATTCTTTTGAAGATCCACAGTTTAAAACCCATCCTTCAAAAGATGAAGTAGGCAACTATTCGTACAGCTTCTCTGCAAAATCGCCAACACTTCGAATTGAAGGCGAAATTATGTCCAGAGGTGAAAATATTTTAAATTTGATGGGAGTCTAGGAGTCTCTCCCAGAATTCTAAAGGGGGTTGGGGGTCTCCCCCAGACATCTAAAGGGGGGTCTGGGGGTCTCCCCCAGAATTATGAAGGGGGGTCTGGGAGTCTCCCCCAGAATTATAAAGGGGGTCTCCCCCAGAATACTAGAAGGGGGTCTGGGGGTCTCCCCCAGAATTCTTAAGGAGGTCTGGGGGTCCTTCGACCCCCCCAGATAAAAATGGAGGGAGAAAGTGTTCGTAGGGTGTTCCCTACAGTTTATTTATTTTGCAATTTTCCACAATTTTCGGACAACCCTTAAACATTGAATCACTTCATGCTTAAAAAGCCCAAGATCTAACTCCATTTTACAAATGCCATAAAATACATTATAGATAGCATTCTTTTCAAAGCTCTTGTTAAAAGTTGACCAATGCCTTTGCATCATGAGGTGACCATTTCAATGGTGATGGTATTCCCACGCTATATGGGCTTCCACCCAATAATTCGTGTGCTGCACTAAAATGGTGACCTTCCCAAAATGTTGCTTCCGGAAGAAAAAAATATTTAGTAATCATTCTAGTAAATCTGTATCAGCTCAATCAGCTTGGAGTTAGTGAATCTGGCAACAGCGCACTATGAAGTGAGCATTATTGTAGAGAGCATCAGGAGAAGGAGATCAAGCTGCAGTGAATGAACTCTCATCCTCTTGTTCGCCCTCTCATCCCTCTCCCACTTCTTCATTCTCTCTCTCTCTCTCTCTCTCTCTCTCTCTCTCTCTCTCTCTCTCTCTCTCTCTTCTCTCTCTCTCTCTCTCTCTCTCTCTCTCTCTCTCTCTCTCTCTCTCTCTCTCTCTCTCTCTCTCTCTCTCTCTCTCTCTCTCTCTCTCTCTCTCTCTCTCTCTCTCTCTCTCTCTCTCTCTCTCTCTCTCTCTCTCTCTCTCTCTCTCTCTCTCTCTCTCTCTAGATTTAGATTAAACAATCTTTCTACAAACGGTGCATCGATTCGAAACATGGATTTTTCTAAACAAGAAAAGTTTTCGTTTTCCGTTTTAGAACATTTTATTTTTGATATTTTCTCCGGAAACCCACATATTCTGACTTGTTGTAAGCTGTAAGATCGACAACGATAAAAAAAAAAATAAAATAAAAAATGAAAGTAGATACTAGATGAGCTGAGAACGAAGATGCCTTTGGTTTCTAGTAAAGTCACATTGTTTAGAAGAGGTTTTGAACCAAAATACGTTGTTTTAAAATTGGAATTCCGCGTAGTGAAGTCACTACGCACGCACGATTTTCATGGGCGTCATTTCAAGTTCGGCTTGGGGGGGGGGGGGGGGGAAAAAAATCTTATTACCTTTTTTTTTTTTTTTACTCATCAATTTAATATCCGGCTTGGAGGGGGCAAAAAATCGGATAACCTTTTTTTTTTTTTCTCATCAATATAATTTTAAGAGCCAAAGAGCCGTCTTTTGGGGGCAATAATCGGATGACTTTTTTTTTTTTCTCATCAATATAATTCGTGCCAGTTTTTGAGCATGACTTCAAATCCTTGGGGAGGCAATTGCCCCCCCCCCCAGCCCCCCCTAAATGACGCCCATGACGATTTTTTACAACTTTATTCTTGCGTATCTCCAAAACCGGGGCACTTGGGAAAAAACCAAAGGCATATCACTGTCCTCAGCTCATCAAGTTCTATCTTTCTCTTTATAAAACACAAAAAGTCAGACCCTTGCAACCAGGGCTGCCGTTTTGCGTATAATCAATGCTATTTTTCAATGGAGCTGTTGCAAACTTTTGCTACAGGCTTATTAATAGTTGATTCTGGGGTAATACCCTGTAAAAATAACGATTAGCGCACTAAAAAATCACGAAATCCACTCCTAAACTCACAAAATACTTTTAAACGCGAGACCGTAATGGCGGCCGGGGCCGCGGTTTGTATTGGGTTTCCCTATCTTCAATCAGCGCCATCTACACGAGGTGTTCTCGCAACACCACACAAGGAGAAGAAGAAGCATAAGAGAGCCATAAGAAAACCGCGGCCTCGGCCGCCATTACGGTCTCGCATTTAAAAGCATTTTGTGAGTTCAGGAGTGGATTTCGTGATTTTTTAGTGCGCTAATCGTTATTTATACAGGGTATTACCGCATAATCAACTATTTATAAGCCTGTAGCAAAAGTTTGCAACAGCTCCATTCACCGATGATTCCACCGGTTGAGAAAAGATTACACACTTCAGTTCAGTGCATGACTGTAATAAACTAAAATACTCGCATCTGTAATCTTTTCTCAACCGGTGCACAGTGTGTAATTTTGGCAATCTAGCGCCCGAAAACCTCGAAAAAGTATATTGGCAGATCATTGAAAGAATATCTGATATTGACAAATTAGAAGTACGTGGAGCAAGAAAATAGCATCATATTTATGACCATGAAGCACCTTTTAAAGGGTAGGGGGGTCCTCAAATTCATCAAATTTAGTGAACGCGAATCATACATCAGCCGGCGAATCTCAGAAACACAAGGGAAAAAAACAATAAACATAGATAGATTCAAATGAAATTTTCGCATGATGTACTCAAAAATACTCGATTTTCCTTTGTATTAAAAGAAAGTTGAGAGTCTCTACTTTCTTTATCTGGAAAGACATCCTGCGAATTTTTGCGATTTTAAAAGTTGCGAGCATAAACGTGATCGTCATAATCGATCGGTTTTTTCTGCAAATCTGAGAAATGTAAAATAAACCGTAAACATGGATAGATTCAGATGAGAATTTCGCATGATGTACTCAAAAATACTCGATTTTCCTTTGTATTAAAAGAAAGCTGAGTGTCTCTGCTTTCTTTATCTGGAAAGACATTCTGCGAATTTTTGCGAATTTAAAAGTTGCGAGCATAAATAGAAGGCAAAGTTGATCTGTTAGTTCTGTGCTCCTCAGAAACGCAGTATTAAAAAACAAGTAAACATATTTAGATTCAGATGAGAATTTCGCATGATGTACTCAAAAATACACGATTTTCCTCTGTATCAAAAGAAAGCTGAGAGTCTCTACTTTCTTTATCTGGAAAGACATCTTGCGAATTTTTGCGATTTTAAAAGTTGCGAGCATAAACGTGATCGTCATAATCGATCGGTTTTTTCTGCAAATCTGAGAAATGTAAAATAAACCGTAAACATGGATAGATTCAGATGAGAATTTCGCATGATGTACTCAAAAATACTCGATTTTCCTTCGTATTAAAAGAAAGCTGAGAATCTCTGCTTTCTTTACCTGGAAAGACATTCTGCGAATTTTTGCGAATTTAAAAGTTGCGAGCATAAATAGAAGGCAAAGTTGATTTGTTAGTTCTGCGCTTCTCAGAAACGCACTATTAAAAAACAAGTAAACATTTAGATTCAGATGAGAATGTCGCATGATGTACTCAAAAATACTCGATTTTTCCTTTGTATTAAAAGAAAGCTGAGAGTCTCTGCTTTCTTTACCTGAAAAGACATTCTGCGAATTTTTGCGATTTTAAAAGTTGCGAGCATAAAAGTGATCTCATAATCTATCCATGTTTTCGGTTTATTTTACATTTCTCAAATTTGCAGAAAAAACAGATCGATTATGACGTTCACGTTTATGCTCGCAACTTTTAAAATAGCAAAAATTCGCAGAATGTCTTTCCAGATAAAGAAAGTAGAGACTCTCAGCTTTCTTTTAATTTAAAGGAAAATCGAGTATTTTTGAGTACATCATGCGAAATTCTCATCTGAATCTAATGATGTTTACTTGTTTTTTAATAGTGCGTTTCTGAGAAGCACGGAACTAACAGATCAACTTTGCCCTCTATTTATGCTCGCAAATTTTAAAATCGCAAAAATTCGTAGGATGTCTTTCCAGGTAAAGAAAGCAGAGATTCTCAGCTTTCTTTTAATACAAAGGAAAATCGAGTATTTTTGAGTACATCATGCGAAATTCTCATCTGAATCTATCCATGTTTACGGTTTATTTTACATTTCTCAGATTTGCAGAAAAAACCGATCGATTATGACGATCACGTTTATGCTCGCAACTTTTAAAATCGCAAAAATTCGCAGGATGTCTTTCCAGATAAAGAAAGTAGAGACTCTCAGCTTTCTTTTAATACAAAGGAAAATCGAGTATTTTTGAGTACATCATGCGAAAATTTCATTTGAATCTATCTATGTTTATTGTTTTTTTCCCTTGTGTTTCTGAGATTCGCCGGCTGATGTATGATTCGCGTTCACTAAATTTGATGAATTTGAGGACCCCCCTACCCTTTAAAAGGTGCTTCATGGTCATAAATATGATGCTATTTTCTTGCTCCACGTACTTCTAATTTGTCAATATCAGATATTCTTTCAATGATCTGCCAATATACTTTTTGGAGGTTTTCGGGCGCTAGATTGCCAAAATTACACACTGTGCGGTGGAGTCGTCGATGACTTTAAAAAACTTGCGGATATTTTAATTAATCAACGGAGTTTCCACCGATTACGGAAAGATTACAGATCAGAGTATTTTCGTGCATTACAGTCATACACTGAACTGAACTGTGTAATCTTTTCTCAACCGGTGGAATCATCGGTGAATAGAAAAATAGCATTGATTATACGCAAAACGGCAGCCCTGCTTGCAACTGCCCCATTAACTTTATTTTTTTTGAAATTTTGCCATTTTTTGTTTACGGTCTTGATTTTTGTTCAAGCAAAATTATGTCCGGGCAATTTTACACTTGGATCCAGTGTGTGACGCTGCTATTTATAACCGCGCAAAGATGGTCCAGATTTTGATCTATTGTGTGCCACA
The DNA here is from genome assembly GCA_011764245.1 of Trialeurodes vaporariorum. Classification (NCBI taxonomy): domain Eukaryota; kingdom Metazoa; phylum Arthropoda; class Insecta; order Hemiptera; family Aleyrodidae; genus Trialeurodes; species Trialeurodes vaporariorum. Next base: position 51,955,196 of record VMOF01000320.1, read on the forward strand.
CTGCGGCCGCCAGTTGCACAAAGCGCGAGAGCAAGACGCAGCTCCCTTGCACTTGCTCTTGCATGGCTTCGAGCGCATTGCACTGCAACCTTGCACTTCACGTTATTATGCGCGCCTATTATTTAAAACCAGACACATTGTACCGCGGACCGGCGACCATCCCACTCTCGTTTTTATTTATTGCCTCTAAATTGAGTAATTTCCCTCTTGAAATTTCACGCATTTCAACAGTTGATTATGGGGACAAAGCAGTGCCTTTTGCTGCACGTGTAAAACATGGGTATTTTCAAGTACACTTTCTTCGGAAACTTTTTAGCCCACATACTTCAAATTTTTCATGGGGCTTTGCTGACTCTTTAACAGTATCGTGGATTTACATTTTTTAAAATAATCGTAGCTTTAGTACATTTTTTAATATTTAGAATTATATTGTTAAGAATGTTGAATTTTCTCTAGTTTTTGACCTGATTTTTTAATAATAATAATAATAAAAAAAAAAACGTTAATGTTAGAAAAGAAATAGGTAGACAACTACCCGAAAGTGTCGAAAAATAAGAAAAAATTGAACTTTCGCCCCCCCCCCTCTTGGATGATTTTGCCTCCCTCTGAATGTTTTTCTAGGTACGCCCCATAGTTTTTGGCGATCAAAGCAAAATATGACTGATGATCTCACAGTGGTGGCGTCACGTGCATTCGTTCAATCTGACAATGCTGAATATGACTCATTAAACGCATGAAATAGATCGAACTATCGGAGGTGCATACAGTATAGTACACTCCCTCAAATCGATATTTTGCATGGGTATATAAATGGACGAAACGCAACTTTGCCCAATTATACGCAACGCCACACCACTGTCTCAAAGTCAAAGTATACACAAACTTTTATTCGAACAAACAAGCGGTGAGAACTGGCATCTGATCAATCTTCAATCACAATAAATCAGGATTTTTTCAAGAGAAATTCAATTGCAATCCGTTTGATCAATTTAGCAACTCATTTTATACGCTTAGCTCTATAAAAATGTGCGGGATATTAAAAAAGGACGACTGCCAACATGAAAGTATAAATGCTTCCTCTCCATCCCACATTTTCGCTCAATTTTTGTCCCTCTCTTCCTTAAGCTCTCCTTTTTGTACCAGTAATAGACTAGATATTGCGGGAGCGTTGTACTCGAAGTACGCGGCACTGACGCGACGCTGTAGTGGACATTGGCTAGTACATATAACATGGGCGGATACAGGAATCTGTCTTTCTCTCTCTATACATCTATTTGAACACATGTGTTAGAAAATGATAGCAAGGGGGCCAATCACGTGACTTTAGCTCTTTCATCCATCCTTTTCTAACACATACGTTCAAATAGCAGGAGAGAGAGGGAAATATAAATGTCTGTATCCGCCCATGGCTAGTAAAGTTGATGCGCGCGCACGCACAGTCGCACGCGACCCAGCCTTGCAACTTGCAGCACTTCTAATTTCTCTTTCACTTGATATTTTTTTTTTTTTTTTTTTTGAGACTTTTTTTCCGCCTTTCTCTCTGAAGGCTTGCCTTCATTTCATTAAAGCTCACGCAGCTCGATAAAGTTTCATTATAGATGGAATCGCTGACGACTCTGATTCAAAGGACTGTATACAGGGTGTTGAAAAACTGTTCCCGAATATTTCAGGGGCGGATTCTACAGATCAAAATAAGACCTTTTTTCCTTATAAACATGTGTCCGAAAATGCCCCCCTTTTGAGCTACAGCCCCCCAAAGTTTTAAAAAATTTACGGTTTTTTTGGAATAGCGACCACTATTATGAACCAAATGTCTTAAAACTTGGTGTCATAAGGTAATTTTACGTGTAAAATCCATTACTGACCTCGAAAAATTCAGAAATTGAGTCTGACTGCACTTTTCACGCAATCTTCTACCTTTAACGGCACAAATTTTATGTTACGGATTAAAATTTTGAAGAATAATTACCAACATCAGATGCGGAAAACCCTTAGAAAGATTTTTGGTCCTCTTTGTTTCTTTCGATACGACGCGTTTTAAGCGAGATAATCGCTGCACAGTGTGGAAAAGTCAGCGCTTTTGCCATGAAAAACGGCAGTGAGTATGCAACCCGCCTCTCCGCTGCTTCTACGGGCCGGCCGCTATGGTAAAAGCGCTGACTTTTCCACACTGTGCAGCGATTATCTCGCTTAAAACGCGTCGTATCGAAAGAAACAAAGAGGACCAAAAATCTTTCTAAGGGTTTTCCGCATCTGATGTTGGTAATTATTCTTCAAAATTTTAATCCGTAACATAAAATTCGTGCCGTTAAAGGTACAAGATTGCGTGAAAAGTGCAGTCAGACTCAATTTCTGAATTTTTCGAGGTCAGTAATGGATTTTACACGTAAAATTACCTTATGACACCAAGTTTTAAGACATTTGGTTCATAATAGTGGTCGCTATTCCAAAAAAACCGTAAATTTTTTAAAACTTTGGGGGGCTGTAGCTCAAAAGGGGGGCATTTTCGGACACATGTTTATAGGGAAAAAAGGTCTTATTTTGATCTGTAGAATCCGCCCCTGAAATATTCGGGAACAGTTTTTCAACACCCTGTATAACTATTACCTACAAATAAGTATGAAACATACATTGCGCCGGAAATTAGATCATAAAATATTGGCCACATTGATTAAGCTGTTGCAAACTTTTGCTACAGGCTTATTAATAGTTGAAAATGGGATAAAACCCTATAAAAATCACGATTAGCGCATTAAAAAATCACGAAATCCACTCCCAAACCCATAAAAAGCTTTCAAACGCGAGACCGTAATGGCGGCCGCCGATTACATTGCCATTGGGTTTCTCTATCTCAATCAGCTCCATCTTCACGAGGTGTACTCGCGACACCACACAAGAAGAAGAAGAAGCATACAATTGCCATAAAGATTTAGGCGGCAACAACCGCCATATTACGGTCTCGCGTTTGAAAAGCAATTTATAAGTTTGGGAGTGGATTTCGTGATTTTTTAGTGAGCTAATCGTTATTTTTGCCGGGTTTTGCCATAGTCAACTAATAATAAGCCAGTATCAAAAGTTTGCAACAGTTCCATTAATAGACTGCGATTAAACTCATAAATGAACGCAATGATACCTTAGCTTCGATCATAGAGAAATTAGAAGACAAATTTAGTTGATTGTCTTGGTTTGGGGTAGGGGGAGAAATTTTGAAATTACCTCCCCAAAATACGCCTTCATTCCTCGTTAACTGCATAATGAACGTTTGTTTCACGTTGATTATACGCATTTTTGCGTAAATTGCATGTTTAAAAGACAAATATCATATTTTTTTGAGCTAACACAATAAGTTCTACGTATATTTGACATCTATTTGAAGTAACTCTTCCTTGAAGAAGAGCTAAACTAGTTGCTTCAATAATCACAGCAAATTAACATTTATTTGAGATATTTGTAAGGCTCTTTCGTTTTTATACATAGAAAAGAAAAAAAAATTTAAATTCACACAACTTGTAAGTTTCTCTTACTTTTGTTTGATTAGATTTTAATTTTAAAAGATGTGAACTGAGCATCTGACATTTACTTAAAACGTGCGTTTATTCCATTTCTTTAAAGCTTAAAAAAGAGCTATCGCAAACTTGCAAATAAAATTGCTCATAAACACTTGTATTTTAATTCCCGTTTACCTTTTTCTTTCTTTCACGTGTAAAAAACTCTTTTTCCTCAATAGTTGTTTAAGGAAATTTTAGCAACTGATACTACTGGGGCTTGGTTCAATTCGAGTCTTCAAAACCTTCGGTCACGTTACAAATGAAAAGTTATGTTATTAATTTTACCTAGTATTAACAAGCTTTTCAAATCATTCGATCAGGTATCAGTTCTGTCGTTTCTATAATTATTCAGTTTCAGTGGCGGATCCAGAAAATTTTTCTGAAGGGGGGGCACGCCTGTGAAATTTTGAAATTTGAAGCGTTGGAGGAAGCAATTTCGGGATATTTTCTACAGAAAAAGGCAAAATTTGAGGCTTCTGGGGTGGGGGGAGCACGTGTCCCCGTGCCCCCCGTGGATCCGCCACTGTCCAGTTTTCAACATCTTCGGTCACGTTACCACATGAAAGTCATTTTATTAATTGTAGCCGCAGTATTAACGCGCTTCTTTTTAAATCATTTGATCAGGAATCAGGTCTGTCGTTTCTATCATTATTCAGTTGGACATTCGCAATAAGGGGCGTGCCGGGGGGGGGGGGTTACTTTTGCCTTGCGGGAACTCCGGGGGGGGCAAAATCAGGGTGAAGAAGAAAAATAGAAAACAAAAGACAAAAACAAAAACAGAAAGCTCATAAAATTCATAATTTTGAGCCGGCAATCCACGGCAGAGTTGCAATCTTGCCCCTTCACCGGGAACCTCGGCACACCCCCGTTCGCAATACTATAATCAGAAAAACAATTTCATTGGAAGTAAAACTACCAATTCGAGCACTGTTTGAAAGTAAAACTCCTGACAGAAATCGAGTAGGCAATTAGCGCGGCAGTGCTTCTCGACGCTCATTCACTCTGTGTAAGATTGATTAGAAATAAGCAAATTTTAGCGATCGAATATCATTCACTTAAAAATTGATGATTGCTAACTGATGCCGCTGATCGGTGAAAAATCTAGCCAATGAGAGTCGAGAATGAACTTCTGTATGATATTCTCGTGAAAATGAAAAATTTGGTAATAATATTCCATAACATAACCTCTAAATCAGCTCTGAATAACATGGCCATTTTTAACAATAAAACTAGCGTTTTCGAAGCTAAAATTATGTTTGTCTCATAGGAAAATGACTTCTACGCATGGTCTGTACAATAAACTTTATTCGAAAAGTTCGTTGTTTCCGAAATTATCGTGGCGAAAGGAGTCAAAAAGGATAGAAGATGAGATTTCTGACAACGGTTGCAACAATTCGAAAATCGAATCTACCTCCGGAGGTGAATCCGAAATTTCCAATTGTTGGAATTCAACGGTCTCCGGTGAGACCAACGAAACAATCGAATATCATCAAAATAAAATGCAAATCCATCGAATATCATACGACGGTGAATGATATTCGATCGCTAAAATTTGCTTGTTAACAGAATGAAAAACTACTTATTTTGCCTACTCCATGGTTTCATCCTTGATCACGGCTTCCAGAGGTTTCTTTTTAAAAACTCAAATCACTCTCGACTTGATCTTTGCAAACTGAATAGAAATGTGCGTCGCCGTCGTTTCAAATTTTTGATTTGAATCAATTCAAATCAACAGGAACAGACCCGCAGCGTATAAATATGAGCGCAAACATGAGACTTGAGTCCAGGGCTGCCGTTTTGCGTATAATCAATGCTATTTTTCAATTAATCGATGATTCCACCGGTTGAGAAAAGATTACACAGTTCAGTTCAGTGCACGGCTGTAATAAACTAAAATACTCGCATCTGTAATCTTTTCTCAACCGGTTGAGTCGTTAATGACTATAAAAAACTTGGAATATTTTAATTAATCAACGGAGTCTCCACCGATTAAAGAAAGATTACAGATCAGAGTATTTTCGTGCATTACAGTCATACACTGAACTGAACTGTGTAATCTTTTCTCAACCGGTGGAATCATCGGTGAATAGAAAAATATCATTGATTATACTTAAAACGGCAGCCCTGCTTGAAGTCCCATTGCGAATCGCTGACGCCACGCATAGATGTATATACTTGTATACTTGTATACTATGCACTGCATTGAAGGGCACGTGATTCACGGATACTGCTCAAGTTTTTCACGGTGCATCAAAGCATGAAATAGTCCGATTTATAGGTGACGATGAGCAATCTGTAATACATTCATACACCGGAAACGATTTGATACTCATAGGTAAGTGTGTATTATCCAATTGTTTTGTTGTGTATTGTGGTTGTTGTTATGATTGTTTTTGTTGTTGTTGATGTCTTGATTTTCGCGAAAAGCAAACTGCGGAGAACGAGCTGTATTTGCGAGGCATCTCATTTAGTTCTTCAAAACAGCCGGTCTCCAAAAAAAGGGGCTCGTTAAATGATAGGTGTGCTCGTCTGAGTAAATTTTAATGGAGATCGTAAGGATTATTTTCTCGGAAGAGCACACTTGATGTTTTATACGCCCTTCTTCTAGACGCAGCCTTATAACTCTTAAAAGCTCTGCAAAATTTCGTTTCCCGCCAATTCCTATGGTGTTATAGCACGGGTAAAAAACGAGTACGAAATAGAAAACTTAATACTGTGACAAAAAAACTGTTCATTTATTGTTTTTTTTACTATTTTACACATTTTTTTGTTAAGCTAGTGAATTGAATCTACATTAATTTGGTTGAGAAAAGAAGGTCATGCAGTGAAGGATTGTTTAAATACTCAAAATTGCTGCTGTAAAAAGTTCGAATTGCTGGTTTTCCAAACCCAACCATTAATGTAGCAATCTTTTAATGATTTGAAAATAAACTTTAATTTTTGCGCTTCTGCAAAACTTCACGACTTGAACAGTGAAAGACCGGGAGCTGAGAGCTCTTTTGGCATCACTTCGCGAAATTCTATTTTCTCTCTTTCTTCCAGATCAAACTCCTTCAAAAATTTTGCCTGTATAGTGTTTCGGTTACTTTGACGTAGAACTGTGTCCATCGATTAAATTAAGTCGATTGATGACAGCTTGAAAGGTGTAGAATTTGCTGTGCTGTTCCGAATATATGTTTATGTGATGCGGGTGAGATGACATCACTACATCTGGGCCAAGCTAAATCTCGCAGTTGCCAAACGGCAAAATAAAGTGTCAAAAGCCGGAAAACATACGGACGAAACGGAGCCGCAAACTGTAGCAGAGCTGGGTTTTGCGTATAATTAATGGCATTTTCCAATTCACCGATGACTCCACCGGTTGAAAAGAGACGATAATGCTCGCGTTTGTAATCTTTACTCAACCAGTGGAGTCGTCGATTACTTTAAAAAACTTGCGGATATTTTAATAATTTAACGGCAATCACGCCGAACGAGAAAATATTATAGATCAGTGTATTTGCCAGCATATAGCAGCAGTATAGTTGCAGTATTATAGTCATACACTAAACTAAACTGTGTAATCTTTTCTAAACCGATGCAGACATCGGTGACTTGATAAATGAAATTAATTATGCGCAAGACAGCAGCGTCGACAGATTTTCATTTCGTCTTCCACTTTCGGCATATTTTGGAATTTAAAAATATGCCTCGTTGGTTGTAGAAACGACGGTTGAATTGATAAACTAGTCAGTTAACTCTTTATAACTGCCAGGTTATGAAGACAAATGAATGTTAGCTCGCTCAAATTGAATGAGTATAGTTAATTGTTCTTACGCCACGGAGCTGATTTTGCATACCCAAGTAATTGAAGGTGCACGAGGAACCATTATTTTTCTAATGTTAACAATTTTGGAGTCGCACTTAATGTGAATAAAAAACCGACATTCTGTGCTGTAGATCTAGTCACAGAAACGAGCATACTCGGGCGTAGTATTAAAAGGGCTGAGAAGACGTTTAATGTGGGGCCGCTGATGTACGGAAATCATCAATCACCAAATACCCACTTTGTGTAGCTACTTTGAGGATCCAATTTGATCGTCTGCATAGTTATTGGCTGCGCTCTTCTATTATTCTCTTTTTAGGCGTGTATGCGATTATTTCTTGGGGGGGGGGGGGGTTAAAAACTGATCATAAAACTGCATAATTTTCACCGAATGTTTTCTAAAACGTAATTTTAATGTATACTATTTTATGCGATAAAAGAAAAAGACTCGAGCGTTTTAGGATCCGCTCGTCTGGTAGTAAGACTCGACTGTTTTAATATTTTACTACTTATAAATAAGTAATAATCTAATATCAACTCCCCCTTCGCCCCGATGAGTTACCCCTGTTGCCCCTTCCCCCGCCTTACACGAGTATGAATCTATCTTGTACTGCAAGAACATTCCAGAAATTCACTTTAATCGAATTAAAGAAAACAAGCAAAACAAGCAAAAAATGTTTGGCGCGCAATGCTCTTTAATTAGTGTAACATCATTTATCACACAAGAAACATCCAGAAAGAGTAACAGAGACAGATTTTAGAATAGGACGCAATACGCCAGACGCGGTCAGTCTACGCCATGATGTGATACAACTGATACACAACACACTCATCACGTACAGCTATCTGAAACTTAATCCTTCTTGTTACTATTTTAGAAGGCATGTCATGGTGGGTATACCTATTCAAGAATATCGCGCAGTTCTCTTCTAGCGAATTGAGGATATCAAATCAGGGCCCCTCCTCAAGAGGTCAAAATCATATATTGAACTATAATCATTGGCGGATCCAGCCCCCGAGAACGGAGGGGGAGAGCTCGGAATTTTCACCCCCCCCCCGTCCAGACACTCCCCCTCCACACATTTAACTTACGTTCATTCCTCATTTCTTCCTTTATTCATAGTACGGGGGGGGGGGGGTGATAACCCCCATCGTCCCCCGTGTATCCGCCAATGACTATAATAACTCGGAAAAATTATTTGACTCGATAATTCCGCATTGATCTTCTCACCGAAATGAGCTGAATGCGAGCAGCTGAATTTCATCAATTCATTGATTTTTTGCTTGAAATCAGTCTTCAATGCTAACTTCTTGATCCGATTATAATTTTACGCAGTGGCGTCGCGTGCCATCTGGCAACAATGCAACTGCTCCCTTTAAACTCATTAAATATATCGAATTTTCCTTGTGCTTTGTGCACCCCCTGAATTCGATATTTTACATGAGTTTAAATGGATAGAATACATTGTTGCCAAATTACACGCGACGCCACTGATTTTACGTATGATTATCATGTCATGCAGTACAGATTTTCCATCTTAACTGCGCTGAAAACCAAAGTTTCCACAATAAACTGGTCTATTAAAAATAAGCGTTCTTAGAAATATTTATTTAAACAATTCTTTTTATTTTGTCCACTTACTTTTCTATGAAATGTTGTAAAGAAGAAAGAAATTAAAAAACTTACAATTACTTAACGTAGAGATAAAATATGGAGGGAAAAAAGTTGAAAATCTCGAGAATGGTCCGTGATTAGGCTGAAATACTTTCTTAGCACTTAAAAACTGTTACACTCTTGTAATTCTATTCTATGAGGATTTGACTCCAGAAAATAGCTTCTTCTTGTTAATGACCGTGACTGTATGGAGACGAACATGCAAGGTTATGGTCGTCTACCTTTTGAATGATAAACCGAAGATTTCATTTCTTTGGAGGACTACGATTAGTTTAAAGTTTTGACATTTCATATTAAAATACGCAGTACGGTTCACCGGTAAGATCACGGTGGACAGGAGCTAATGGCAGTAACTTGAACGACAAAATTGCAGTATTTATTTATGAAGGTCATAAATTTACTAGTGTGAAGTTTTTCACACCGTCGCGAGTGCTGAGATACAATCGAGCAAGAATAAGGTCCGCAAATCATTCTGTTAAAGCGCACTTTACGAGTGCAAAATGGATTGTTTTGACAATGGGGTGTTTCCTCAGTGTATAGGTATACAAAACGACGATGACGGGTCTATTGACAACTTTATCTTCAATAGTTATGAGTTGATTTGATTCTAGACATGTAAGATGACCTGCGAGAAAAGCAAGGAGCGCAGTTCAAAATGACCAAATCCATTCGTATAATATTATTTTTTTTGAAAAAAAAAAAAAATAATAATAATAATAATAATAAAATAATAATGGGATTATGAGTATTATGACATCATTGTCCGTCTTGGCACCAGTGGCGGATCCAGCCTTCGCAAACGGGGGGGGGGCAATTTTGGATTTTCGCCCCTAAATGACTCCCTTTTCTTGTTTCCGCTCTTGCTTTCCCCCTTCCTCTCCCCTCTTTTCCCACTTTTTGGGCCGAACGGGGGGGGAGCGATCGCCTCCTTCGCCCCCCCCTGTATCCGCCAATGCTTGGCACTCGGTGACAGCGGTTCCTCGAACCCTCAAGAATGTTCCCTGAACGTTTCATACCAATACCTAAACTAATTGTAAGTTGTGAGATAGAATTTTCACTGTCTATATCTCCGCCCTCACGCCCTTAACCCTTTATGGACCAAGCCCGAGTATCCTCGTTTTTCTTCTTAAGTCTATTTCATATTGTTCCAGTCTTCATTCCCGATAAAAGCGGTTATCGATGAAAACACTTGAAATACAAGATTTCGTTGAGCGCCTTCAATGCGACGTGTAGGCAATTCCAGGTTCCCCGAGTACGAACAGTTAACTACATTCCCTAAGTAAATGGAAGAGTGGCGTTTTAACTAACCTGGTCGTTGAAGGGTTAAGGGTTTAATGAGAGAAATTATTATTAACTATAACATCGTGAAAAATTTGAAGTTTCTTCATATTTTTCCTCCATCTGGGAGGCGCTACCATCACCACCCCCGAAACTCTTTGTCGAAAACACATCATGGTCCCTATTTGCCGACCTCTTGTTTTTATTTATTTCTTATTCAATCACTTCAATTGTTTTATTAAATTCAACCGGTTTGAACCGAACCCTTTGTCCCCTTGTATAGGCCTGAACCAAACCGCAAACCGAACCGAAAATGTTGCCGCTTCAAAGCTCTGCTCTAAAACCTAGTTAATGATCTAAAAATCAGATGAACACAAATTGTGTGAGCTAGGCAGGTTACAATAAAGAAGAGTACCAATGGGATCGCAGGGCTGCCGTTTTGCGTATAATCAATTCTATTCAACAATGATTCCACCGGTTGAGAAAAGATTACACAGTTCAGTTAAGTGCATGACTGTAATGCACGAAAATATTCGCATCTGCATCTTTTTTCAACCGGTGGAGTCGTCGATGACTATTAAAAACTTATTTTAATTAATTAATGGCGTTTCCGCCGATTGAGGAAAGATTACAGAAGTGAGTATTTTCGTGCATTATACAGACATACACTGAACTGAACTGTGTAATCTTTTCTCAACCGGTGGAATCATCGGTGAATAGAAAAAATAGCATTGATTATACGCAAAACGGCAGCCCTGGGAAGGGACTTGAGAGACATTAAGAGAAATGGGCTGAATTTAATACAGGAGCGTTTTGCAATTAATCAAATCCCGCGTCTGGGACTTCGAGCGGCTTCGGCGCCCAGTCAACATGCCGCTTGGATGAGTGACAACAGAGTCCGATGTCCGTTAATGTTAAGATCGCAGGAGTTGGAATGAAGATGCGAATAAATATTTTTAGACAAGTTCATTGTCACTTGAGCTGTATGCAGTGTTGCCGCGCCAGACGGATCTATACGATGAACGCATCGCCTTTTCACCTTTCCATGGTTGCTCGTGAATTCCATTGCCTTGATGTCCCTTCATACAGTCATATACATATAAATCTATGAAAGAGAATCGATTTGTTTATCGGTAGTTTAATACTGAACCTCCATTTATTCGATATTTATTCATTCCGGTTCAAATATAAGGGAAAAACGAAACCGTAGTTGCGAAGTAAAACACAAAAGCAATCAATTTTTTTTTTTTTTTTTTTTTTTTTTTTTTTTTTTTTTTTTTTTAAAGGAAATTTCACGAAAGTGAGAATAGTGATCAAGTTATTCAGGGGCCTTTAATTTATAGAATAATGATCAAACGCTGCGAACTAAAACTCTTAAGACTTCTGGCGCAAACATCAGGTCGATAGCGTGTTTTGCTCTCGATTTATGGAGGGTCAAAGTTCGATGTCGACCCATTTTCAAATATTCGTTGCTCATCACCGTAAAATTCTCCATTTACAGAAATCTTTGACTGAGAAAAATTCTTCTGAGTAAGGAATTTCACGGGGGAAAAAATATGTAAAGCTCGACCGCTTCCAAAATCAGTAAAATTCAACATTGACTTTTTGTTGGTCTCCCTTTTTTTTTTTTTTTTTTTTTTTTTAATTTTTGTAAGGTCGATTTCCACGAGATGTGATCAAATATCAAAAGCTGGACTGAAATTTGTTATTATTATTATTATTATTATTATTATTATTATTATTATTATTATTATTATTATTATTATTATTATTATTATTATTATTATTATTATTATTATTATTATTATTATTATTATAGAGCTTTATTGATTGCTTGCAAACCCTCTTAAGTCTCGAAACTGAAATATCTAAGTTGAAAGATTCTAAATTATCTATCGATTAGTTTTTTCTCAGAGGAATGCAGGGAGAGTGTTGTAAGGTATTCGCACCTTACAAGTTACATCAGTCGCGCTTCAAAATTCAAAAGAGAAAAGATGGTATATTTTCATAACAAACATAGAGAGAGTATACGTAAAGTAGACTTGCAACTCGCGGCAATCTTAGAGGAAATCCGATTTACATGAAAACTAATAAACATCGGAATTCGGAAGAATACGACGTTCATTATACACGCATTTTATGTTTATGCATGCTTCGTCAGGAAATATTGCCCACGCGGCCATATGTGCAATACATTGTAGCCTACAAACCCACTTGCATCGCTAATGACAGAAAATAAACGAAAAACAGAGCTCGGTCGATTGATTGCTTCGGCCATAAAGCTCCTTATAAAATGTGTACATACAATTTTTCCCGTTTTTTATAGGTTTGATTACCACGACTATATTGATGTCCCCAATTTGAAATTGAGAACTGACTAAAATAAAGAAAACTATAATTACCGCGGATTAAGCTGTCAAAGCTATCGATAGCAGTGTCGATCCCTCGTTGTTTGTTTATCTCGTTGTTAGTCTGCTCATTTTGATACAAAACGCGAATAGCGAATTCCATAGATCAAACTATACGACTATCAAGCAATTTTTGCAAGTAATATGCGCAGACATTCAAAAATACTCGAGTGAACGTTGATGCCATGACAACATGTTTGTGATACCTTCTCCCTCGAAAAAAAGAGGAGCAAGAAAAAGTGCCCCCCCCCAACCGACGATTTATTCGAACCGTATGTTTTCCAAAACTACGCGTTTTTTCTTATATACATTAGCAAAAAAGATTACCAGTTGCACAACGAAATTTCAACCGCGAAAATTTCTGGTATTAATTACAAATTGAATTCTAGCATTTGCACCATATAATGGGTCTGTTGCGTACTTTTGCAACATCAATATAACTCATTGTTTCTAACGTAAAATTCGGCGAAAATAACGATGCGCACATTAAAAACTTTCAAGATTCACTCATTAACTTAGAAAATACCTTCCATTTCAAACAACCCGCGCTACACTAGACACTAAATCACCGACTTATGACTACATTGATGGAACCATCTCGCGTATGTAAACATGAACAGAACTTACAAACATTTGAATGTTTCGATTAGTTGCGTACATTTCTAATATTCTTTTGTAATCTTTGATAAACCGAAAAGACCAGACAGCAAATGCAGCTCATATTTTACGTATTAAGAAAGAAATTCCATCATTTTGTAGTTACGAAGTTGTTTACATATCCACGGTGGTTCCGTCTATGCAGTAGTATACCAGTGCAAATAGTGTCTGACGTAACGCGGGCTGTTTGAAATTGAAGTGATTTCCTGAGTTAATGAGTGGATTTTGAACGTTCTTATTGTGCGCATCGTTATTTTTTCCGAATTTTACATAAGAATCAAGGTTCTATATTGTTGTAGCAAAAGTATGCAACAGACCCATTCTAAAAAAAAATTAGAGGAAATATTGGTCCGACGAACTGACTCTAGTAGAAACAACCAACATGGGTAAAAGTTCTGAAATGCCTCGGTTGCCGTATTATTTTGCTTCTAGTAAGTAATATTTTTAAAAAATCTAGAATTTTTTTTTTTCAGAACAAATAAACGGACATGACGCGGGTTTTCCTAACGAGCGTCAACTAAATGAAGCAAACTGCATCCAAATTAGACGTGCCATTAAATATGAAGTGAACCAATTTTTCCCGAAAGTCTTAAACTCTTAACCTATACTTGTTTCCAGAGTCTTCTCCTTTCCGAAATTATACATTCATTTTATTACGTAGAGTTAAATTTCTTTCTCCTGTTTCCTCAGTCCTTATATCGATACCTGAGATAAAATATACTATGACGCTCTGACACACAAAATTACCTTTTTTGCACTTTGAACCGTTTTCGAAAGGAAAAGAAACATCCACTCACCACGATGAAAGCTCGAAAGAATTCCTCCGAGAAACTTAACCTCCCGCCAAAGGTTGATCACCGGTCAAAATAATGAGGAAATGATCAAACTAATTACTTGATTGAGATGAAATTAAATTGAACTACTCAATCGACACTATAAAATTACCGTTCCATGCCTCAGAAAACCGAATGCATCGTAACGTCAAACAAGATTTTTAGGTTGATTAATAGAAAGTTTGAAAGAAAGCACTCGGGTGTAATGTAAGTCACAGTAAAATAAAATTATAAAAGTCACCTTTTTAGCAAAGAAAAAAAACAAACAATATAATGTGAGACCAGTTACAGAGCTTATTAAACCACCACTATTCAGTTGCTCTTGTATGTTTCGTGCGAATTTGAACTGTTTGAAACAAGATATCAAATGTTTATTTTATTTATTTATTAGTATATTATTATAATATTATCATTATTTTTTTTTTTTACTGCGGGTTTCAAACTGATCACTGTTTGAGTAAGCTTAGAGCGGTGAATTCGTTGAAAAATTTACAACAATCGGTTAAATTAAGAAAAATGAAAAAATAAAAAAAAAAAAAATAGGAAGTTAAAAAATCATTTCGTTCGCCAAATTGATAAATGACTCTTTGAACAGCTTATCAATGCAATAGATGACTTCGAACCTTTCGAAGAAAATTTTAGTATTTAATATTTGAAACAAAGAATGATTTTTCATAAAAATGTTCAATAAAGGGGGGGGGATTACAACGCGCTGAAAAAACTAACACCGAAAGAATATTGGATTCAAATTCCTATAGTGCGCGCATGCATACAGCATAACTAGAACCAAACAAACGCACTTTATGCAGGACAAAATCATACAGTATTTATGTAAATAAAAATAGAATTGACATTTCTGATATGAGCACACTAAAGAAGTCAAAGTTCATCTGATACATTGATCAGAAATCAGGAGACAGGCGCTTGGAGTTAGAAAGACGGCCACAGTGCGATCGTCGGTGGGAGACACTCTAATTCGATTCAGTTCTAGAACCGGAAAGCTACATGTAACATGATCAGTATAGTAAACGTGAAATCATTGATAGATGGAGTCGTGATCTATCGAGGGTAGAGAAGACGTTTTTAATTCACCAATTTTCATTTGGCATGTAGCCTGCTCGGCCACATCTTATAATGTAACGCGGGAGGAATGACAACAGAAAGAAACTTTTAGTAAGCAGAATGGGTCTGTTGCAAACTTTTGCTACAACAATATAGAACCTTGATTCTTATGTGAAATTCGGTGAAAATAACGATGCGCACATTAAAAATGTTCAAAATACACTCATTAACTCAGGAAATCACTTCAATTTCAAACAGCCCGCGCTACACTAGACTCTATTTGCACCAGTATACTACTATATAGACGGAACCACCGTGCATGAGTAAACAACATCGTAACTACAAAATGATGGACTTTCTCTTTTAATACGTGAAATATAAGCTGCATTTGCTGTCTGGTCTTTTCGGTTTATCAAAGATTACAAAATAATATAAGAAATGTACGCATCTAATCGAAACATTCAAATGTTTGTGAGTTCTGTTCATGTTTACATAAACGAGATGGTTCCATCTATGTAGTTATAAGTCGGTGATATAGTGTATAGTGTAGCGCGAGTTGTTTGAAATGGAAGGTGTTTTCTGAGTTAATGAGTGGATTTTTAAAGTTTTTTGTGCGCATCGTTATTTTCGCCGAATTTTACGTTAGAAACAATGTTATATTGATGTAGCAAAAGTATGCAACAGACCCATTGAATCGATGGTGCCTCCATCTCTGAAGTGCACAGTTAAGTGGTAAAACCACTGCGATTTTATGTTCTATTCTTCATCCAACGTGCTGTTTTTTTTTTGTTTTTTTTTTTTACTTCATGCATACTAACTTGTTCAACCATCAATAGTTTTCCAGTATAATCAAAATTATTAGAAAAACCCACGATTAGTGCCTCGTGATGCGCTCCAATAGAGATTCCCTCTTATCGTCATTGGTTGTTGTTTGTTTGTTTTTTTTTTTTGTTTTTGTTTTTTTTTTTTGCGAAGTATGAGCTTTCACGAAAAAGGAAAGTTGGGGTAGGTATAAAGGAATATTGCTGAACCTCAGAGAGGTTTCAAAAAAAATTACCCTCCCTATACCTTAACTGATTGTGAGACGATATGCAGGAGAAGGGATCATAAAACATCAGCATGCTCTTCAAAACAATCTTTACGATGCCTTCCATATAATGTGGTCAAGTGGTCTTTGGTCTAATATCTCGGGAAGAACACAGTGTTAACATCCCTGACGAGTGATTTTTATGGACCCTTTTATTCATGAACAGTTTCAAATCGGTATGTTCGCAAATTAATGCGCTGTTTGTTTGTTTTTTTTTTTGATTGATTTTGTTTTGTTTTGTTTTTGTTTTTGTTTTTGTTTTGTTTTTTGTTTTTTTTTTTTTTACGAGATACCTCCATTTTCAATTCAAATGAGGTTTTATGATGTATCAGAATCCTCTCTTCTACCTGTATTTTCCTCGAAGATAGTGAATTTGAGCCATTTTTGAAGTCCCTGACCCAATATTAAATTCCTTGATGGGAGCAATTTGGCCAGCTCAGCTCAGCTCATAATAAAATCCGATTATCGGACTGGCCTCGCCGCTTGCATCCATTACCAATTCATAGCTATCGAGACATTACCTATGTGCCAAAATACCTAGCCAGGTTCAAGTTGAAAAACACTTATCTCATTTCGATAAACAACGGGTCTGTTCCTTATATTGTGGTTCGCAAAAATCCTCATATAAATCAATACGCGATTGTGCCGATCTACAACCAAAAAAATATAAGATAACGATATTCACGTGATGCCATTCAAACAAATCAATTAATTGGATTAACCAATGGGATTAATCGATTCCTGCTGTCTCGTGTCGTGAATCAGCCGTCTTGATCCTCCCGTAACGCAGATGTTGCAAAATCAGGTAGAGCTCGTTTCAGCAGTGTAGGCGCGCACCTAGACCATAATCTTTGGCAACTTTTCAATTTTCATTTCTTCAAAACTAAACAAAACGTGTCCTCGACTTCGAACTTTTAATTTTAAAGTGTTCCTCGGTGAAAATCCAAAGCTGTAACTCATTTTCATTCATTTTAATTTTGAAACAAGAGAAATGATGTTGAAAAATTCCAAAGATTATCGGTCTGGGTGCGTCTACACTTCTGAAACCACCTCTAGTCTGATGCTGTGCTAGCAACTTGCTAGTAGCGAGAGAGTACATAGCTTAATTGCTTTAAGATTTGTTTTGTTTTTTGTTTTGTGTTTTGTTTTGTTTTTTGTTTTGTTTTTTGTTTTGTTTTTTGTTTTGTTTTTTGTTTTGTTTTCTGTTTTGTTTTTTTTTTATTTTGTATTTTATTTTGTATTTTGTTATATTGTTTGTTTTGAGTTTTGTTTTCAAATTTGTTCTTTTTGAAGCCTCGCAGGCGACGGCAATATTCCAACTCGCACACCAGCGCGCGCAGCGGCAGTTTACGACGACCCTGATTCATACACCGGTCATAAAAACCGATAAGCTCTAATGTATTAAGCATAATATAAAGTCAATTGTCGATGGGAGACAATTTGGAGCTTCGCCTGATGACTTCAGCCCATCATTAGCGAATCCATTGCATTAGCATGGGACAGTTATCATTGGTACTTACGCACAGAGAGAGATCAACTCTTGACATTGCCAACAGAATAAGAAGGAGGATCCATGACCGTTTCCAAGGACTTTTACTTCCGTTTCCGAATGTAGCGACTACTTATATTGTCGCGCAATGGCAGTTTGGCTTGAACTCTTTCCCCATCCGGACTCGGCCCGCGCGGCGAGGTCGTTTGACGAAGACGAGTCTGGACTAAGAATTGGCTCTTGGATTGTTTTTCGGTGAAGTTCTTATGCAATAATCTGAGTGCGGTCCAATGACATTAAAGAAGCGTGCAATTTGGCAACGTTGCATTTTGTCAATTTAAACACATGGAATAGGTCGAATTTGATAGGATAGACTGTTTTAGTAGAGCGGTATATCGCGTGTCGATTGCCGTCCGAGGGCCTCTGCAGGTTCCAAACAAACTCTGGTTCAATGCAATTTCCCCGTAAGCGAACTTTTGAACGGAAATTTAGGGTATTAAATCAAACAATGCGACTTTTTTGCGATTATGAATTCTGCGTCCTCGAAAATGCTTAATTATGCCTGGTTCCTTAACTAAAACTGCCGAAATCAATAAGATATTACACATTAAATGTTGCATTTGTAGGTTAGAATCGCCCGAAATCCCGCCAATTCCACAACAACAACAATAACATTTGGGTGATTCCAACCTCCAAACGCATCAATTAATCTGTAATATCTTGTTGATTCCGGCAGTTTTACGGGTGGAACCAGGCAAAATTAAGCATTTTCGAGGACGGAGAATTCATAATCGCAAAAAGGTCGCATAAATTGTTTGATTTAATACCCTGAATTTCCGTTCAAAAATCCGCTTATGGGGAAATTACATTGAACCAGAGTTTGTTTGGAACCAGAGGCCCTCGGACGGCAATCGATACGATATATCGCTCTACTAAAACAGCCTATTCACTGAACACCCACTAGTTCGATATTTTTAATAGCTTTAAGCGGAAAAAGAACGTTGCCAAATTGCACGCTACGCCACTGCTGAGGGTACTGTTATCTCATTATGTAACATTAGTTCTTATGGTCCATTATAAAGCCCTCGCTCTTCAAACCTATGTTATACAATCAATTATTTTTGCGAATTACAGCGTCGAGTCCCATATGTGTATATTGTGCAATACAGTATCTTATACATTTGTTTCAAAAATTGGAGTCAATTTAACCCGTTCAGTACGAAGTTTATTCAGTCAACTCATTGCGCATTTCTTTAAATGAATCTGGTAGATAAATATTCGTACTCCAGGGTACTTATTTTTGTCTATGCCATGGATTGAAGGCGCTCAACGAAGTATTCTGTTAGAGTGTCCACTGCGATCAATGTTTATTTATTCTCAAAATGATGAATTGAAACCAGGGTATAACACTGAATTAGGTAAACGAATATAA
Source organism: Trialeurodes vaporariorum (assembly GCA_011764245.1). Classification (NCBI taxonomy): domain Eukaryota; kingdom Metazoa; phylum Arthropoda; class Insecta; order Hemiptera; family Aleyrodidae; genus Trialeurodes; species Trialeurodes vaporariorum. Next base: position 51,974,470 of record VMOF01000320.1, read on the forward strand.
TCGGACTTGGTATTTAAAGGAATTGTGGGGGGGGGGGAGGGCAGGCTCTTTGCCTCGATGGGTCCGCGGGGGCTTTATCTACGCCACTGATACAAGGGATGCTGACTTCTGAGGCAATGACATTTTTCTTCGATCCAAAAGGCCAAGGGGTGTATAATGGAAACGATTATCAGAGTTTAAAGATGCTGAATTCAGATTTTTCATATAAAAGCGGCCCTCCACTTGCGGAGGTTTGTATTTTTTTTTTTTTTTTTTTTTTTTAACGAAACGACTTGGCAAAGGTTTGAATATTCTTAGAGTTAAAAACCTTTTAAAATTATCCCATGTCACGCCGCGCCGCGCCGCGACTCGACTTGACTCGACGGGGTCAAGGTTTGCAGATCGAAGATGTTTTGCGTTGGCAAGTCAACAAGAAAAGTGAGTCGTCACAGAGTAACGATCTCCTGCACGTACGGTTTAACTTTTACTCTCGAGGAATATTTTGCAACGTTGCAGTTCGTCCATTTAAAACCACGAAAAAGATCGAACTATTGAGTGTTCGGTGTACACCTTCGCATTCGACCTTTTACATTGGCCTCAATGGGCACATTATAATGTTGCCAAATTTCACGCTACGCCACTCACTACTGAGTGACGCGACGTCCCTTTCAGCTCACGGCAGTTGCGGCTCGTGCAATTTGGCAACCATGCTAATTTTCCATTTAAACCTATGCAAAAGTATCGATAACTTGGGGGTGCGATTGCACCTCCCGAAGATCGATTGTTTTACATAGGTTTAAATGGAGAGAATACGTTGTTGCCAGATTCCACGCGCCGCCACTGGCTCACAGGAGTTAGATTCGACAGAGAAAACTCAAGTAAACTTGTATTTCTACGCGCAAGGAAGAATTATAACCTTGAAACATTGATCTCCGTCACCTTTGTTAGTATTTTGGAATTAGCTTTGCTTCAGAAACAATAGGGAACAGGTACGGTCATGGGCACCAATCACGGTGGAGGGGAGCAAGGGAACTTTATTCCCCCCTCCCCCCATCCCGATAAACAGAGATTACGAGGCACTGATTACTAGATCAAAATGAAGCTTTTTACTTATTGGACGCCATCGATTAGGCGGTCTTATTGGTCCGAAACCGAGAGAAAATGTGCTCTCTTTATGACACATATATAGAGGGTAATCGATGACCTCCATTTATAGCTTCATTTTGATCGTTCGATAGCAGCGCTGGAGCAGAATACGCTGAAATTAGCTTCGTTTTTACTCTTTTTTTACATTGTTATTTCCATCACATTCGATTTCTACTTCTCGGTTGCCAGCCCCCCCCCCCCTCCCGCACCCGTCATCCTCCGGATCAAATTGCGGTGGCTCCGCAGTCCGCAATCGGTACCGATCTGGCGCTGAAAATCCATCTTGGTAAGCTAGCTAGTGAACATTAAATAATTATTTTAGCAAACTTTTGCACAATGTTGGGCCCAAAAAGTTTTTTTGATTTGGGGGGGGGGGAGGCTGCAATTTAGAATGTTCAGCGTCTCATGAAGCGTCTTTGGGTCATTTTTTTTTGGGGGCAAAATCTGTAAGAAAGATGAAATTTTTGAGGTTTCTAATTCAATTTGAATTTTGATAACATTTTTGTTTTTGGTTGTTCACCTTGATTTTATTGCTTGGAGCAAGGGTACTTTACCCCCCCCCCCCTCCCCCAGGCACGCTCCTTGCTATAAGCAAATAAATTGTCCAATCTGATGTGATGACCATCGGAAATCACGAAAATCACACTAAGAAAGTCTAAAATTCAGTAATAAACTCAGAAAACAGCTGTAACTATAAGAGATCGTTAGGGAGAAGCTATGCAAGTATCATGGGAGATTCCTGTCTATTATGTATCTTTCTCTACGGAAACACAGAGTAATGTCTCAATTTAGATAGGAATCTCTCTTAATACCCGCGTAGCTCCGCCACTAAGCCCGATTCTGAGATTGAATTTTGTGATTTTTTAGTGTACACATCGTCATTTTTACAGGTTTCTATGCAAGAATCAACTCACTTGTAGCATCACCTATATAGCAAAAGTTTGAAAGAGCACCATTGAAAAAGAAGGAGAACTGAGCCGTCGCGTGTCGGTGAGAAAAGAAGAAAAAGGCTTTTAAAATGTTTTTATTTGATTTTCCACAGGTAATGCATCACCGTCCCTGTCCCGTCGTACGGAAAAGTACACAAAGCTCAAAGCTATAACTCATCACTGCATCCGGTCACTTTTCTGTCAGCAAGAGAGAGAAAGGACCTCGCGTCAAGTGTTTAATTTGTCGTGGTTTCGAACGACACAACCTCCGATCAACCAATAACCCGTAGTTGTCAAATCGGTTGCGAGTCAACATTTAATAAATTCAGAACTTTATCGAATAGGATAGTAAATGTGCCGACTGAGGTTTATGTTTTGTGTTTATTCCACCAGAGGAGGCCGATCCTTTAAATTCCCGACTTTTTGTATTGACTGGATAAAATGTAAACCGGTGATGATTGGTGGAGATGAGTCACGTGGTTGCCAAGTCTAATCAAAATACAGTGGTTATCATAAGCTCAAGACTGCCCGAAAACTAATTAGATCAATGGAGCTGTTGCACACTTTTGCTACAAGCGATTTAATAGTCGATTCCGGGGGGAAAATATTCAAAAATAACGATGGCATCACTATAAACTTCCGAAATTCACTCCTAAACTCAATAAACGATTTTATTTGCGAGGGTGTAATGGTGGCTGAGGGTAGTACTAATGAGAGATTCCCATCTAACAATACTGTAACTCCATCAAGAAGTGACCAATGAGAGGCAACTTTCATTTGACACCGGTGTCACAAGGTGTCGCGGTATCATTCATCGGATGTGGATCATTACTCTGATGACTAGTTACTCTGTGAATCATCCTTGTCAGCATAGATAGAGTGACGCAATTAAGATAGAAATCTTCCATTATTACTGCCCTCAGCCACCATTACGCCCTCGCAAATAAAAGCGTTCATTGAGTTTAGGAGTGAATTCTGGAAGTTTTTAGTGTTGCCATTGTTAGTTTTAAAGGTTTATACACCAGGATCGACTATTACATCGCTTATAGCAAAAGTGTGCAACAGCCCCATTCCGTATTTTAATTAGACTTGGTTACCACGTGACTCGTCTCCACCGATCACAAGTCTGATAGATCCTTTTAACCCTTTATGGGCGAGATTGGTTCGAAAGAAAGCCTCTCTTCCGTTTATACAGGGAAGGTAGTTAACTGTTCGTACTCGGAGGAGTTGAAATTGCCTATACGATGAATTGAAGGCGCCCGAAAAGACCTCATCCTGTAAGTGTTTTCATCGTTAAGGGGTTAAACCCGATTGAATTCTTGGAGGCCCGCGAATTTTAATTTTTTTTCTCCTCAAAGAAAACGATTCCGACATTCCAACGATCATTATTTGGAGAAAAGCACAGAGAACGCCTCCTTGAGCTCCGTGACAGCCTACACACCTAGCATAGAGTCAATTATAAGTTATATCACGTATGACGATACTTTTTCATACACAGGTACTCGAGTTTTTCGAACACTAAAGAGTTAGAAATGATTCAATCTATTCAAACAATATCAAGTGCGTTTAATGCGGCCAATTTTTTTTACAAAATTTATTCTTATCATATTTTATTTTTTGTAATGCGGCCTGCGGGGGCCTTTTTGTTGAAGGTGTAATCAAAATTATCAGCTGTTTTTTATTTATTTATTTTTCTTAACCTAAACTTTACTTGTAATAAAGTCGTTCTTCTTTTATGACCAATCTAGATGTGGAAGCTAATTTACACGGGTTATAGGCCCAGAACGTGAAAGTTTGACGCTATTTATTTTTTTAAAAATTGTAAATGCCAGCATTGTAAGAAAGGTTATCAAAATTGCTCTCTGAAAGGTGAGGGTTTCGTATTACTTTTGTCTCCTGTACACTTAACCTACAACAAGTCTTCTAAGAAAGGAAGACTGCCTTTATTTAATGGAAATAATTTTTCCGATTGGAAGTTCCGAATGCAGCTGCTCTTGGGAGAAAAGGACCTACATCGCTATATCGAAATGGAACTTGCCGATTTAGTCTAAGGGGCATCGGTAGGTAACAATCGAGCAGAATATGCTGAGACGGGACCGTGAATGCAAATCGCTTATCGCTCAGTGTGTCTCAGACAATTTTTTAGAGTACATCAAAGACAATAAGCCCACCGCTTATGACGTTTCAATCATTGAGGTTAAAATTTGAAAAAAAAGGGATCCTCTCACAAACATACTGCCGCAAGAAAGTCCTAACCTTGAAATATGATCGAACAGTCTCGACGCGTCAAACTCTCGGAATTTTGATTAAAGGAGGATGTTGAAGGTGTAATCAAAACTATCAGCTGTTTTTTATTTATTTATTTATCTTAACCTAAACTTTACTCGTAATAAATTCGTTCTTGTTTTATGACCAATCTAGTTGTGGAAGCTAATTTACACTTTTCCACTCCAAAAATTTAGGGACGGGGGGAAGGGGGAATTCTCAGACTTTGCCTCTTTGAATGAAGCAGATTTTGAGAACTTTTTTTCAACCAATCCCAAGTATCACCTACATAATAATCTGCATATCTCAAACCATCGATATTTTAGAAATAGGTAAGGTAAGTTTTTTTTTTTTTTTTTTTTTTTTACTAAATTTCACTATACTGTATACTTGCGTACTTCCCTATATACTCGTGTCGCACAAATGAAACAATTTTTCTCGCCAAACAGAAACGATTTTGACCATTTTCGCCCAAATGAATGCCACCCAGAAATCACTGGTTTATCAATTTTGTTTTTATTATCCTTTCAAGTTTCAGCTTCATTGATTCCCTGTAATATTTTGTTATTATCATTTGTGAAAGAATATTGTACATATAAGAAGTAAAACTGGATGAATTAAAATGTCTAAATTGATTTCTTTTTCTTCTTTTTCCACGAAGTCACTAATTCGGCAACCAGGCGCAGTCACCTTTTTGATCTCCATCATCTCTTCATTCATGGACCACTTCGGGTGCGACACGAAAATGTTACATGGCACGCGGCTTGGGCGAATATACCTAATTAACTGTTCCTCTGACGCGACATTCACTCTCAACACAAGTGTTTGAGATCACGCGAAAAATGAATTCACAATTAGGCGCGTTAAACCGTGAGCTCGATAAAGGGTGTCTCACAAAAATGGGGATTGTAATCAAACTAATTGATTTCATTTATACCTTTTGACCCTTTCACGGGAAGTTGTATACATGTGTCCATTTTATTTTACATGGGATTCGATGGAATAGGGCTCTAGCAAACTTTTGCTATAGGGGTGAAGAAGTGATTCTTGCATAAAAGCATGTAAAAATGACGATGAGTACACTGAAAAATCACGAAGTTCACTCGCAGAATCGGTCATAATGGCGGAAAGACGCAGGTATCATGGGAGATTCCTATCTAAAATGAGACACAGTGGAGTAGCCCGGGGGGGGGGGTCCAGGGGGTCTGGACCCCCCCGCCATGACACCAAATTTGTCCTAAAAAAAGGTCATTTTTTGCGTTTTCAGACAAATTAGTATCTTTGGACCCCCCCATGACAATTTTCGAACCCCGGACCCCCCCCCTTCTAGAAAATTTCCTGACTACGCCACTGATGAGATATATCTCTATGTTTCCGTAGAGAAAGTGACAAATCTCTACGGAAACACAGAGATATGTCTCAATTTAGGTAAGATCCCATAATACCTGCGTCTCTCCGCCATTAAGCCATATTCTGAGAGTGAATTTTGTGGGTTTTTAGTGTACTCATCGTCATTTTTACAGGTTTTTGTGCAAGAATCAACTCTTTAATCCCATGTAGCAAAAGTTTGCAAGATCCCCATTAGATCCATGTCTACTTAAATCGAGTAAAAAAGTATGAGGTTGAGATTGAGGTGTCCGATTCATCTGTAACAACTCCTTTGTCTGGAGGATCTTTAGAGCTATGCAACCATGTAAAAATTTGATCGGTCTATTGTTCCAACGAAGCGAGTGTCAATGGTTGCATCATATCCAGGATCAATTCAATTTTGGTGGATAGTAAGTCACTTCTTCGGAACCAGGGCACAATGGCATGCGACCTTCCGGATTCGAGTGAGGGCCCTCCTTATCCAAATTTCTGAGACCAATCTGTAATTCAATTTATCTTTTTTTATTTACTTCTTCTCGTGATTCTTTTTCTACTATAGAGATAATAACAGTGGGATAATGGGTCTGTTGCAAAATTTTGCTATAACGATTAAGAGTGTTTATTTTAATGTGAAATTGCCTGAAAATTCCATTGGTGGCATTAGAAAGTCATAAAATGCAATAATAAATTCACAAGAGGCGTTTAATGAAATCCAAGATGGCGGATAAATATCGAGCAAATTGTATGCATGCACCACAAACATCCAAGGATGGCCAACTTTGACAACCTCACTGAAGGTAGAGGTTATGTGTTTGTTTACGTTGTGATTGGTTGTGATCGATATTGTGAGGTTGGCTATCCTTGGATGTTCGTGGTGCATGCATACAAATTGATCAATATTTCTCCGCCATCTTTGATTTCATTAAACGCCTCTTGTGAATTTATTATTGCATTTTATGACTTTCTGATGCCACCAATGGACTTTTCAGGCGATTTTACATTAGATTAAATACTCTTAATCGTTGTAGCAAAAGTTTGCAACAGACCTATTCTCTGCAAACGTGCAACATTTGTATGAGGTATCATGGAAGTCGGCGTAAGCCAGGTACATTCCTTTTGTGGAATTTATATGTATCTTTTACTGAATTTTCAGTATATTTGACTAAAATTTCTCATGATTTATGCCATCTCAAAATACATCGAGTTCAGAAACTCATCAGAGAGATATTTTTCGTTAAAGTCTGTCCATATCAGCTCTGAAAATATATATGACTATTTGTAATCTATTCCGCATCGGTGATGCAACGCTCTGGCGAATTCTAGGACTCCACCCCACCTCAAACCGAGTCTCAATAAGCAAATTTTATTTAGAAAACACTAGTCATCTGATCACTTCTTAAGTGACCAGGGTTTTAAAAATCACGGTTACTCACGGCATGGGCGCACCCAGGATTTCTGTATGGGGGGGGGGGGAGTTGTCATTTCATATGGGTGGTCTGGGGGTTCTCCCCCAGAAAATTTTGAAAATTTAGCTCTTATTAGACGCAAAATTAGGCTACTTCTATTCAGAAACTATATTGAATTAACTCTCGAGAAAAATGAGATTTTCCGAGACTATGCTGATGTTATGGAAATATCTTCATCGCATGCTGATAGAAAGACGGAGTCTTCAGGAAATCTAGGTTTCAGAAGAAGATCGAGAGAAATTAACAATTAAGGACATTGCAGTCGGAAAAGATGTGTTCCTCCAAGGAAAAATATGTTTCATGACATTGATACTTTTTTTGAACTCATTTCCTTTCCCATATTTTCTTTTCCTCTCCTCCTCTTTCCCTCTTCTCTCTTTCTCTTTTCCTCATTTTTTCCTTCCCTTTCCTCTTTTTTTTCTTCCTATGGGGGGGAGGGGGGCTTTGGCCCCCTTGCCCCCCCCCCCCTCTGGGTGCGCCCGTGACTCACGGTCTCGAAAATCACAACCAAGCTGTTCCTGCTGTTCCCGGTCACTTTTTGTTACGGTACTGTACATGACCGTACGTTTCTTGGCTCCACCCACTTTTAAGTGTCCGAGTAATAAAATTTCGGTCACCTGATATTCGAAACCTGGTCACTGAAAACGTGTCCTGGTCACTAAATAAAATTTGTTCAGTAATGAGAATAATTGAAATTTGGTCAAACTCACGGCAAGAGTAACCATCATAGCAAGAAGGGCAATAGCGGCGGCTAATTTGAAGAATACGGAGGAGGAGAATTCCATTGTTTCGAGGTAGAGGATGAGCGGACTTGTAAGTATAATAATTCTCAGTGGATCTGTCAAACAAGAATGAGTTTTTCGACTCAGACGGCTTCCATGTAGTGTCGAGGTGATTGAGATAGGTATACGTGCTTACTCACGTTCGTATTCCTTCCTTCCCCTTGAAATTAGCTCAGTGCATTTATGACGTTTTTTATCACTCTGGGCGGCAAAATTAATCTTCACAACCCAACAAAAATCAAACAGTTTTGCGTCGCAAACTGCTATCGCGAGCTTCACTTTAAAACAGTAAATTTGGCAGAGACAAATAGAGACCCAGCACACCGCATACTTTCCGTGTTAGTAAAGTGAAGCACATTTAGCGGTCACAGTTTTGTTCGGAAGTCACCGGCTGCAACGATAAACAGTCGCCTACTGTTGAGTGGTGAACTCAACAAAAGGCTGTGATTGGTCCGCAGTGCCGGAAACGGAAACAGGTTCTGCTTGGCGAATGCAAACCACGCGCTCATCAGTCAACAGTAGGCGACTGTTGGTTGTTGTTTCGATGAGTTCCGACCAAAATTGAGTCAGAACAGTGGACACCCGTCGCAGGTTTTGTGATGGGTCTCTATTTGTCTCTGGAATTTGTAGACAGAGAGGGCCTGGATCCGTGTTTTTATCAAAGACAAATAGAGAAGGAACACCGAATGGCTGCGCAGGTGAGGCAAACCAAAATCTTGCGGATTCAACAAGACGGTCAACACTCAACACAGCTCTGATTTAGCCTGGGGTTGAAATGTTGAATGGTGAGCAGCACCCTCCTCTTTCTTTCCCAGCCTATCCCCTCTGTGTTTACTAAATGTCACCATTCAACACCCAGCGGCCGATCCTCGAAATTCTCGACTTTTGGGTGGACTGGATCAGAGATTACTTATACATACAGATATGGCACAAGCCATATCGCCCGTGTTAAGTGAAAAATGGATAAAACGCCGGCCGTGATACAACCGGGTATACAGAGGGGATCATAAAGATTACTGAATTCTGGTTCGAAAAGATTACTTTTCCCACTTTTCCTGTGTTTGTTTGCGGAACTGGAACAAAAATGTGAACTGAACAGTGGAACGGTTTTTTGTAACAGACAAACATGGAAAATGTAACCTTTTCTCTATAATCTTTATGATTCCTTCTGTATGCCCGGTTGTATCACGGCTGGAGTCAACTTTTAACAAAATTCGGGCATATGCCATATCTGTATGTATAAGTAATCTTTGGACTGGATATTGGATAATAATGGAAAACGGTGATTGGTGGAGACGAGTCACGTGGTTGCCAAGTCTAATCAAAACATGGAATTTATCTAATTGGCTATCGGGCATAGTCTTAAGCATCTGATTAGGTACTAATTAGATTAATTCAATATTTTGATTAGACTTGGCAAACGTGACTCGTCTCCACCAATAACCGTTTTCCATTTTCATTCAGTCTACCGCCAGAGAGGGATATGTTGACTATTGTTTTGTTGAATACGCAAAATTTTGCTAGCGTAAAAAAGTTCCATGAACTGTGTTCCAATTTCCCACATGGGCCTGGAAATCGCGCCATTGATTTCCGTGCGTAAAATATGGAAATCACGACGATTCGCATGTCCGCACATAAAAAATTGAAACACAGTGTACATGGGACTTTATTACTAGGGTGGTGTGCGCCTCAAATCTGCACCCAGTGTATTTTAGCGGGTATAATGTACTGTGTCTATTATTGTCTCTGGGTTTTACTTTTTGCTTCGTCGATTTTTAGTTTTCGTGTAAAAATGGGTCTGTTGCGTACTTTTGCTACATCAATATAACTCATTGTTTCTAACGTAAAATTCGGCGAAAATAACGATGCGCACATTAACAACTTTCAAAATCCACTCATTAAGTCAGAAAATACCTTCCATTTTAAACAACCCGCGCTACACTAGACACTATGTCACCGACTTATAATTACATAGATGGAACCACCTCGTTTTTGTAAACACGAACAGAACTTACAAACATTGGAATTTTTCGTTTAGATCCGTGCATTTCTTATATTATTTTGTAATCTTTGATAAACCGAAAAGACCAGACAGCAAATGCAGCCAATAGTTCATGTATTTAGAACGGAATTCCATCATTTTGTAGTTATGATGTTGTTTACTTATGCACGGTGGTTCCGTCTATGTAGTAGTATACCGGTGCAAATAGTGTCTAGTGTAGCGCGGGCTGTTTGAAATTGAAGTGATTTCCTGAGTCAATGGGTGGATTTTGAACGTTTTTAATGTGCGCAGCGTTATTTTCGCAGAGTTTTACATAAGCATCAAGGTTCTTTATTGTTTCAGCAAAAGTATGCAACACACCCATTCGCGTCCTTCTTTAAGAATCACCCTGTACAATCAACCAACACCTAACCTCCGTCTTATTATAACGGAACATACATTAAGTCCAGCTCGCGTGGTTCTTTATTTGATACTTCATGGGTGTTTGTTTATTTATTTGGCGTCGACGAGAGAACCTCTCGCCTGGTGGTTTTTACAACGAGCGGGTTGCGGGCGGCCGCGACGCGACGCGCGTGGCATGTGTTAACGTCGTCATTCGCGTCGATTTTCGCGTCCTCTGAACGCAACGCCAACGCGAAGGTAAAAATTGGCGCGCAAAATTCGATTCACCAATTTTAGCTCGAAGCATGGTCCGGCGCGGCGATTGTATATATAAACCGATGGATCTACTCCACAGTGATCGCTAATTCTTGTTGCTAACCCTAAAATTTTGAATTGATGCGAGACACTAGGCCAACATAAAAATAAATTAACGAACTATGCCAATGAGTCTGTTGCGTACTTTTGCTACATCAATATACCTCATTGTTTCTAACGCAAAATTCGGCGAAAATAACGATGCGGACATTAAAAACTTTTAAAATCCACTCATTAACTCAGAATATACCTTCCATTTCAAACAACCCGCGCTACACTAGACACTATATCACCGACTTATAACTATAGATGGAACCATCTCGTTTATGTAAACATGAACAGAACTTAAAAACATTTGAATGTTTCGTTTAGATGCGTACATTTCTTATATTATTTTGTAATCTTTGATAAACCGAAAAGACCAGACAGCAAATGCAGCCAATAGTTCATGTATTTAGAAGGAAATTCCATAATTTTGTAGTTACGATGTTGTTTACTCATGCACGGTGGTTCCGTCTATGTAGTATAGTATACCGGTGCAAATAGTGTCTAGTGTAGCGCGGGCTGTTTGAAATTGAAGTGATTTCCTGAGTTAATGAGTGGATTTTGAACGTTTTTAATGTGCGCATCGTTATTTTCGCCGAATTTTACATAAGAATCAAGGTTCTAAATAGTTGTAGCAAAAGTATGCAACTGACCCATTAAGCAGATTTGTGGGAAGTTTTTTGAAAATATACTGTGGAGGCAGCCATGGTGGATTTCACTTAAGGTCATATTCACAGGGGCCAGTAGCGTAGCGTGCAATGAGGCAACGTTTATTGCGTCCCTTAAAAACACACGTAAAAAGTCAAATGCGAAGGTGTTCAACGGACACCCAATCGTTCGTTTTTTATCACGGGTTTAAATGGATGAACTGCAACGTTGAAAAATCGCACGCTACACCACTGACAGGAGCTCGTCTCCTTTGCCTCATTTTTCTTTAACCTAAAAAAAAAACTGTGACCAATCCATTTGAAATTTATTTTAAACGAAAGCGCAAAGCGCCTGTTTTAGAACGGCTCATTTAGCGAATTGAAAAAACCCCAAGTTTTTCCTGAAATCACTTCAAGAAACATAATTGCTGAAACTTTTATAAAGCAAAAACGAAACCTTTTCAGATCCGGAAAAATCATTGTTCCAATTCAGTGTGCGCTGGTGCGGCGTCAACGAAGTCGGATTTCCGAAACTCATTAATAACTTCCTACGATTTACGTTCATCTTCTGACTTCCTCATAAATGATGCCGGCGAAGCCGATGGACTGTCTCAGCAGAAGGCGCGCAATTTAAAATCGGCCAATCAACTGCGCTGGACAGAACAACTAGAACAGTTCATAAAGCATTATGCATTTTATGTGCATACAGGTTTACGTAAGAAAATGAGTCTGCTAACGTATAATCCGCATTTACACGATAGACCTATGTAAATATTGATTGAGCGTAGAATCCTCGACTCGATTTACAGGTCTACCTACCGGTGCAATATATCTGTGCCAATCGAAAAACCAATACTAAAATCAAGGTCACCTCGGAGTTGATGGAACTTACTTCTCTTTCTTTCTTCACACATTGACATAAACACTATCTCTCTTTCTCTTTCGGTTTCTAAGAAACCAACTTGGAAGTTCTAGGCATTGACTTTGTGGTCGCCTTTTGTGTGTCACCGTCATTGTTATTATTGCTACTGCTCTACTACTCCCCCCTCTACCCTGAAAATTCAGCTTGCCCGGCCCCTTCATACTTCCCACCCCTCCTCCAAAAATTGCGATGACTTACATGGAGCGATGCAATCTCGATACATTTTTATGACGAGGCTAAACTAACGTGACTGGCGACTATAAATGAAATGGATCGAAAGAGACAGTTTAACGGGTGAGGATAAATTTAAGCTTGACTTTGAGGACCGTGAAAAAACCGAGCGAGAGAGAGCGGTGAGAAACTTTCAAGCCGAAACGCTGAAAAGCTCCGGTACTGTCATGGTGCGGTGGAGCTATACTCGTTCGAGGCTGGATACGTTTGGTCGTTTGACCGTTGACGATGGAACATCGATTAATTCAATCATGATAGAAAAGATCACTCAACAGTCATGACTCGCGGATTTTTTGACGTACGTTCACGCATGAGGGAGAACCTTCACCTTGTGCGTGGTAATGGGGCTGTTGCACTTTTTTGCTACAAGCGATTTAATAGCCGATTATGGCGTAAAAACCTCAAAAACTAACGATGGCGGCACTACAAACTTCCAAAATTCACTCCTAAACTCAATAAACGCAGTTATTTGCGCGAGCGTAATGGTGGCCGAAGGCACTAACAATGCGGGAGATTCCCATCTGACAATTCTGAAACTCCATCAAGAAGTGACCAATAAGAGACTATACTTTCATTTGACACCGGTGTCACTAGGTATTGCGGCACCATTCATCGGATGTGGATCATCACTCTGATGACTAATTACACTGTGAATCATCCTTCTCAACATAGAAAGAGTGACGAAATTAAGATAGGAATCTCCCATTATTAGTGCCTTCGGCCACCATTACGCTCGCGCAAATAACTGCGTTTATTGAGTTTAGGAGTGGATTTTGGAAGTTTTTAGTGCCGCCATCGTTATTTTTTGAGGTTTTACAGCCATAATCGACTATTAAATCGCTTGTATCAAAAGTGTGCAATAGCCCTATTTGTGGGTGTTTTCCTCAAAAGAATAAGTGCACTATTTCAGAGCTATAAAAATTTTAAAAAAAGAAACGAAAAAGAAAAAAATGAATTCCAGCAAATTGCTTTTTTTAAAAGTAAAATTTGCCCGAATTGACTGAAATTTGGTAACAAAAAAAAGAAGAAAAAAAACAACAGCAACAAATGGGTCGTTAATGACCCACGGGGGGTTTCATTCCATTGATTAGAAAATCGCATTTCCGCGGATAGTATATTAGATTGAATGTGATTTTCTTTCCCCTTTATTCAAAGAAGGGACGACGGAAAATTGTTTAATTCTTTCCTTTTTTAACAGAAATTAGGAAAATTTTAATAAAGAAGAAATAATGTGGGTCAAACCGCAGTGTGAGAACAAAAAAGTTCGCACGAGTTTGGAACTCATCGAGGACTGCATAAAAATGGGTCAAAAAATGAATTATATGCCACCTTCACTAAATCTGAATTTACAATGACTGATTCATTCATAACATTTTTATATCGTCAATAAAATATTGAGATAGTTTACCCCAAATCAAAAATAAAAACAAGTTTGTTAAAACTTTAAACAACCCAATGAAATAACTTCTGTTATTATTAATGATTTTTCTTCTACGTTTTCAGGTTCTCAAAGCCGAACAGACCAACGGTCGGTTCAATAGCGACTTGGCGAGCGAATCTTAGTCGAGGAAACTTGGCTAAAAATGAAAACACTGTTATGACATCTCTAATGGCTGCTTTTCCTGCGTTGTTATAATTTCAATACGTCTTTGAAATATTACGGCAAAACGGCTGAAACCAAAATCCCACCACTTAAAATTAAATTAAATTGCGCGGTGGTGCACTTATTGCAAAAGTCATCAAATCTGATGAGCCGTGGCTTAAACATCTATGAATAGCCTTGACCTCCAGAGATATTTCTAAAACAACCATCTCGGCACGCATTGGTATGAAGTGGAAGTTTTCTGAACATTTGATCGTTATTATAAAACCAAAAATTATCAATCGGAATCGGGGTAAAAAGGGGGACAATTCTTAATGGGAATAATCTTTTTTTTTTTTTTTTTTTTTTTTTTTTTGTTAAATGAGGCAGATAAAATAATGATACTATCATAAAAATGGCAATACTAGAACGTTTCTGACGAAAAAAATTAACATTGAAAAAAAACCCGAACTTTTCATTTCCGAAAAAACAAAATTTTCCATCCGGTGTGCGAGCGCGACACCCGCGGTAATGTGGTAATCGGTAAACTTGAAACATCATTATAGACGCATTTGGCATGAGAAACACAGGGAAGATCAGCGACAATATTGAGAGGTTATGTACAAAAACACACTTTTGCACGATGAACACGGACGATGGCTCGCAAAATGCATGCGCACAAATACAAACGCACGCACACTTGGTCACGCGCATGCCCAGCAGCGCTTCCAAACGAAAATGTGCTTTTATTTACGGCCGTGCGTGTCAGGGCATGGGGTATACTCTGCGATTACCGTGCACATTCAAGTTTCCAGCTCTTGGCGCGCAGAGCGCGATTCCAGCTTTGAGCGAAAATAAACCGCATACTTTTAGATGCGCAAGCTGCGAATCGCTTGGTCGTGAGTTGTGCGTGAATGAATATTAAAGTACGATGCATCGTACGGTGGCTCGATTCAGACATTTTTGTGGACAAGAACAAGTTTGATTTTTAGATTTGGTCAAGTCTAAGTCGCAGTTGCATCACCGGGGGGGGGGGGGGGGGGGCTGAGAGTACAGTGACTGGATAAACCACAGTGCGGCCATTTCGGTCGTCTTCCTGATTGGTCAGATTCCTTAGATCGCAAATTCGAGCATTCAGAAGTATATTTACGGTTTTATAGGATTCTCCTACGCAAGTTAGACACAACTGAAGGTCTTCTGTCAAATTTGAAACATATTGGATCGCAAAATTGAGAGAAATCAACGATTCCCCGTAACAGACCCCCCGTGGTTGCGCACCCAACTTAACACGGGCGCCGCGCCATAGGGAGGAAGTGTGTTCCTGAGTTACTCGCAAAAAATATCGCATCTCGCTGTCTCTATTATATATTGTCTCTGTTTTCCATACGTTTATATGGCTGGCGGGGCATCGATACATCGCATTTCACTAGTCGTCGCACCAATCATATCTATTCTAGTGTAATATGTCATCTCCGGTGAACGGCGAAGTCGATACGTATAGACCCTTCCATCTTTGTGGAGAATGGAAATGACTTGCCCTAAAGAGAGAAGCTGTCTTCCAAGTTCAAGAAATCGTCTTTCTCTCTTTCTCTTCGTCGATTCGTGGATCGTATGGGTTAGAACTTTAGAAGAAGTCAGGGATAGGAGATAGGGGCTAAAGTTTCGTGATTGCCCCCCCCCCCATCTACCCTTTCCAAACGTGCCAGGGTACAAATGTCTTGATTTTGATTCTTGTCAAGTTTTCACTTTCAGTCGCTAAAGTGGCAACACTGGAATGGAAAGATACCAGGGACTAGTCTGGTCTGAGCAATTGGAGCCGACCACGACAAGAAATCATGCGATACCGACTACTGAGCCACAGAGCCAGTAGGTCTAGTTGCATGCCTTTCGACGAGAAAGTCGTTTCTGATCTTTTCATTTTCAGATTTATTTTACTTTTATTTTTAAACATCTCTTCAGCGACCTCTCTCATGGCAATCAATATCAACAATTGTCTATTGGAGACAGGAGAAAAACTCATTCGAACGATTAATCAGTTGTCTTCTTCTCTTTAACCCTTTAAATCCGAAACTAATTCAAACCCTTCTCATAAATTCTCTATCAATCTCAATATGTAGAATGAACTTTTCTCGTTTAGTTTGATGTGCATATGGTGATTTTTTAAAAAAAATATATTTAAAACCACGTTTATTTTTTTGGTGGCACAAATTTGTACCATCATGCAGGATACAAAAGGTTAAATTGATATCAAAAAGGGAGTTTATCAAATCAACTTCTGTTGGATTATAAAATCTTGCGATAGGTTTCTTTCCCTTTCGAGCCAATATTGTGGGTCCAAAATTTCTCCAGGAAACCAGGTTGGGGTCGGGGTGAGAAAAGGCGTTCTCGTTCATCAAAGCTCAATGGTCCACCTCAAAGGTCAAGGTTATCACCAATAAAATAAAAACTCCCCTGGCGAAAAGGGAAGAAACGCAATTATACCTCTACTGCATTGTTTACACTGGAATTTAAAGCAACGAACCTAAAGTTTGGGCTCGCCTACGCCTTACTGGGCCGCGCACCTCGCGCGAACACGGAAGTAGACCATTAAAGAGGTTTTCACATTTATATTTACTGAAATGAATTCTTATGGAGGCACTTTTTGTGAGCTGTAATAAAAGATATGTCCGAGTAAAGCTACAATATGTATATTATTATGTTGTTGATTTGCTAAAGAAAAGAGTCGACGCTATGTTATATGCTATGCAATACCTCATCTCTTTTACCTGTGAACGACGTGCTATCAGTCGGAAAAGTCCTTGCTCTAGTTTTCGACAGGATCGGAAATTTCCAAGCCTCACTGACCCGACTCGTGGTTTAGAGCTATAGACAAATCGTATGAAAGTGCGTGCGTTGCGCTTCTATACTTCGAAAGCAGAGAGACACGAGTCCAATTTCTTTTCCACGACACAAAAAATTAATAAACAAATATTGATTAAATTGATAAAACCATCTGCATGAGCCGATGCGATGGGGTGGGGCTCAGGGTGCATCTCATTAGACCGACAGTGACTGGATAAACCACAGTGCGGCCATTTTCCCTCCACCCCTCAAGAGCGCACCCATTTTAGCATGGTCAGCAAGGGAAGTATGATTATTCTTGAGTTTCGAAATGAAGATTTCTCTACCCCCTGTCTGAAAAAAGTCATTAATGCTATGTATAAACCATTTTTAGGGCGGGGGGTTGCGATATTTTTTGCGAGTAACAACTCAGGAACACACTTCCTCCCTATGGCGCCCGTGTTAAGTTGGGTGCGCAACCGGGGGGGGGGGGGGTCAGTTACCGGGAATCGTTGATTTCTCTCAGTTTTGCGAACCAATAAGTTTCAAATTTGACAGAAGACCTTCAGTCGTGTCTAACTTGCGTACGAGAACCCTATAAAACCGTAAAAATACTTCTAAGTGCTCAAATTTGTGATCTAAGGAATACGACCAATCAGGAAGACAACCGAAATGGCCGCACTGTGGTTTATCCAGTCACTGTAATTAGACCCAACATCCTTCCCTTTCACGAATTAATGAAAGTAATGTTGGTGGAGGCTTAGGTCACACCCCGATAAATCGTCATTGCGGCCATAATTCCCCGTCGTATATTCAACGTACTTACATATCAAAGCTTAGTGCATCCCCTACCATAAGATTCGTCCGGCTCTGAACCAAGTCAGGTCCATCTGGCAAGGGAATTTCCGATCCGGTCGAAAAACGAGAACAAGCACTTTTTCGACTGATTTGTACCCTCGATACTATCAGGTTGTATCCAAGCAAACCGAGGGCGCAGTGTAATCGCTTTTGATTTTAATTTCACCTTCAAGACTCTCGATGGGCCCAAAATTCATAGACACCAAGGCATTCTTGTAGCACTGCAATTTTTTCTATTCACTATAACCCATCTACGCGAGTAGTAAAAGCCCCTAAATTTGCAAGAGGTCAGGAAATCCGACCCCAATCCCCTTTTATTTTATTTACTGTATATAGACGAAATAAATTACGTCAGTCGACTCCCTAGATTCTGGTTTAGGTAGGCCACATGCAGTGCTTAAATTGATTGACAGGGTATTGCAGGTTGCCTACTTGAGCCAAAATGTAACGTGTCGACTGACACTATTTAATCGGACGGTGATCTCCAGATGCAAACAATTAGCTTTGTTCTATATCAAGGAAAATGGAGCTGTTGCAAACTGTTGCTACATGCTTATTAATACTCGTAGTTGATTATGAGGTAAAACCCTGTAAAAATAACGATTAGCGCACTAAAAAATCACGAAATCCACTCCTAAACTCACAAGATGCTTATAAAAGCGATACCGTAATGGCGGCCGAGGCCGCCCAAATCTAATGGAAATTGTATGCTTCTTCTTCTTCCTGTGTGGGGTTGCCAGAACACCTCGTGTAGATGGCGCTGATTGAAGGTAGGGAAATAACTCAATGCAAACCGCGGCCCCGGCCGCCATTACGGTCTCGCGTTTAAAAGCATTTTTGTGAGTTTAGGAGTGGACTTCGTGCTTTTTTAATGCGCTAATCGTTATTTTTACAGGGTTTTACCCCTAAATCAACTCTTAATAAGCCTGTAGAAAAAGTTTGCAACAGCTCCATTGCTATACCAAATAATTCGAGAAAAGTTCAAAATACAAGTAAACAATTTTGGACTGTTAAGCTGCAATCATTTCCACAAGACCTTGTTCGGAATTAGGTATATAAGTAACGTTTGCAGTATTGCAGTAAATTGCAATGGGTGATCAAATCGTCAATCGATTGCACTTGCATTCAACTTTCAGCTCCTTTGAAATGAACACTGAACAAGTACTTTATGCACTACGAGGGCTGATCATGCAAACGTTTTTCTAACGACAAGGCATAAATTTTCATTCTCGGCATGAAACGGTGACATCATTTCACTGTTTCTCTGTAATCCTCGAAAGTACGAGAGGGACAGAGTGAAATACGCGAACAAAACCACAAAACTTCGTAAGTACCCCCCCCCCCCCCCCTCCCTCCCAAACACACTAGTGACCTTACAATTTCACTCGATATTATTTCACTCGATACTATTTCACTCGTGGTGAGGGTAATACACCCTGTCGTCTTAATTTAAGTACCTATTCCTATTTATTCATTCATTGAATTCTTCACGGCTCATTGGACGGATTTTTGAGGAAGGGAATCAACTATACATGGGAAAGTCATAGCAGACGATTAAATGATTTCTTTTTGCAGACACGGAAAAGTTGGTCCCCTTCTGCAGAAAGCCGTTCAATGGGTTAGTTGCAAACTTTTGCTACAACGATTAAGAGTGTTTCATCTAACGTAAAATCGCCTGAAAAGGCCGTTGGTGGCATCAGAAAGTCATAAAATGCAATAATTAACTCACAAGAGGCGTTTAATGAAATCCAATATGGCGGAGAAATATTGAGCAAATTGTATGCATGCACCACGAACATCCAAGGATATGGCCAACTTTGACAACCTCACTGGAGGTAGAGGTTATGTGTTTGTTTACATTGTGATTGGTTGTGATCGATATGGGGCTATTGCACACTTTTGCTATAAGCGATTTAATAGTCGATTATTGCGTAAAAACCTCAAAAAATAACGATGGCGGCACTAAAAACTTCCAAAATCCACTCGTTAACTCAATAAACGCAGTTATTTGCGGGAGCGTAATGGTGACCGAAGGCACTAACAATGGGAGATTCCCATCTAACGATTCTGAAACTCCATCAAGAAGTGACCAATAAGAGACTACTTTCATTTGACACCGGTGTCACTTGGTGTTGCGGTACCATTCATCGGATGTGGATCATCACTCTGATGACTAATTACTCTGTGAATCATCCTTGTCAGCATAGAAAGAGTGACGAAATTAAGATAGGAATCTCCCATTGTTAGTGCCCTCGGCCACCATTACGCTCGCGCAAGTAACTGCGTTTATTGAGTTTTGGAGTGGATTTTGGAAGTTTTTAGTGCCGCCATCGTTATTTTTTGAGGTTTTTACGCAATTATCGACTATTAAATCGCTTATAGCAAAAGTGTGCAATAGCCCCATTGTGAGGTTGGCTATCCTAGGATGTTTGTGGTGCAATGGTGCATACATACAAATTGCTCGATATTTCTCCGCCATCTTGGATTTCATTAAATTCCTCTAGTGAGTTTATTATTGAATTTTATGACTTTCTGATGCCACCCATGGGCTTTTCAGGCGATTTTACATTAGATCAAACTCTCTTAATTGTTGTAGCAAAAATTTGCAACAGACCCATTGCAAGACATCAACAGAAAAACTTTAGTAAACTATCATTATTTTTGAAACCATTAAAGATAATGTAATATTTGAGATGAAATAGATTTTCCTTCGAAACTGCAAAATGCCCTCTTGAACTAACGTTGACATGAGAGATAGACAGTTTTTGCTGGGGAAAAAAAAAAAAAAAAAAAAAAAAAAAAAAAAAAAAAAAAACTTCTTAAATGATTGGAACGCGGTGATAGGACGCAATAAGTTGTGTCGTCAGGCAGTTTCAGCGCGAGTTTCGGTCTCTTTACGGCCTGGACATTAAAATCAGAACGAAAAAAAAGCTTGAAGTATTCTGTATTCTTGTTAGAATAAAAAAATGCTTCGTTAGTAACGTCGGAGCGACTTTCGTTGTTAAACATCAACTCGAAACGAATAAAATCATTCGTGTAGGTATAAATTACTCGGCTCGTTAAATAGTTTTCCCGCCCACTTCATCATAATATGTTTTTATCTCGCAAAAAAATAGCTTCTCTATCTATAATCAACTTCCATGTAACTTTGATCAATCATATCATCTTACTACTCTAGTGCTCTAAAGGCAAAATCTGAGATATTCTCCTCCGATTACAATCGTAAACAATTATTATTAAACATTACTTTTGTACGCCATTATTATCAATAATTGGTTGAATCAAACTATGAATTTATAATTTAACGATTGGTACTATAGTTATTTACGTAACATAGCTTTTGACGAGTCAAAATGTCAGTCCTGTAAAGCACGATCGAAAATTTCGAGCGTGAGGGGTGG
The DNA here is from genome assembly GCA_011764245.1 of Trialeurodes vaporariorum. Taxonomy (NCBI): domain Eukaryota; kingdom Metazoa; phylum Arthropoda; class Insecta; order Hemiptera; family Aleyrodidae; genus Trialeurodes; species Trialeurodes vaporariorum. The sequence continues at coordinate 51,995,609 of VMOF01000320.1, forward strand.
TCGAAGTTTCAAAAGAGGGTTGTATTGACCCATCCACGGTTCTAGTGTTTAACGGAATGACATTTCAGCACCTTTAACATTTCCAGCACTAGCTTGTTTTATTTATTTCAAAATCCTATTCAATTATTTTCCTACTTTATTTTTTCAAAAGGATGCGCTATCTCATTTCCTACTTTATTTTTTCAAAAGGATGCGCTATCTCATTTCCTACTTTATTTTTTCAAAAGAATGCGCAGATGTAATATGTTTGAAGATTTTACTAAAAAAAATCCAGAAATTATGAATGATTCTCAATAAAATTGTCAACAAGATACAAGTAGGTAATTGCTCTCCTCAAAAAGAATAATTTTAAGTACCTATTGATGAATAATGAAAAACTGTAATGGAAAGTGCACTTCTCGCACCCAGATCCTCAATTGCTTTAATCTCTGATTTAAATTTTGTTTGGGTTGTGGGGGGGGGGGGGGCTTTACCCAGAGACACATTTTTGTCCTACTTTACCATCACCCATAATATACGGAGCCTCCGCTATCGTATATCTACTGCGTGATATAAAGATTCGTAAAAAGAGGTTAAACATTTTTAAAACCCTTGTCTTTACTCTTTAGTGCCTTTGACCGTATACCAGTTAGAGCTCGTTTCAGAAGTGTAGGCGGACCTAAACCATAATCTTTGGCGAACTTTCAAATTTAATTCCTTTAAAATAAAACCGAACTTACCTCTGACTTTATTCTTTTGTGTTTAAAGTGTTCCTCGTTGAAAAGTGAACACTCAATTTCATTTTCATTCATTTTCATCGAGTAATATCGGAAATAGTGTTGGCACATTCCAAAGATTATCGGTCTAGGTCTGCCTACACTTCTGAAACTACCTCATGGAATGAATCATAACGTTGAATACATTTAAGGTTGTTCTCAAGATAGAGTCATAGTAAATCTGTAGTCAATGAGGTCAGTTCTTGACGGTAAGTTAAGTTTTACAGTGGTTAGTCGGTTACTATTGATCCATTCCGAAATAGGGTGAAAGTATTACATCAACCACCGTTTAGTCAATCCAAACCCTCGCTTTCATCATCTTTTAAAGGGGTGGCAATGTTAAGCTTTATGATCGTTTTTGCATCCATTGCATCAGCCAATGGCGTCGCGCGCAAGCCGGCAACGCAGCATTTTGTCCATTTGATCTCATGTAAAATATCGATTCGAGGGAGTACACAGTGCACTCCCATTGTTTCGACCCTTTTCTTGGGTTTTAATGGACTGTATACAACGTTGACAAATTGCAGGCGACGCCACTGGCATCAGCTGCGATCTTGAGAAAGAAAAAAAAAATTGCAAGTATCAGACTAAATATCGCGTTCATTCGAGAATTATGTACATTTCATTTCGATAACAAGCAGCTTATGTGAGTGTTTTGAACTCGACGGGCAAGTTTAAAATATGATTGGAAAAGCATCTATTTTGTAGCCAATAAAAAAAAAGCTGAAGCTTGATGCACTTATATGCCGAGACAAAAACGTTGGAGCCAGAAATATTGATTGTGCGTTCTATTTTGGTAGGATCAATTTAAATTGTCTACCTCTGTTTCAAAATACTTTAGAAAGTAGAAATAAGAATTCGTGTCCTAGATTGGGGCTGAAACTTTCACTCTACAGTCTATGTAAGTATTAATCGCGCAAACGAAAGGGCATACTCAAGGTAATCGTATAAACACGTTTTGCTTGGTGTGAGAATTTTGCTCGAACGCCTTCAAAATCCAGCTATGCAATTTGAGGAGCGCAATTCTGAAATTTTAACCTGAAAAGTATGATGCTTTATTTAATTGTTTTTTAATTTAATTTTTTTTTCTTTCTTTTTTGCTTCTCACTATTCTCTAGTTTTCCTTTTGTGAGCCCTGGTAAGAGCAGCGGTTACGACCTTTATTTTTCCCCTTTTGAGCAGTTTTCTATAAAAAAAAAAAAAAAAAAAAAAAAAAAAAAAAAAAAAAAAAAAGTGAGGAGAGTTGAGCCCCCAAAGCCCTTTTTGGACGGCATTTTAACCACGGACCATATTTAATGAATTATTGAAATTATATAGCCGCGCGCGGTCAGTGTCAAAATGGCATTCCACTATGGCGGAATGACTTGCGGCAAAATGACCTTCTGAAACTTAAAAAAACTGTGACAATATATAATTCCATGCAACGATCAATTATTATTAAATAAATTGCCTGGGTTCTTCTTTAAATTTGCATAAATTGGTGTGTTTCCCCAAAACATCAATTTGTTTGCTTCGCATCAAGATAGAATGATGGTTTTTTTTCATAAAACTTCCAGGCGTCATCGAAAAGTCCCATATTACTGTGGAATAACCCAATCCATACAGACAATATAATCTTGAGCATAGTGGTGGAGTGTACTTACAACCCGGAAACATTAAATTATATTAATTTAAATCGATGTAAAATATGTGGAGCTCGGAATTCGGATGGATTCACCTCTCACACAACAATTAATTCTTATTCGTGAGTTTCAATGGATAAAGTATATAACGTTGCCAAAATCTACCCCGAGTCAAGTTCTATTCGATACTAGTTTTGGTCAAAATTTCTCGATAGGTATTATTATTTCTGTGTCGGGGTTTGATGCTTCTAATGTACACATATTACAAGAGTCTCTTGTTCAGAAAGGGCTGAGGAAGTCTTGAGAGCGTAGATACGCAAAACTACTCAAAATTTAAATGAGTCTTCAATCATTTTTCTCTTAAAGGGTAAAACTGCCCGTCAACCATTGAATTTTTAGCTGTAAATCATTATAATTTTTTTTATTTTTAAAAAATCATGTAAAACTTGTTTCTGTACGCTGAACCTTGGGGGGGGGGGGGGGGGGGTTATTAGTAAATAAAGCCATGAATGGTTCTCACAAGTATATAACCAATTCCCCAGACTATATGGATATGTATATGGATCCACATGAATTTGTATGGATATCGTATGGATATACTTGTTAATATCCGCATACAGATGGATGCAATATTCATACACATCCATATGGATCCACACACATTTATACTCTGTAAGGAGAATTGGTTAATGGTTATGGACCTGTGTAGCAGAGCTGCCGTGTTGCGTATAATCGATGATATTTTTCAATTTACCGATGATTCCACCGGTTGAGAAAAGATTACACAGTTCAGTTCAGTGCATGACTGTAATAAACTAAAATACTCGCATCTGTAATCTTTTCTCAACCGGCGGAGTCGTCGATGACTTTAAAAAACTTTAAACGGATATTTTAATCAATTAACGGAGTTTCCACCGATTAAGGAAAGATTACATATCAGGGTATTTTCGTGCATTACAGTCATACACTGAACTGAACTGTGTAATCTTTTCTCAACCGGTGGAATCATCGGTGAATAGAAAAATAGCTTTGATTACACGCAAAACGGCAGCCCTGCTGTGTGGACCATTTTTACCAGGGTAAACTGTAAAACATTTTTTAAGCAAATTGGTACAGATACAAACGGTATTATTCGAAAAGTGTCATAAATGATATCCGTGCAACCTGCTTTGAAAACAGGAAAATTGACAGACATTGGATTTTAAAAACAAGATTCAGATTAACGGGAGGAAATAAGAAAAGAGAGAAATAACAAAGCGAAAGACTGACCAAAGATTCAGTTCAGATTGTTGAAAAGACGACTGAAAACGCCGCAACCCGCGAAATCGAGCGCTTCGGCTTCCGACTGGAGCCCAAAATAAACCGACGAGGATATAAAACGCACAGATGAAAAAGAAAAAGAAGAAAAACAAAGATAAATAATATTATTAAAAAATTCGACGAATGCGAAGATTCCGTAAAAATAGACTTTCGATAGACTTAGAAATAATAGACTTTCGATGAATGTTAGACAAACTTGAACCACGCAGCGGAAAACTATATACGGGATGCTGTAATCCTATAAATCTGGACTCTCGCAATTTTTGCTTTTATAGGAGCCAGGGTTGCGGAACGAAGGGACAGGAAAGGGGAGCGGGCGTTGGAAAGGGGGGGGGAGTTACGGAAGATGCTCTGCAGCATGAGGACGGGAAATCCTAAACTTGCGCGGTGTGGTAAAATTGCTGATGTAATTCAGCGTGTTTCAGAGTAATGGTCTATTCGGTGGGGGGGGGGGGGGGGGGGGGTGTCCAAAAGCTCTGTGAAAATCACAAAAAGGAGCGTGCTGTCTAAACCACGCAGAAAAAAAATGGAAAAAAGCACTTAGATATAGAGCTCGTTTCAGAAGTGTAGGCGGACCTAGACCGCTAATCTTTGGAATTTGTCACATTATTTCTGATATTACTCGAAGAAAATTAATAAAAATTAAATTGAGTGTTTAATTTTCAATGAAGAAAACTTTAAACGCAAAAGAATAAAGTCAGGGGCAAATTCGGTATTGATTTGAAGGAATAAAACTTGAAAATTCGCCAAAGATTATGATGTTGCTCTGCCTACACTTCTGAAACGAGCTCTAACAGCGCTGAAAAAACCATTGGTAGAAAAATTACACAGCATAAGACTTGAGTTGAGCCAGCCAAATCTTTGGTTCACTCAGCAAAATATCTTTAGTAAGGCTAACAAAAGCTTTGGTTAGCTCTATTGAAGTCTTTTGCTGGGTCATTTTTCCGCCAAAGGTTTTGTCAGCGCTACAAAAACTTTTTTTTCCCTGTCCAGTGGTGAAGTATTGGGCAAAAACATTTTTCTATACTGTCGCATTTTGTCCATTTACACCGATCGAAATACTAGAAGTGTGATGAGCATCCTCACAATGGGGCTCTAGCAAACTTTTGCTGTAGGGGATTGAAGAATTGATTCTTGCATAAAAACCTGTACAAATGACGATGAGTATAGATACACAAAAAAATCACGAAATTCACTCTCAGAATCGGGCTTAATGGCGGTTCGACGCAGGTATCGATTCCTATCTAATTTGAGACATATTTCTGTGTTTCCGTAGAAAAAGTGACAAATTGGATAGGAATCTTCCATGACACCTGCGTTGAACCGCCATTACGATCTTGCCGATTGAGCAGTTTCGTGAGTTTATTACTAAATTTTAGACTTTTTCAGTGTGATTTTCGTGACTTTCGTGATTTTCGCTGGTTTTTACAGCAGAATTTACAATTTATTTCTTTACAGCAAAAGTTTGCTAGAACCCCATTTGACCTTTTGCGTGGATTTAAATTAACACAATGCATCGTATAACCAAATTGCACGCTTTGCCACTAATTGGAGCGTCTAGTGCTCGCAATCTGAATATAAGCCCGACCTAACTTTTTTGTTCTGATTGATCGCCTGAAAATATTTCAGCGAGTCAGGATCATTTTATCCGATTCAAGCTACAAAAACTCTGTGCCTCTCTTAAAATTTTATAAATTATTATTATTTTTATTTATTTATTTATTTATTTATTTATTTATTTATTTATTTTTTTTTTCGCGCTGTCATTCAAAGGAATTATTTAAGTCATTGATAATATCCAAGGTGGTATCCTGAAATAATTCCGGGGGGGGGGGGGACGGCGAAATCTGTCTGCTGGCTGATTATTGAAGCCATTTGCTAAGACATGTAGACGGCCTGAATGGGGAAATTACTATTGCGGTCCCTCTATGGTATTTATCGAAAATTGATGCTTTATAACTAAATAAGTGTTCCTCAGCTAGATTTGATAAACTAAAGCCTAGCTCTAAGCAGCCTTCAGCTTACTAAATGTTGAGGAGGAATACTTGCTTACAGAGCTTCAATTTTCGACACATACTACGGACCATTTATCCAGTCTACCAGTCTTATCCAACGGTTTCAAAAATCAGCTGGCAGTGGACCAAATATCAATTTTAGCCCAATTTTTTGACACTTCCAGACGCAGTTAACCACCACTATATCCCTCTTAAAAGTGCACATTTTATAGTCTGGGTTGAGGGGCAAGGACCCGTCTCTGGTCCCCTAAACATACGCTCTTGATACCAGCCAATTAAAGGTTGAGATTTGAGAGTATATGGAATAGTTGCAACGAAGGAGCAGTCAAGCACCAAGTGATGATGCAATTTGCAAATCTTGTTGCATTCTATAAATGAACAAGCCCACACGACCCCGACCCCCCCCTCTCAAATGTGCTCCGAGTCCTTCTTGCATTTCTAATATTCGCCGCCTCTATAGTCGGGCCAATATAAGTTGACACCTGAAGAATCAGGCAGGTTTGCACTATGCGGCAACGCAGCGTGGAGCTGACCCTTGTCAAGTGGCGTGCTCCGTCTTGACAGGGGGCGCCGAATTCAGTACATTGTTGCATTTCTCCATTTTTATTGATCATTTTCTCTCTGCTTCAGGTGTCAACTTATATTGGCCCGACTATATATGCACTCCACCCCTTTCGTATTTTCTCACGGCTGACTCCAAGCGATGCTTACGATCAGTAGCGCACCGAGAGTTTCTTCATCTCTCTCTTTTCTCCATTAAAAGCCGTGTGTTAGACAAGGATGGACAACGGGATGAAACCCCCTCTTTCTGTCCTTTTCCTACTTAAACATTCAAATGGGAAATGAGAGAGATGGAAGATATCCTGCGGTTGCGTCAGTGCTTACGATCGTTACCTCCGTCACCCGCGTGTTATGAGGCCTGGCCTTAAGAAACATCTTCTGGACTTTTAAATTTAAAGTAATTTATATGGAAAGGGCTCGTATAAAACACCATGTATGACTTTAAAGTTGGGATACTTAATTATCTACTCACACTGACTTCCAGTAAAGAGTATCTTTAATCCTTTCTATAACTCGCCCGAGTATACATATTTGTGTCTGTGACTAGATCTACCTCAGCAACTTCAGTTTTCATTCACAATAAACGCGTCTCTATAATATTAATATTTGAAAAATAATGTTTCCTCAAGCGCCCTCAATCAACTGTGTATGCAAAATCAGCACAGAGCAGTAGGAACATTTAATTGCCCACTTAATTTGAGCTAGAGAACATCGATTTAATTGTCCTCGTGCCCTGGTCGGTCGTGAAAGGTTTAAGGTGATTCCAGGCGAAACTTTTCCAGATTTCAATGCGATGGATAGCGCCACCACGTAGTCCATTTAGGGAAAGTCGCATTTTTGGCATTTTAATTGAAAAAAAATAAAAAATAAAAAAATAAAAAAATAAATAAATAAATAAATAAATAAATAAATAAATAAATAAATAAATAAATAAATAAATAATAAATAAAAATAAATAAATAAATAAATAAATAAATAAATAAATAAATAAATAAATAAATAAAAGAAAGAGAGGATAATAAAAACCGCAAAAATCCAGCGTCGGCACTTGCGTAGTTTTACCCTAAATCTTGTTGCGTCACGCATCTTTGAAAGAGAAATGAGATCCATGCGTAAAGTTGATTCCCTTGATGGATAATTCTATAAATAGTATATAGACACGAGCTCAATGAGTTGTGGTTGGTAATTTGTTTTACGCTTTTACAGATGAGGCAAAAAAAGGGTTGAAGACATCGAAGGCTCCGCACAAGGGAGTCGATGAGGGGAAATATAAGAAAAGGAACGTTTGAGAGTCGACGTGGGATTGCCGACAATTCCACCAGTTCGTCGCTGATGGTCCACCGCAGTGGCGTAGCGTGCAATTTGGCAACGCTGTACTTTGTCCATTAAAACCCATGTAAAAGGTCGAATGCGAAGGTGTTCACCGAACACTCAATACTTCGATATTTTTTGTGGGTTTAAATGGATGAACTGCAACGTTGCCGAATTGCACGCTACGCCACTGGTCCACCGTCGATCTCAACCTTCGAATTTGTTCACGCGGTTGACTCTTTCCGAATGCATAAAGTGTCGTGTCCACAGTTCCGCACCCTCAGCAGAACTATCCACCGAGGGACTCCAGAATATAGAAGAAAAGAAAGAAGTATAATAAAAATGAAGGCAATGAATTCGTCAGAAGGGTATTACATGAAAACTTGTCAAAGCGCCTTCTAAAAGTATGGTATGCAACACCATATCCGGCATGCCAGAATAGTTAACTATCCACTTCGCACTGAGATTCGTCAAAGCCTCTTTTTAAGTACCGACCGGCATTTGACAAGTACCTACCGGTCGCGAAACCTGCGACGTCTATGACTCAACGTCCACAAACGCATCGAGATGCATCGGTGAGCGGTTGGTTAGCAACGAGCCTAAACTTTTGAATCCCTGTATATGAAAGAGCCTAATCATGTGGACAAGCAAAGACGAGTAATTATAGCCAGGATGATCGAAATTGCAGGAAATTTCTTCTATATTTGACCATGACAAAGTAGGTAATATAAAGAACTGAGAGAAAGTTGAAGCTTTTTTGATTATCAAAAACTACAGTTTGAAGTGCTTAAACTAGGAGGGGAGGAGTTCACATTGACTACATCGCCGCAAAAGCTTACTTCAGCCCGCGGGAAGAATAGAACGGGAAAAAAAACAACAAGCCCAAAAACTATCTACAGATATTATAGAATTTTCAAAAACATCGATCATCAATAAATAAAGCAATTAATAAGTTAAGAAACTATTCATAAATATAAAACAAGAAGAAGCAGCAAAAAAAAAAAAAAAAAAAAAAAAAAAAAAAATTGTCGGCCCATTTTATTAAAGAGTCCACTCAAATTCTATAATAAAATTATCCATCGATCGAATTATCAGTGGCGTCATTCGGGGGGGGGGGGGCTCCTAGGTTTTGGACTAAACACTGAATAAAATTGATTTCAGAGGAAATCTTTCAAGGTGTGTGGCGTTAAAAAAAAACAACAAGATCATAATTTTGGCCCCCCTCCCCTCCACGTAAATTGAAATTTGATAGGGAAATCTGCAACTGCGCAGTGAAAGAAGGGGAGGGGAAAAAACAAAAAAAAAACAAACAAACAAACAAACAAAAAACAACAAAAAACCACAACAAAAAAAATTGCCCCCTACCCCTAGAAAGTATGAAATGACGGCCCTATGAATTTTGCACCAAAAAATAAACAAGACGAGAGAAAAAATAAATAAACAAACAAATAAATTAATTGATAGATGGATAGATAGATAGATAAATGAAAAATAAAGATAAATAGATAGATAAATAGATAGATAGATAAATAAATAAATAAATAAATAAACAAAAAGACAAAAAACAAATAAATAAATAGGTAAATAGATAGATAGATAAAAACTGCGAGGTACCGAATGTGGAGTGAAATAAACTAGGATAGATTGTGACAAAGCTAGCAGCAGCGTCACATAACCCTACCTCCTAAATTCACACTATCCATAAGAAAACAAAAGCAAAAGAAATGCAGCTTACCGCTTGAAAATCCAAATCGTATCCGTAAACAAACAAAAAAATATAAGAACTAGCAAACTAGCAAACAAACAAACAATAAACAAAAAAATCACCGATAACTAACAGGGAGCAACTCTAGGAGGAAGGCGGCAAAGCACTGAAAAGACCGCGATGGGGCCGAGCGGAATCAAAATACAAACAAACAAATCCGCACGAGTCAAGCGAGACAAGACAACAGAACAGACAACACAAGCACCACAAGTTCACAACAGCAGCACTCAGCAGCAGCGACGGCAACGCAACAACGGTCAGCGAATCGCGATCCCGTAGGTCATGGTTCCCAACCGTCGGTAATCGCAAACACTTGCGTACTTACTCTATAGGAATCGGACTATAGAGATAGACCGGGCACTACACGGGGCATGGGGCAAAAGAGCTCTTGACGAGTTAAAAAAGAGAACTTGACTCTCTCGGCATGTATTGGCGGTTCGGCCCTCCGTTTGGAGCTTGGAGCAACAGCATCTTATGCCTATCCTATCCCATATCCAGCCTGCAGTCCCGTCCCAACGTTGCAACTCGGAGCCTGCGCAGTGGCTTTCAGCGCAGCCGGCAAGCAGTGAGCAGTAGCGCAAATGAAGGATCCGGTCCAAGAATGCTAGAGGGAGTGCAATGCGGAGAGGAGATGCGTGTAGACAGTAGAGGAACGAAAGGGGTATCTATATCAAAATAGATGTTGCCGAGTTGAACTTGAGAAAAGTCTCTAATGTGTGTATAGTGACGACTCGTGCAATGTGGCAACAACGAATTCTCTCCATCCAAATATACGTAAAATAATAATCGATCAGAGAAATCACTGAATCCCCTGGAAATCGATACTTTTGCATAGGTTTAAATAGGGCAGTTGCAAGGGTCTGAAATGTTGTGTTTTTTATGAAGAAAATGGAAGTACTTGATGAGCTGAGAACAAAAATACCTTCGGTTTCTAATTTAGTCCCATTACTCCCATTGTTCCGGAGATGCAATTTTGGCCCAAAATACATTGTTTTAAATGGGGATTCCGCGTAGTGACGTCACTACGCACACAATTTTTTACAACTCTACACCTGTGTATCTCCAAAACCGGGACACTTAGGAAAAAATCAAAGGTACCATTGTTCTCAGCTCATCAAGTACTATGATTTTCTTTATAAAAAAACACAACATTTCAGACCCTTGCAAACTGCCCCATTGCAAAAAAATATAATTACCAAATAGGACAAGCCGAACTAACAAGCAAACAAACAAACAATTAAATCACCTAAACCATTTTAAAAGAATCGTTTCAAAAATTTAACTGTGCATCCTCGCAAATATTCGTCTGTGAAGCTTTGAGAAATTTGCGGCACGCACATTGGTTACTTGCGACCAAAACTTCGCAGTCTCTAAAAATTACCGAGAGCTCCCACCCATTTTTTTTTTTTTTTTTTTACATTTCCTGGCCTAAAAAAAAAAAATACAAATCATCTATTTGGTGATTGCTAAATATTGCTAAATTAATTTTTAGCAATCGCTATATCTAATCAAAGTTATGGGTTTTTGCTAAAAACCTTGCTAGGTATAATGTGTATCGCAACTCGGACCTGTGGCAGCGCGTTCTACCTGGCAACGTTGCAACGAGTCCATTTAAAGCCATGAAAAATGGTCGACATATTGGCGGTGCACAGTATGTGCACTCCCACGAATCGATATTTTTACATGGGTTTTATATAGAAGAAACGCAACAGTGCCAGATTGCACTCGCCGCTTGCCACTGACCTGACTCGCGAGCCCGGAGGCTGATTCTGCTCTTTTGGACGAGACTAGACGAGATAGCGGGAATCGACCAATCGCATTGGTTTAAACGGCGCACAGTGTGTCCGCCTGTGGAAAAAACCCCCCAACTTGACATTCGCCCTTTTGAGGAAACAAATACATGAAAATACTCCTCAGAGTACGTGGAATGTCACTCTGAAACTGTTTTTTAAAAAAAAAATATTTTAGGCCAAATAAGGGCTCTTAAAATTTCTCATTATGAAAGGTTTGAAAAAATAGCGTTTTCAACTGTCAACTCTACGCAAAATTTGAAGTGTGTAGAAGGAATATTTTTTAACAGAATTTTCAGCGATTAAACAACGTACTCTGGGCTATCTTTTGATGCCTAGTTTTTTCAAAAATAACGAAGGACACATATTTTACATAACTTTAAAAGCGAAAGGTCTAAATGTCAAAATTTTGAGTTTCCCTGAGACTTTTGGAAGTTAGCTCCGCTTGCCTCCGGTTTGAAACTTCAATTAAATGGAAGCTCATACTATGTAGAACATCTCCTGAAAAAATCTCTTGCACGTATTTGCACCTTTTTGAGATACACGCATTTTAAGTTGAAAAGTGAGCGCATGAAAACGCATGAAACTGACTCCGGCCGCGGCTGGGCCGAGTGGTATTTTACCCAAAAAGTTGGCAGAGACGGTTTTTACCGTCTAAATAACTTGAAATTTGGTATCCGGGGGTATTTTTTAACGTTGAATTCAAATTTTGCACCCGTTTTTCAAAATTCGTAAATCCAAGATGGCTGCTGACAATTTTTTCCACTACTTGGTCGGCGGCCATCTTGGATTTTAGAATTTTGAAAAACTGATGCAAAATTGGAATTCAACGTTAACAAATACCCCCAGATTCCAAATTTCAAGTCTTTTGGACAGTGTTGCCATATAGAACTCGACTAAATGAAAATTGACCCCCCCTTCCTCCACCCTTGAAAGCGACTTACAACAATATCATTCACCTGATAGGTGTATTACTATGAGAAATACGATTCCTGAAAGTTTCAACGCTTAATTCGCTCTCCTGAAAAAGTTACGGGGTTTTTTCCAAAATGAGCGTAAAACGCAACACCGTGCGGCGTCACGTGACAGATTTCGAGTCATTCGATAGACTGAGGAGTCACTTTTCTGAAACAAACGACACAAACGACTTCAAAATCTGTCACGTGACGCCGCGGCCCGGAGACACGTGACAGCCGCCGCGGCCGTTTAAACCAATGGGAATGATCGATTCCCGCGCTATATCTCGTCTCGTCTAAAAGAGAAGAATCCAGGGCTGCCGTTTTGCGTATGATCAATGCTATTTTTCTATTAAGCGATGATTCCACCGGTTGAGAAAAGATTACACAGTTTAGTTCAGTGTTTGACTGTAATGCACGAAAATACTCTGATCTGTAATCTTTCCTTAATCGGTGGCAACTCCGTTGATTAATTATAAAATATCCGCAAGTTTTTTAAAGTCATCAACGACTCCACCGGTTTAGAAAAGATTACAGATGCCAGTATTTTAGTTTATTACAGTCATGCACTGAACTGAACTATGTAATCTTTTCTCAACCGGTGGAATCATCGGTGAATAGAAAAATAGCATTGCGATTATACGCAAAACGGTAGCCCTGGCAGAATCAGCGTTCGGGGCGGCCCAGGACTGACCGCCACCCCTTCTTCGCCTACCCTTCACTACGAATATACGCTACAGGTCCTCGCCATTCACAAAAGTTATTGGAAAAAATTGAACAAAAAAGCACTAAATGACCGAAGTGTTCAAAATCAGGAATCCTCTGTCGAACCTGCAGAGCCAAAACCGAGGAGCAGCGTTGTGAGCAGGGCTGCCGTTTTGCGTATAATCAATGCTATTTTTCTATTCACCGGTGATTCCACCGGTTGAGAAAAGATTACACAGTTCAGTTCAGTGCTTGACTGTAATGCACGAAAATACTCTGATCTGTAATCTTTCCTTAATCGGTGGAGAGTTGGAGACTCCGTTGATTAATTAAAATATCCGCAAGTTTTTAAAGTCATCGGCGACTTCACCGGTTGAGAAAAGATTACAGATGCGAGTATTTTAGTTTATTACAGTCATGCACTCAACTGAACTATGTCATCTTTTCTCAACAGGTGGAATCATCGATAGATTGAAAAATAGCATTGGTTATACGCAAAACGGCAGCCCTGGTTGTGAGTGAATCTCTACGCATTTCATCGATATCGAAGAAAACACTACCTCTACCTGTCTTGCTTATTGTACTGCACTATAGTACCTATGTGACATTGAACTAGACAAGAAGGACGGACGCATCAAACTAGCAATAGTTTCTCCTGCATTAAAATGCTAAGTACTGGAACTTGACCCGTTTGAACTTCATTTCATACGTTGACCGCAAAGTATGAAATGAAGTTCAAACGGTGTGCGGTGCACGCACTGTCACAAATCATAATTCACATTCAAAACTCATGCGCTTCAGTTTAGGATTAAGTCAAATCTCGTGGAGGATACAGGGGGAATCCACCCCCCTCCCCCCTCGTTTGGCCATAAAAGGGGGGAAAGAGAGGGAAGGAAAGGAGAAAGAAAGAGAGAAAAGGAAAAGAAGATCACCGGGGGGGGGGGCCTTGCAAGGATGCATGATGAGGGGCTGCATCCTCCAATGGCCAATGGGTGAGTCCAGGGTTCAGTCTTGAAACCTTCGTTAAACAACATTTTATTTAAAACTTATTGTTAGAGGTGCAAATCGTCCCATTAATGGTGAAGAAAAGAAACAGACCTCGCTCGCGAACACTTTTAGCCTTAACTATAGCTTTTACGTTCAAAACTAAAAAATTTTAACGTCTAAATTACTAAAACCGAAATAATTATACTTATGTGTGCATATCTAAAATCGATTTACATTAATTATTGCTTAACCCTTGAATGACCAGGTTAGTTCAAGAGAACACCACTCCTCCGTTTATACAGGGAAGGTAGTTAACTGTTCGTACTCGGTGGAGTTGGAATTGCCTATCCTACGAATTGAAGGCTTCCGACGAGACCTTATCTTGAAGTGTCTTCATCTACATTGGCGTTTATTCGGAATGAGGACTGAAACAATGTCTAATGGCCCCTAAAGGGTTAAATAAATAAGTACAGTTTGCTTAGTACTTACTTTGTAGATAATTGCGACGTTACTTTCACAGTTTCACATTCTATTTTCGTTGAAACCGCTTTAATAAGTAGGTAGGTAGGTACCTACTTACTTCGCAGTAAGCGTATTTTAGCTAATGATCTGGCTTGCACTATCGACCCGATGGAGTTGTTGGAAACCAGGAAGCCTGCATCAGACGCATTTGAACCCCATTTCCAGCAGTAAGTAGCAGCTCATAAACCTCGCTAAGCCTTTCATTTTTGTTATTCGAAGTTTCGCCTTCAATTTTTCGTTTATGCAACTTTTCATACGCCAAGGACTCGGCACAATCCGATCGTTTCCGCTGCGAAAGTCGTAACTCGTAAGCCCAAAGTTCCGCTAAGCTCACAGACAGAGCGCGTCGCGAGCAGTGCGTATCCCGTTCTTTAAACCATTTGCATATTAGACGATCTCTGCTGGGGCCCAAACAATCGTCTTGGTCTCCTCTCTTTCCATTCTGAGCCTTTAGAATCCGCCAGAAATCATGATGGAGCTCTTGCAAGCTTTTGCTGTAAGGAAATGAATAGTTTCATTCTGCCGTAAATACCAGCGAAAGTCACGAAAATCACACTGAAAAAGTCTAACATTCAGTAAAACACTCACAAAACCGCTCCAACGGCAAGATCGTAATGGCGCTTCAACGCAGGTATCATGGGAGATTCCTGTCTAATCTGTCACTTTCTCTACGGAAGCACAGATATGTCTCAATTTAGATAGGAATCTCCCATGATACCTGCGTCGAACCGCCATTATGCCTGATTCTGAGAGTGAATTTCGTGATTTTTTTGTGTACTGTCATTTTTACAGGTTTTTATGCAAGAATCAACTCTTTAATCCCCTACAGCAAAAGTTTGCAAGAGCCCCATTCGTTCGCGGTTCTAACGCAGTGCGCAGTACGCAGGCAATTTTTCAGATAGCATTCAAGAGTGGTTTACGCTGGACTTTGCTCTCTACCCATTGGCGCACCCAGGATTTCTGTATGGGGGGGGGCAAGTTGTCATTTCATACGGGGGGGTCTGGGGGTCCTCCCCCGGAAAATTTTGCAAATTTAGCTCTTCTTAGACGCAAAAAAATTAGGCTACTTCTATGCAGAAACTATATTAAATTAACTCTCGAGGAAGATGAGATTTTCCGAGACTATGCTGAAATACCTTAAACATCGGAAATATCTTCATCATGCTGATAGAAAGACGGAGTCTTCAGGAAATCTAGATTTCAGAAGAAGATCGAGCGAAATTAACAATGAAGGACATTGCTGTCGGGAAAGATGTGATCCTCCAAGGAAAAATATGTTTCATGACATTGATACTTTTTTTGAACTCATTTCCTTTCCCATCTTTCCTTTTTCTCTCCTCCTCTTTTCCTCTTCTCTCTTTCTCTTTCCCTCATTTTTTCCTTTCCTTTTCTCCTTTTTTCCTTTCCTTTCCTCCTTTTTTTTCTTCCTATGGGGGGGGGGGCCTTGCCCCCCCCGGGTGCGACCATGTCTCCACCCATTCTCATCACTCCTCCAAGTCCAACTGCGAAGATGGTCTTCCCCGCCTACCCTTTCTTCCCTAGGACTTCTAAATGATATTACCTATATAGTAAAATTTTATTACAGTATTATTATAGTGATATGATAGTATTCGAACTAGAAGTCTTTGCTTCTTCCTTGATCTCCTGACGAAAAACTGCACGCTCTCGCTTTCTCTCTAATCCCGTTGCGATTCTGCCTCCCCTCTCCTTACTCCCTCTCTAATCCCTTCCTCCCCCAAAACTGGACATTTTCCAACTCCGAGGGGGTGGGTGGTTGGTCCATCCCTAGATTTTGATTTAGTCAGGCCACCTGCAAATGCTTAAATTCATCGATAAGTAAGTATCCTCAATTTCCTATGACTGCAGGACATTATTTTTATCCCCAGCTGTAAGTTAACATAATACACTGTAAGTAAGTATATCATCATTGTGAGGACTTCTTTACATCCAGTAAAGCTCATTGTGCTTGTACTATCGACGAATTAAAGATTGTCGCGAGATTTTCCCACATTTTCAGTTATAGGTGTGAGTGTGGGGCTGATCTGCAACGGCTTTTCCATCTCACCCGCTCTGGCCTCTAGCCTGCTAAGTGCGAGGAGTATGAAAAGTAGCCGAACCGGAACCTTGAAGGTGAAACTTACTATCTCAGAAAATCTCGCGACAATCTTTAATTCGTCGATAGTACGTATATGTAAGTATACTTGCTGTTGTTCAAATACTCCGTCATTGTGGAGAGTTTCCATAGCCGGTTATGAAAGTAAATTGCAATTTACGAAAACAAAAAAACACCTCCCATAAGGAATAACATTAACGTCTATTCGAACATTCATAATCACCCTGTTGATCCATTATATTAATCTGTACTTTATTTTTCACAGTGAAATTCATAAAATTAGTAGAATAAAAGCTAATTCAGGATTTGAACTAATATTCCAGACTCGAAACTCGAACTCTAATTCACGCGCTCTGTGCGGCGAAAACGCCTTCAAATGCGAAGCTATGCAATTTCCATTACGCTCAATGTGAATCGGGCTGGGGTTTAGATTTGACGCAGGACTCGCAGGAGGCGAGAAAGCGTGTAAGTACTTACGTACAGCATGTTGTTTTTATGTGTAATGCAAGTTGCGTCGAATCGTTGACGCAGGACTTAAGCATTATGCAGCTGTCTGTACTATCAAATCCTAAAGTTTTGGCAGTCAAGAATTCGAGATATGTGGCCCATTCTCGTGTAACCAGGGCAACCTGCTGAGCTCCGCATGCATAGGTACTTAAAATCTGAACGGTCGAAATATTTGATGTTGCCTAATACTAAAGCGGCGCGAAAAATTTATACACACTCTTGAATTTGATGAAACTATTAAATTTAAATAAATCGATTAAATTTTATAACTAGATATCTTACAGTAGGTAGGTATTTCTGTCTAATGTCAATTAAGTGATCACGTATCAATGAAACTTAAAATCTGCAAATGTATTTGGATTTATTCAATTTTGATGAATTTTAAGAAAAGGTAGCAGTGTTGTCAGATCGAGGGTAAAAAGCCGTATCGTCCTCATTTAAATCAATGTAAAGCGTACGGCTTTTTCACCCCAATCTGCGAACACTGAAAGGTGAATAAGCAGGTTTAAGAACTATCAAACCTAAAAGTTTTGGCGGTCAAGAATTCGAGAGGTGGCCAGTCCTTGTGTAGGTAATTAAAGTAGCCTTCTGCGCTCCAAGTGCATTCTTGACTGTCAAAACTTTTGATGATACAAGTAAAGTTGTTATCTCTACAACAGCCATGAACTGTCATGACACTCGGAAAGTGTGATATAGTTGCAGTTAGCCATAGCAGAAAAAGCCAATATACTTGTAGTCGTGGGATACAGATTTTAGACAGAAACTTTGGATTTTGCCGTAAAAGCAAATCACAGATCTGGGGATCTGGGGGATTTTGCAGCCCTCACATATATACAAGTTTTTTGAGGTTCCTTTTTTCCTGCTTGTCCACCCTCTTCAAAATCCTGTCCAGAGCGAGTGCACCCTTCTACCCCATCACAAAAACGTGATTAAATTGGAATTTCTAGTTTAGCATGTGAGAACATCAGGAGCAGGGACCAAATAGTGTAACGTCCTCATGGTCTTGCACTCAGATAGTTGGACAGCACTTACGGTAATTTAAATCCTTATGCAAGTACTGACTTGGACTCACCAACCAATGTCTTTCAGGGACAGTCAAGCCGTTACATCAAGTGGTCCCTAGCACTGGCGCAAACAGGATCTCTTCCATCTCTCTCATTTCCCATTTGAATGTATAAGTAGGAAAAGGACAGAAAGAGGGGGTTTTATCCCGTTATCCATCCTTGTCTAAAGCACGTTTCTTAATGGAAAAAAGAGAGAGATGAAGAAACTCTCGGTGCGCTACTGGTCCCTAGTGCCTAGTCAAACAGTAAAAGAGTTGAATTTATAAGAAATAAGTCTGTGAATTTTAAAGGGAGTTATGAGAGGCGCTAGCGGGAAATAGGTGTCAAGTTTCCTCGTAAGACGTTCAGATGAGGGCAGTGGCACATAGTGGAGCGAGTCTACGGGGGGAGGCCGGACATAGCGTGGCAACTTTAAATGCGCATATTTTTGTTAATACGCAAAGTCGAAGTTTGCAAGTAGTTTCATTGGTTTTAATGAAAAATTTCCTCCACGAATCACCCCATATACTTTTTGTTTTTTGACTGTAAAAACGTTCTCATTTACATTTTTAGTGATATATTCTATGCACGACCCTTCCCATTGACTCCCTCCACTGAGTGGCAGGGTTTCTGAATTTCAAACCAGGGAGGGCAGGAGTTTATGCACAGATGAGGGGGGGGGGGCTGTACAGTACACCTCCAGCAAAATGGCTCATCATGAAGCCAAAATTTAAGCTAAGTTTCAAGGCTGTAACGGGTACCTTATGTCTCACTTGCAATGCAAATAACACTTGAGTGATTCTTAATACCACAGAATAATACAATCAGAAGGGAAACTCCCATAAGAGCCAATGGAAACAAGATTTGGAATTTACTGGCACAAACTGGCAACTGTGCCTACTCACTTCTCAAGATGGCGGACATGCTCTTTCAGGCTATACAACCAATCACAACTCGGCCAGTTGCCGAAGATTGCCGAAGATGCTCACTTTCGAACATGGCAGCCCGAAATAAAGAATGTTTCAAAATGAATTAGAGTTTCCGTTCTGATTAGAGTATTCTGTGTTAATACCAGCATTCCAGTTCAATTAGAGCCAGAGAAAAACGGCAATGTGGGATGCAAAATGCTTTCCCTTCCACCAAGAAAGGGGGGGAGGGGGTGATAAGGAGAGTGTACAGAGCAGACTTGCTATATTTTCTCTCCAAGCCACTATGGAATGGTCGTTCTCATTAAAATATTGGGTTTTTTAAGGGTAGCATCAAGAGTTCTTCAATCTCTAAAAAGAATATTTATCCGAGCGATTCAAAAGTCCTAGACTTATTTCTGACCATTTCAGGTCATTACTGACGATTCTAAATTTTTCCAGTCCCTGACAAAAAACAATGTAAAATAATTATTTTTCTTCATTAAATGTTATTACTTCATAAATGATTTTTCTTAAAATAATTAAATGCTTGTATTTTGGTTACTTTTTGTCGCAACAATCCCTGTTTTCTATTTTGTCACTTGTTGTCTTATGTTTATGCTTAGACTTTTTGTCCATGTTTAATTTATGGTAAATTATGACAAATATATAAATGAAAAACAGCCCTAGTTCTTTAATCTTAAAGATTTTCATGAGAGGTTTTTGTTACGAGATTCGTAATGAACAAGAAGGCCTTTATTGAATGAAAAAATGATGTTTATTGGCTTCAATAAGTACAAACATTGAGACAAATGACACCCTGTAAATGCATAATATAAAATATATATTATTTACGACTTGATAACCATAAACCACAAATATATAAAAGGAAAAAATGATGATAATAATAAACAAAACACTGTACAGAAAAATAGATTGAGTGCAGAGGATATAAATTGTAAAATAAATCCAACACCATATGATTAAACTTAAACTGAGGAGTGTCAAAAGAGTCAGATTTTATCCTCAAAAAGGGTCCCAATAGGAAAGTAACTTAAAAGCCTTGATGAGAGACTTTAGAAAGTATATCGTTAGCAGATAGAATGATGTTGTGGGTTTATTCAGGACTCACAAGGGAAAGGAAAAGGGGAGTAAGCTACGAACGGTACAGGACTTGCGCGAAAACATAATCCTTGGGGTCCTAATGAAGGGACTTACAGCACTTTTTGTGAATGGGCCCCTGAATTTGCAAAATTTTGATGTTAAAATGAGCCCTTGGGACAGCGGATTGTTATGTAGTCGAGAATCGAACCCTTACCTACAACCCAACTGTAGTGTAGTGGACTGTGGTACCTAACGCTCCGAGTTGCTCTTCTGGCGGCGCTTGTTTTTTTACAATACTTTTACTCATCTTTCTTTACCGTGTTTTTTTGGTTCCTTTTTTGTATTTTGTTTTTTTTAAAACGCTTTTGAATCAAATTATTCATACTGTATAAAGTTACCACACTGTGCTTTTACATATGAGTTAAGAAAAAATATTTGAAAAAAACAAAACAAAAAACAAAAACTACAACAACAGCAATAATAACAACACGCAAAGCAATTAAAAAGTTATGTTGACCAATTTACACTTTGTCTTTTTGATTTTTTAAAATATATTCTCAACTTCCATGTAAAAGCACAGTGTAGTAATTGTGGACAAAAAAATGCATTTTGAAATTTTATTCTGAGAAAAAAAACCCTTTTTCATGAAAGTTAAGATTAATAATTCACATAAAAAAATGTAAACTTGAAAAAATTGGAACGTTTGCTAAAGCCACAAGCTAATTTACAATTTTCAAAACAATATACTTCAAGACTGAAAGTAGCAGAAAATTTATGACGTGGAATAAGTTGATTCAAACAGTGCTAAAAAAGAAAAGAAAAAACGGTAAAGAAAGATGAGCAAAAATAACATGAAAAAATGAGCGCCCCCTGCAGGAATTGAACTCGGAACAGTGCGACATGTAGTAGTCCTGGTACACCACAAATTCCGTTAAAGGCAGGGATTTGATTCTCGGCTACAAAACACTCTCTCATCCCGAGGCTCAAATTAAAGTCAAGATTTTGCAAATTCAGGACCCATTCACAAAAACTGCTGAATGTCCCTTCAGTAGGACTCCAAGGATTATTTTCATGTGTAAGTCCTGTTCCATTCAAAGCCGGCCCCCCTTACCTTTCCCCTTGTCAGTAGCAGCTTCTTCCTCTGAACTTGGATATGTATTTTGAAATTTTATTCTGAGAAAAAAAACCCTTCTTTATGGAAGTTAAGATTGATAATTCACATAAAAAATGTAAACTTGAAAAAATTGAGACGTTTGCTAAAGCCGCAAGCTAATTTACAATTTTCAAAACAATACACTTCAAGACTGAAAGTAGCAGAAAATTTAAGTATTGGGTTGACAGATTCTTACAAGTTGCGATGGATGCTTCCAAAATGGATCGGTGAGCAGTTGGTTAGCGTCAAGTCGTATCTCTTCGCTTTACAACTGCTCACCGATCCGTTTTGGTACATTTTGACAGTAAGCATTGCTGCTTGTCACAACCGGTCAGCCCGACACTGAAAATGCTTCAGCTCTAATTATAAAATTTATAACATTTAATGTTTACCAGTTTAGATTATATTAAAGGACAAAATATGACCTTATTGGTGACACCCCTTCCTGGTAACTTGATAACACAATGCAGAACATAAATGTTTTGCTAAGAAACTTTCAAAAACAAAAATTACTGGAAAGATGGAGTAGCAAAAAAAACTGATTAGACTAAACATTTTTGGGCAGTCCTCTCCCTTTACCACCTTTGTTAGGGATCGGTACGTCAAAGAATCCATCGCTATCAATTCGGATTCGTTGAATTGAATCGACAATGTTATTGGGTCTACTTTCAGAGAGGATTCTGGGCTCTCCACTGCCGATTCTTGGGTCAGGTGCAGTACCAGGGAGGGTTTTTCCGCGGCCTTTCGGGAACACCTTCGGAGGCTTCTCGTTTTCATTTCCCGCCACTGGTTTTTCCTCTTTCGGCGCTTCTTGCTTCTTTGCTGGTTCTTTAGAAGCACTTCTTGGGAGTCTTGTGGGTTTTTGTTTCTCAACCTTAACTGGGTTCTGCGCTGGTTGTGGTGGGAGTGTGGCGTTTCTTGGTTTCCTCAATGGTTGGCTTAGATCCTACAACACAGAAATAAAAGTTATAGCTGCACAGAAAAAAATAGATGCTACTGTAACTGAGGGCGAAGCTGAAATCGCAATTTCACATTGCAAAAAAAAGTTGGAATAACTAGTGGCTTCTTAAAATTGAAATATGGAATTTCGCTAAGTCAGCAACCACAGGTTTCGGCAAAATTGCAGTGAGATTGTGATGTTTCTGCAATTCACTGTTGGAAAATCTGTAAAATTTACGAAGCATGTTCCGGTCAACCATCTCGATTCCTGTCCGCTCCGCCAGGGGAGGACCGGAATGGGGATGGGAACCAGTGGGCTCAGTGGACCGGGCGCCATCTTCAGTGAGTTTCTAGCTGCTTCTTCGACCGGTCACCCAAGCCCGTGCAATTATTAATTCTAATCTTCTTTTCTAATTAGCCAAAATGTATTAATCTCTTTTACTTTTAATCTTCATTCCTTAGTTGCTTGCTTCTCTCTTCGGTTTGTTTTGATTCTGTTTATTTCTTTAAATAAATTATTGCCTTTTGTTCCGTTAATCCGTTGTTCTGTTCGTTTCGTTTGCTTCCCACCTGTTAGTTTCAAGTTGCCACCACTCTGGTTGTAACAAGCAGAATATGGAAAAAATAAAAGGAGAAAAAAACTCCTAGGGACAAACAAAAATCCAAAAAGTCATTGAAGTTATTTTTCCGTAAGTCATGGCTGCTGCAAGTTAGTTTTTGAGATTTTGTGAAAGAATTTGTTTAACCAATGAGTCCACCGTAGAGCATGATCCTTGCTGAGATTGAGTAATAAACTGATGTCTATTGATGGCAAATCAACAATGAAGTTTTCAACAAACAAATAATAGATTCTCAGAGGGCTTTCAGGAGGGGGAAGGGAATCTTCAGTTGGACCGAAATTGAGTTTTTTCCCAGTTTGACCGTGACTTAAGGCAAGAATGGTGTAGAGTGGGCTAGAACTTTCGCTTAATTTTTTTCTAATGTTTTAAAAGCAAATTTTTCTGCTCCTTAACGGCTTCAACATGTTGAAAAATCGCAAAAAACACGTTTTCCCCGTTTTAACCCCAAAGTTGGGTATTTTGAAAACTTTGAGATGAAAAGTTGAACAAGTCTTATTCAGAATTAAATTTACTACCAGATGAGTGCCACCATATTTGCAGAGGGTCACACCTTTCCAACGTAACGGCGGGTTTAAGTTTCTTTCAATTAGCTGATTTTTTACTTTTTATGGTTTTCGGCTTGCAGGTCAAACCCCGTGGTATTTTTTTCAAAATTTCAATTGCTAGTTTACGATTAAATTTTCTACAAGATAGAATGTGTTACGTCTATTACAAGTCACTTCTTCATGCCCAAACCAAGGGTGAAAGTGTGCTTTAAAATGGTGGTTTAAATTTCCGAAATTAAGTTTTAGGCATATAGCGACGAAGGTTCTAGGCCTAAAAATCCAATCTCATGATAAACTTTATACAGAGCAACTGAAGTAGTTTGGTTTAGAATTGAATTTCCTTCAAGATGGTGCAAAAAAAGTGACCGAGAAATTTTAAGCAGGTGGCCATCTTGGATTTTGTTATTTTGAAAAACTGACTAAAAAAATTGATTCAGCAATAAAGAGTACTGAGGAATGTTTAATTACAAAGGATAATTCTAATCTCTTGTGGAGATAATATGACAGAATCATTATTTGACGCATTTCAATTTGAGATATTTATTTTCACTGGATCACCATTCTGGAGCTCATTTTCAATCCCTGGTAAGCCACAGGGAGGTGACCCTAAAAGAGAAAAATTATGGTAACCATCTTAAAGAAAATTCAAAACTACTTCAACAGTTTTGTACAGTTTTTATCATGAGATTGGACTTTTTGGCTGAGAACCTTTGTTCCTAAATGCCTAAAACTTGATTTCGGAAAATTGAACCACCATTTTAAAGCACACTTTCATCCTTGGTTTCTTCGACATGAAGGAGTGACCTGGAGCAGTCGTGCCACATTCTATGGAGTAGAAAATTTAATTGTGAACAAAACTAGCGAGTAAACTTTCGAAAAAATATCATTGAATTTGACCTGCAGGCTGAAAACCGCAAAAAGCCAAAATTCAGCTAATTGAAGGAAACTTAAACCCGCCGTTACGTTGGAAAGGAGTGACCTTTCACAATTATAGTGATACTCAACTGGTAGGAAATTTAATTCTGAACACGACAAGCTCAATTTTTCAATGTTCTCAACTTTCGGGCCAAAATCAGCAAAAATCGTTTTTCCTGTGATTTTTGAAAATTTCAAAACCACCAAGGAGCAGAAAAATTTGCTTCAAAAATCTGAGAAAAAATTTAGCGCAAAATGCAGCACACTCGAAACCGTTCTTGCTTTAAGACACAGTCAAATTCGGAAAAAGCCTAATTCCAGTTCACCCTATGGGACTTACCCCCTTTCATATTGGAATCCATGACCAACCAGCTTATTTCGAAACTTAAAATGAATTTGATAGAGAAATATAGGACATTTTGAGGCTTGCAGGGCAACTTCCGAAAACCTTAACCCTTACCGCTCGTGTGTAGATTCCTACTTGACAAAATTGTATTACGGATTGCACTTCACAGACTCCGTTCACACTCCTGTATCTTTTTATCAGGCACCATGAAATAATTGGCAAAGGTATACAGCGCTTATGCACCTTAGTGGCAGCATGTTGAATTACTAGTTCATGCCTGGTTTGCATTTTAGCCTGTAGAGAGCAAATGCATGCTATAACACTGGTTTTAAACCCGGTTGCCCCAATTTAAATACAAGCAGAGCAAAGTCAGCTTTCATGACAATTCGAGCGGTAAGGATTAAACGAGTAGTGATTGAAAAATTAACTTACGGATGGATTCTGGTAGGCAGGTACCGGTGGATTATTCTGGTAGGCAGCTGAAGTGGACGGTTGCTGCTCATCGAATATGTTGTGTCGCCGCCTCTCTTCCATGTAGTGGGCTTTCCTCTCGGATTTTGTGGCCCCTTGCTTGGGAATCATAACTTTCCTCTCCTTCAGCTGCTCTTGTAAATTAGCATTGACTGACTGGACGGGAACTGGTCTCTGTAAGAATGATGCAGCAAAAACTAATATGAGTAAAATACCCAAATTCAATTTTTTTCATCCTTACAGCAATGAATTTATTTATTTGTACGGTGTAACCTCGAATATCCGGACGGGTCGGGACCGGGCACCATCTGGATACCGAAACATCCGGATAATCAAATTTCAGGGATCGGATGACATGAAAAATGCACTTGTGATTAGCGAAATGTGCACTATTAAGGATGTGTCAATGAGAACATACATTTGTACCGGCAATAGAATGTATCCTGATGTAAAATGTATCATCCTTTAAAGAACAAGTCTATCTTCTTTGGGATTTATATATAGTTTCTTTTAGCCATGTCCCTGATTCTTTTGAGCATTAAGATATTCAATATATGTACTACTTTCTTTCTTTTACTCGACATTTTCAATGTACACAACTTATGCACTTCTTTACTCCACATCTGCCGAGCAAAAACTGATATCTAGACCTAGATAACGTATTTACGATAGATGGAGACGTATTTCCCAATCTTGGTCTGGTTAGGTTTTCCCCGGTTTCTCTCGTTCGAGTTTTGGAAAGCATTTCCAGACCCCATCCGGATAATCGAGGTTACACTGCAATTTCTATCTGAATAAATGAAGTATTTAAAGCAAATCTACCCACCCTTTCAGAGCACTAATTGTTGAAATATTCATGGATCAATTTATTGAATTAGATTGGCCAGGTCATTTCCATGGCACAAATAGGTTTGCCAAAGTCAAGGATAAGCTGATTATAACTTGCATCAATCAACACCCCAGGAAAGAGTAAAAGAAAGTACCAATTAAAATTAGGAAAATGTGGCACAGTCAAATTAGAATCGAATGCCGCTATTGATTCGACAGCCTGTGCTATGCTGTCGAAAGCCTGGGCTCAGTGAAATCGCCTTAATGTAGATTAAACATGAGATTTTCAACTTTGCTTCATTTAAAGTTAAATTTCAAAAAAATTATTCTTCCTTACCTTCGGAAAATTCAGAACATATTTTTTTGAGGCTATAACAAAGAGATTGATGGATCATACATATTACTTCATCAAAAAATTAACAGAAGAATATGAATTTGAGAGTAAAATTATGGGTAAGTTTCTGCCGGGTTTTTCACTCTTCACACTAGTCAGGCCGAGTGTTTGGTGTAGCAGTTGTTTTTTCCACTTTTCTTGTTTTTGTCCAGTGCAGATGATTTGAAATGCACATACAATTCGTTGGTTGAAGAAAATATGTTAATTTCATGAAGAAAACCAAAGATTTAATCTAACTATAAATACACGAGACCATACGAAATTTAGCGTCTATTTGACGTTATGGCAGAAAAAATTCCTCGTAATTTAATTTTCAATTTCAAATTTTTCTGATCAGTTTTCAATGAAGTGATGAGTGTGACCCAGAAAAATCTTTGTTAAACCTTCAAAAAAATAGACACAGAATTTTCTGAAGGTAAGGAGCAATAAATTCCTTGAAAAACTTTGAATGAGGAAAGGTCAAAAATCCCGCATTAAATCTCCATAAGGGCGATTTGGCTGGGCCCACGCTTGTGCAAGCCGATGAGAGGTATTTCTGATATTGACTTTTCCATATCGAACAATTATTGTACTGACTTTTCCATATCGGACAATAATTGCGGCCACATTTTATTATCGTTTCGTTGGGACACTTGTTTCCTCTTTGCTTATTTCTCGAGCACCTACAGCAGCCATACTGCCTGTTTCACATTGATACGCAAGGCTAACCAATGCTTTCGAAGTTGAACGACAGGCTAAAGATAGGATTGTTTCCAATGCAACACAAAGGTTCTTGCATCAGTACGCAACAACCCCGTAGAGTTGAGAAATATTCAACTTCCTTTATTGCTGCACAGCAGAAATTTAAAATTTTGTTAGTCTGAAAAATGTCATCATTATCTGTCCAAATTACCACAAGAACATAAAAGAACCGCAAAGCGATCCTGAAGAGGGTCGGGCCGCTTAGCAGCCAGGAGGCGAAGCCCCCTGGTATGGATAAAAACAATAAGAGGGTTGCATTAGTCAGTACTATGCTCACACGAAAGTTCACAAGCACAATGTGATGTAATACAAGCGTGTTATCGTGCACTTATTTATTTATTGCAAGACCAAAATAAGTACCTTACTTGAGGCGTGATAAAAGCTAGAAATAATATCCTAAGGATAACATCGAACATGAATTGTGCAGTTAACGTTAAACAATCAGAATCAAAATAAAAACTTTATAACCTACCCTTGACATAGACCAATCATCGTCAAATTCTTCTAGGCTGGGAATGGCATTCAAGGGTACAAGTTCAGGAGATGCAAATAATTCAGATGGTTCCGCCTCGAAGCGGTACCTCTCTCTATCACCTTTTATGCGGTCATCACACGTTTCTTCATGGTACTGGAAAAAAATAAAGTACCATTAGTTTTCACTATAAAGCTTCTTTGCAACTGCAATGGATATTGAATGTGTGCAAGTGTGCTAAAAAGGAGATCCTAAAAACGCCCAGATGCAAACAGAGTAGGGATGAGAAGTAGGGTTGTGCGGTACTGATTTCGGTATTTTTTCGGTATTTAGCTCAGTCTTTGACTGCAGCCTCTAAATGAGTGAGATTGATAAAAGTGCCGTGGGTGACGTATGCCAGTAGCCAACTAAACACTATAAAACTGTCAAAGTATTGATACATAGCATTCCCGCATCATAGTACCTTCGAATTCCCTAAAAGTTATGTAAAATACCGAAAAAATCAGCCAGTTCGGTATTTTACATAACTTTAAGGGAATTCAAAGGTATTATGATATAGAAATGCTACTTTGACAGTTTCATAGTATTTATTTGGCTTCTGACTTACATCACCCACGGCAGTTTTATCAGTCTCACTCGTTTTAGAGGCTGCAATCAGAGATATAGCTAAATACCGAAAAAATACCGAAATCAGTACCGCACAACCCAAATGAGAAGTGATTTTAAATTCCTGGACATTGATTTGAATCAGGGAATATAATTTCTCAAGCAGGTATTAGAGCCCTCTTTCAATTTTTTTCTAACGTTCTCAACTGCTCGTCACTAAAGATAATTTGAAATTAACTCATTGACATGTATAGACGAGTCAGACTCGCCATGACTCTGAAGAAGTTCATACCGCCAATTTGACGATCTCACTGCAACGGAACGACAAGTTCACGAGCTTGCGGCGTTTACCGATAGATAGCGCCACTCGCTTCACTCTACTTTCACGGTTTTACCGCTAGGTACGCCGTATGCATAGAATGAACAAATAAGCATTGTTGCCTAGCAACTTTTGTCAAATTAAATCACATGTCAATGGGTTAATTTCTACATTGAATAGATAAGATTTCCTGTAAGGATATAAGTTTAAAATAAAAACAAGCTTAATGATACTTATCCTCTACTTGAACACTCTATGAGAAACAGGGGTGCAGAAAATCCTCAATCACGCAAAAACTATGGACACTGGTAAAATGATTAACATTGCCAGGAGGAACATTGGTTTTTTTTGGTTTTTTTATTTTTTTTATTTTGAGGAACCAAATAATGAGAATCCTACATGCTAGTCCAAGCTGATTCACTAGTAAGCGCACTAATGGTTTCAAGCTATATTTAGAGTAAGCGTGCTGTTTGGAGCAAAAATTTTCTTCAGTGCCTTAAGATAAGCAAAAAAAGGTCATCAAAAATTGTGGAAATCGCCTTCCGTGTGTTTTATAGTTGTGGAGGCGAAGAAGATTCTGCACCCCTAATGAAGAAAAGACCAAAGAAAAAGAGTAAACAGCTACGAAGAAGAAGACTAAGAAGAAGAGAGCTGGAAATATTCCCCATTAGGAATTTACTCAGCTGCCAATATTCCTGGAAATATTCCTGATGGTTGAAACACCAGAGATGATTTCAACATTAGTAAACTTTGACGATTCCGCCTCAAGTAGGTATAAATTCTAACACTAAGTCAACCTATGACCAACATGTGAAAAATAAATGGATATTTTCAAGGTGTCAAGAAAAAGGACCTTAACAGAGGCCTGAATACGCCTGAACTACGATTCAGAGAAAGAATGAAAGAGGCAGCTAAATACTGAACTGATCATTTCCAATGAAAGCCTAGAGCAGAACCATTTTGAAAATAGGGTTCTGACAAGCAGCAGTGCCTGCTGCTGAACTGTATCCAAACGCATCGGTGAGTGGTTGGTTAGCGCAGAGTTTTGACTCGTTGCTAATCAACCAGTCACCGATGTGTTTTGATACATTTCGGTAGCAGGCACTGGGCACCCCTACTTGTCAGAACCCGATACTCAAAATGGCTCTGCTCTGGCCTTAATTTCAGTTTTAAGTAAATCAACTAGAGTAGACAAGATAAACGGTTTACAGTTTGTGGATTGGTGGAGCCTGCTTTGTTGCCCAAAAAGAATGTAGGCCTCTAAAGAAATTTCAAGCTTACAAAGGGACTTCAGAATATAAAATTAAGACAATTGCAAATTTCACTTACTGCCAATTCTACAGACGGCACAATATGCCCTGCATTGTAACTACATCTAGTCATGTCACTACAAGGGTTGTTTTTCCGACATTTCACCAAGTGCGTCAGCATTTTCTTCCGCATAATCCGGTGTGCGGGTTCGTAAGGACATGTGAAAAGTTCCTCCAGGTAGGTGTGGGCAACAATTGGAGTGCACATTCTTTCTTGCTAAAACAACAAGACATCACAAAGATTAAAATACCTAGCACAAAGAATACAAGATTCGGATTGAGATAAAGCTTCAGTATAAAAAAGAATGGTCCAAACCGCATCCTTTTATCTCAATTAGAAAAAAAGTTAAGGGGGGGGGGGGCGTTACTTTCGAAGTACCTTGTATATTGAGGATGGCTTACTTACTTAACCATCATTATTTATCAGGGAAACGTTAAAATTTGCAATAGAGATTGACTTGCTAATGCGTTCAGGTCTTGCCAAATCATTCAGGCACACTTACTTTTAACCTAGTATTATGTGTTACGGAGTAGAACATCCCCAATATTCATCCATTAAATTGTTTGATTCTCTTCCAACAGCCATAAAAAAATTGTTCAAAGATGCTGATCTGCATTCCTTTTTCAAAAGTCTTAAAAACTTCCTCCTGGCTATATGGCCTTTTAATGTCTCTCAATAGTTTTTTTGAGTGCAATTCAAGTTAGTTTAGTTTAGTCTTCTTTATTTTATAATATTTGTATTACATAAGCTCTGACTTGTACCATAGTACCTGAAACACTCAGTTTATGCCATAGTGTGAGCTGTGTGCATGTGCCTTTTAAGGCTCCTGTAAGAAATTAATTAAGCAGTAGTAGTAGTAGTAGTAGTAAAGTCCAGCCGCCCAAACACGTGGTTTGTTATGCTGATATTTCACAGCGAACGACTGGACTGCATAAAAAAAGAAGGGGTAGGAAAGACAATCAAAGTATTCTCAAAACAAAGGATAGGAAAGAGGAGAGTAACGGCAACCTGCCAGGGACTCTCAAGTTTGGGAAGGAAATACCTAGAGCACTCAAGGAGGTAAAGTGCTCTAAATATAATTAGTTTTTTACGTTGTTGAATACAATGTTTTATAATTGGCTGTCCGCCTGTATAATTCATGTGGAATACTATGTTGTTGAATAGCCCGATAATGCTGTTACATATACGCAGCAGCTTCCTCACAACTATGCGCACACCCACAGCGTACGTGCTACAAAGTCGTCATTTCTGAGCGTAAGTGTGTGTGATGTATATCTCATCAAAACGATTTTATAGCTTCATTTTTATAGCTCGACTTCGCGGATGATTTAATCTAGTTCCACTATGGCTTCGACCTCTCATTCATGCTACTTCTCTCTCTTTCTCTTTCATTCTACTTCTCTTTCTCTTTCTAGGTTCCTCCTGATAAATAAATAAATAACCCCCAGCTTACCCCAATTTTTAGGGATAACCTTGGGTAACTCTTCCATTCAGCTCTGTCGCCTACAGAACCAATACTTCTATCAGAATTAGGTTACGTTAGGATAGGTCAGGTGAGCTCAGAGACAAGAGACGGAGCACTAACTGGCTGCAGCAGAGGCACTCTGAAAGCTCGCGGATTCAACAAAACGGTCAACGTCGCATGGTGTTGAATGGTAAGCACCCTCCTCTTCACTTCCCGCCTCCCCCCCATCAGTGTTTTCCGAATGTCACCATTCAATACCATGCGACATCAAAAGGTGCTGTTTGTTGTTTTACATGTTACTTTTTTGAATCCCCGAAAATTCAGTATGTCTCAAATCTACCCTATGTATTTTAGCATAGTGCTCCGTCTCTATTTGTCTCTGGGTGAGCTTCAGATAAAAAAAGAGCCCTTGATGATAGTTAGACTTCACGTACTTTGAATTTCACGTTCTCACAAGTAGCGGGTGCCTGCTTCAAAGCCACTACTTTTCAGAGTTTGTAATCAAAATACGTGAGCTCTACTATGAATACGCTCCAACAAACACGTGTCAAGAGTGAAGATGAGAGGTAACCAAAATCATTGAGGGAATGTCATTTGATAACTCAAAACAACCTGACAGTCTAGAAATCTAGCAGAAAACTTCAACTATACTCACCGGCAGCCGAATTGGCGGGTTGAAATCGGAATTAAAACGCAAAAAAGGCAACACTGAGGATCCTTATGCATATTGTCGAACTCTCGAGTCGAGTGAATAGCCGAGGGTCGGCTATTGTTTGGGAGAAGCGCCGTGTCTGGCCAGTTCGGACCCTTTTCCTTCGCCCAAAATTTCTGACGATTTTTTTTCGTCGGACAAACGCGCCGTTTTCATGTAGAAATTCGATTTCAGCGTGAAATTTTGATGGAAATGAACTAAAAAACTAAGCTGATTAGCTGAATTCGAAGCTGTTTGATTCATCACCTATAACCAAACAGTGATAAATCAAACAGCTTCAAATTAACTCATCAACTTGGTCTTTCAGTTGATTTCCATTGGAATTTTACGCTGAAACGGAATTTCTACATAAAAACGGCGCGTTTGTCCAAAGAAAAAAAATCGTCAGAAAATTTTGGATGAAGGAAAAGGGTCCGAGATAGCCGGACACAGGGGCTCCTCCGAAACAATAGCCGGCTTTCGGCTATTCACTCAGAGCGCGTCAGCAGTGGCTTTCACTGCGACGACTCGAGGCTCGAAAGGGTCCTCAGTGTTGCCTTTTTTGCGTTTTAATTCCGATTTCAACCCGCCAATTCGGCTGCCGGTGAGTATAGCACTTGCTGGTTCGTGATACAACTAGCATTATCACAGATCGGTTGAGCCAAAACAGCTGCCTAGTATCCTTTGCCAATTTGCCCATTGGCTCGGACAGTCTGTTCGCGCTTTTGGATTTGCAGGTGGAGAGAACCCGGCTTAGGTTTAACTATTAGTAAATACTTTCTTTTCATATTCAAGTCTGCCAACCACACTTCTACGTTTAGATGATAATCTTAATGCTATAATTTTAAAAAAAAAAATTGTAAATTCTTAATTTAATTTTTCTGAGCATATTATTCTTTTGCATTTTTACTACTTATTTATTTCTCTTCTTATCTTTTGAATAACAGCCTGTCACACAAGCTTAGCTTTTGACAGCCTGTTGGTTTTGTTTATTTCTGTTTTGTAATTTTAATTGCTTCTTAGAGGCCGTTTCAGATAGCTTTGGTTTTGACAGCTCTTTGTTTACATATGGGGAATCCAGTGTTACCATCCGCGTGAAAACATCGACCCCGCTCACTGCGCGAATCATCAGAACTTTCCGCCGCGTGATAGACTCAGTTAATTATCGTAATTGGTAAGTAATAAAAGATTTACTATTTACGATGCTAACCGAATCCGTTTCGCGGCAAACAGCTCTAGTTGTACACGTAGTGTGCGGGGTCGAAGTTTTCACGCGGGTGGTAACACTGAAGCGGGCGTGCGCGGAGGACGTAGTATCGTCCTTCCGCGCATGTAAACAAAGAACTGTCAGAACCAAAGCTATCTGAAACGGCCTCTACTTGTGTTCAAAAATGACAGATTAGTGGCCGACTCATGACTTTCCCACCTTGCAATATCTTTGCCCAACACACAGGTTTCATGAGGCACAGGAGACTTTCATGGATAAGCCAATAAGTGGACAGGACATGGTTTGCCAATCAAGTCTAAGTTCAATCTCTCAAAATCCCTCACAACAAGAATTTAAAGGGTAGCTAAAGCAGATGCATTTTGACTATCGGGTCCTGACAAGTAGCAGTGCATGCTACCGAACCGCATTGAAGCGCATCAGTGAGCAGTTGATTAGCAACGAATCGAAATTCTGCACAAACCAGCCGCTCACCGATGCGATTCTGATTCAATAGCACACACTGCAACTTGTCAGAAACCAATACTCAAAGTGCGTCTGCTCTAAGAGACCATAAGATCCGGAACAGAAAGGACCTTAGAAGACAATTTGATACACCTTTCACTAGGTTAGGAATGAGAAAAGCCCACTCTCCTCACAAAAGAAAACATCTAGCAAATAAGTATACGGACAACTGAAGTTACTCACGAGAATTCTAGTATTGATGAAACAGGACAGGAGTTTATTGCACAAGAGGAGGAAGGGTGATGATACAGGAGAACGGAAAGCTAATTGTTGTGTAAGTTTGTGGTTTGTTCCAAAACAACTAAGTAACGTGGTAAGTCACTTAGAAATGAAAACTGGAAGTCACGTGCTAGTTTTCTGTCATGAATACAGTAATTGATTTTTGCATTTACGATTCCGCGAAATAATGACGAAAAGGATTGAGCTATCGCCAGAATCAGCAATCGTCGGAGCAAGTGAAAGTTACGGTCTACTTCAACGCCCAACGGTGTCAAGGTAATGTATACTTACTTGTGCTTACTTTCCTCTTCTAACAGCTACTTAATTGCAGCAAACAAACAAAATGGATCTAGGTTGGAAAATATATTTTCTCCAGAGACAAATGGTTTTCTTTGCACTAAACGGCCTTGGTCATTGGTCAGTGAGTGTCTCGTCAGCGTCAGTAGTGAGTAGATTCAAATTCGCAAGTCGACACAAGAAACACGAAACCCGTTATCGGTATATCAGACTATCAGAGGTTTGCGGATTCCACCATATGGTACTGTTGTGGTTCGATACAAGGTCTTTGTTCGTGATGCATGAAAAAGAAAATTTCACACCTTGCCAAAAACAAAGGACAAAGTACAGTACAGGGTGGCGCAAAAGTCTGGATATCCCTTTTTGACGTCATATTCGTAAGACGTCATCCTACGCAACCCTAACCTCCATGTAAGTTCTAGCTCTGAATTCCAGTCAATTTTCCAAAACTTATCTTTCTCTGGTCATACACGATTCAATGTTATTTTCTATCAGCTTTATCTGCTTTATCCATAATTCCGCGACCGAATTTCTTACAGAAGCTCAGCCTTGCCTCCACTTCAATAATATCCGCTCAAACTCAAACTTTGAACAAAATCAGTCTGTGAAACAAGAATCTTTTTGAGCCGGTTGCAGATCAGAGCATTACAGCAGTTAGCTGCTTTGTTTACTTTTCCTCTGGAGAAAACGGTCCTATTTGTCTTCTTTTGTCGTCGCTTCTGCAGTTTGTGATAAGGTAAAATCTGATCCTTACTGCTAGCCGTTTCAACTCTGATTGCATGCTTACCTGCAGAATTTGTTCTAATACAGATGTTCATTGCTGAACGTCATTCGATCCCCCAAACCTTGCCCAAACCACATGATATTTTTCTCTCTTTCACTTTACAATTCTGAGGGTCAAGTAGCATCCTGCTTCATCTTTGAACCAGCGTTTACTTAACTCCTGAAACTACAGTAGAATGAATTCAATGGTTCAAGAATTATTTCTTACGTATTTTTTCTGCTTCATCTGTGTAAGGCTCTGTTTCAATATCTCAGTTCTATTTTTGACATGTGCGCTGCTCTCTGTTTCATTGTAACTTTTTTCTGTCCTTTTGAACATGACAAGATAAGATAAGATAGCGGGAATTGATTTATACGATTCGTTTTAACAGCGTCACGAGACTGTGCAAATCAGATTTAGAGTCGCTTGTCTCAAACCGAAGGACCCCTAGTCACGTGAAGATGGTCATGTGACACTGTTCAAACCAATTTAGAATTTGTCAGTTGTTGTAAAGATAGGAATTGGCCTGTCAGAAATAATGTTACACAAATTGATAATCGTTAAGAACAGGCAGTCATTACTGGCAAAGTGTGACTTATTTATTTGTCTAGAAAATAATTTTGAAATAAATCTCACCAGGATTCTCTTAGACTTTTACAGAAGCCTCTGTTCTTTTGGCACCAATGACTGTTATATTCGTCGAAAAGCAACATTAATTAAAGATATAAATTATTAAAAAGGGAGCAACAGGTTAATGAAGGATCGTAGCCAAGTCAGGTGGGAGGGCAAAGTATATTTATTTTAATTTTATTTTGAATTTATTTATCTGATCGAAATTTATCAAAATAAAAGTGAAGTAAGAAAAGTTTCCCCTACCGCGAGTTAGCTCGAGTGGCAGGTTCACTAAAATATAACGTAACAGCAAAGAAATAATAATGAGATAAAGATAACAAAAATATGAAATAAAATTAAAATCGCCATGAAAATTATAAATTGTAAAATTATTAACGGTTGGCAACCTGGCACAAGCTTATGAAAGGCCACTGAGTATGAAGGTACTAAATTAAATTAAAAATTAAAATGTAAACTGTACTGAATAAATACATGGAAATTGGCTTTATTATTTTTTTATTTTTTTTTATTTCTTGAGCTGAACATCCTTTGATCCAGAATGTCTGGGCGCAGCTCGATTCGAGAAGCATGGGTTTATAATATTGTGTATTAGTCAAGTGCAGTAAAGCGGTGCCTTGGAGGCCAAAGACCAGTATATAAAATAGCTCATAGATAGCGTTACTAATATCTAAATCTATAACAATGACCATTTCTTCCGATTTCGTCCATGGTAGCTGTTGAGGTTGAGCCACCGAGCTAGAGGTGATACATATACCTAATTTCAGTGACTGATTTCCGTCTCTTCATATCATGCTTTCAATAATACTGCATGCTTGCGCAGCTAGCATCACTGAATGCATTGTGCAAAAATCTAGAGTACATGCCACATGACCAGAATTTGCATTATTATATTGTTTTTTTTTTCTTGGTTTATACTGAACGGATTGCGGTTTAATCATAGTGATTGTGATTTTCTCTGCATTTCACATTTTGAATCAACCATCTAAAGTGAAACTTGCCGACAGTGCAACTTGCCCTTACAAACTGGCCCTTGTGCAAATTGGAACATTTCAAATAATGCTGTTTGAATTTTTATGAAAATTTGAAAAAATGTTCTGCATCCAGCCTACTGTGAAATTAGCTCCTTAAGGGGTATGGGGGTCCCCCCGCAGGATATTACAAGGGGATCTGGGGGTCTCCTCCAGATAAATAAAGGGGGGTCGGGGGGTCCCCCAGATTAAGTTTAATGTGAGAAAGCGTTTGTGGGGTTGGGGTATTCCCTACAGTTTTCTTTTTATAACCATGAGGTAAATTATTTTTGTCAATTTTAATGTGACAATTTGTTGATAGCCCGATTTCCTTATTTTTCAACCCGATATATGAAATTGACCATAGGAGGTTCAGTGGCCACAGGGGGGTTACCTATCGTTCAGTGCAGAAAAGGGCCACATAAGACACCCAAAAAATGATGATGATTTTATGGATGATTTATTCCAAAGCATCCCACTTTCGTTTGTTGGTTACTAGACAATGGAGAACCTTCTCCTGAAAAGTTTGCCAATTTGCGAAATGAACAGTCCTTTGTCATTCATCAAAATTATTCAAAGATTTCCAAAAATTTTGAGATGACTTGATATCCTAATGAAGAAAATCAGGCAAACTGTGTTCCTCCATCTCAACTTTCCATTGAGATAGCAAGCCCTCCAAAGATGTTGGATAACAAAGTTTGAAAAATTATTTGTCCGCCACTCTGTAATTAATTTCTGGGGGGTTAATGTCATACCTGTGTAAGTTTAAACTTTTCTTCGATCTACTGGTTGCCATTTCTCCAGCCTCTCTAAAAAAATAAGTTTTTAAAAGTTAAGTTCTTTCTGAAGTGTTTTGCATTTTATGACGTACCTTCTTCAATAAATGTTGCAGCTGGTTTTAAGTTCCCAGCGTTAAGTTAAGTCAGAGCTTGCTCTAATTCAAGACCGTTAAGAACAGATATCTCAAAACAAAGCCTTTCAAGGTAGGTGAAACTCATCATTTCTGCTGATAACTTGTATTATCTTTACCATGCATCATGATCATTTAAGAACTACTCATATCATTATCAAAGTTGTTTCTTTAGATTTTTTTCAAGTTTTATAAATCTCTCCCATTTGTATGTAGTTATGATGTACACTTAGTACAAAAAAAAAAGTACAAAAAAATTAATATTAGGAAAAGAAAAAGATAAAAGTCTGAATGACTAATTTGTTTTATTAATCTTTAATAATCAGTCACCATCTAATCGTCTTTTGTGTTTTTTTTTTTTTCATGAGGAGGACTATAACTAGCGACGAAAAGCATAAAAAAATTGCTTTGAACATAGAGACTAGAGACCCTCTTGTGGCCTTTGCTTTTCTTCTTGAGCCACTGGAGCAGTTTTAAAAAAATGCTCCCCCTCATCCCTCACTCCCAACAGAAGGTGGTCTGGTAGCCCTTCGTTTCCTTAGCACTGTATAATTTTTAGACAATTTTTTTATTGCAGTCCAGTCGTTCGCTGTGAAATATCAGCATAACGAACCACGTGTTTGGGCGGCTGGACTTTACTACTACTACTACTACTTTTATTTTATTTTTTCAATGAAGTCAATAGAATCACAATACTTTACTTAAAAAATGTTTGATGCATGAGCATCTTTTCATTAAGTATCAAATTTGTATCCAGGTATTTACTGGGCTTTCCTGTCAAATATTGATGTAAAATATGCCAATTTTTCATGCTTTCTATTTGTAGATTTTTTGGCACTTTCTTCTCACTCTCTCTGTCTTCCTTGTTTATTTTAAGTTCAGTTGTTTACCTTAAAATACAATGAGCGTATGGTTTGGGTGGCTAGACTGTTTTATCACCATGTTTTTCCCCCTCTTTTCTTCCCATCAAATTTTTTCTAGTCTTACTCAAAGTGGGGGATTCCTCTCAAGGTACCATAATGCTCAGTCCCAGTAATGGTCAGCAGTGACCTCTATCAGTGGCGGCTCGTGCAATTTGGCAACACTGTTTTTTCTTCATTTGATTCCATGCAAAACAATTGATTCAGTAGTGAAGCGCTGCTTCACCAACAATCAAGTGTTGTCTATAGATTCAAATGGAGGAAGGACATTGTTGCCAAACTGAACGAACTGCCGTTGACCTATATCTTAAAATTATAATGCCTGCTATTTATCAAATTCTTCTTTTTTCCTTCTGATTTCTTTACAATATTTTTCCAGTTAAAGAATTTATTCTTCTTTCATCCAACTAAAACATTGCTTCCAATCAATATGTTTACTTGCTTGGAAAAACCCTTTAAGTATAAAAATTTTAGAATCTGAAGTTGGTGGAAAATAATAAAATCGCTCTTCTCTGTCTTAATTAATTATGGCCTGAGATATTCACCATTTAATCAAAGGAGGCCGTTAGTTTTTTTACTCGCTGCCATTTTTAAATGGTGGCAGTTTTCATAAAAAGTTTTAATTTATAATGATTCTTTACATGATATCACTCAATAAGGGTCACTGGTGGAGTAATTAGAAGAGACCGGCTGTGGGCTTTCCGGGGGAGGGGTTGGCAACCAACAACCCCCCCCCCCTCCCCAATTGCCTTAACTTAATTTATAAACGACTGCACAGTGTGCTTTGCTGAGTATCTCTGTTTGTCCGATATTCAGCTGGCGTCGGGCTTGGATTCGGGCAGCTTGAACTCTAAACGCAGAGTGGCAGCATACCCGTGGTCTGCAAAGTCAGTTAATTTACTTCATGAGTATCTCTGCTATTGTCACTGGAGTAAGGGTCGTTTCTTTGTCTTCCCTCTGTTTCTCTCAAGTGACTCTCAATCGCAATACTTTTTCAATTATATTGAGGCGACCGTTTTCAATGCTGAATCAATTTTCATGCCAAATTCTCGACTGAGACCAAGTCAAAGTTTCTTTTTCAATCAGAAAAAAAATGTAACTTCTCATCATGAACGACTTCCTGTTAGAAAGTTTTTCATCTAGTGTGTTCTGAAGAAATAAAGTTGTTTCTGGCATTGCTCAAGGCGTTTTGCCTTTTTTCCAAATACCAGTTCTACTATTTGGAAATGAGGCAAACTGTCTCTTGTGAGCTATTTTGCTCACCTTTATCTCATAGCTAGAAATCAAAACAAGAAACCATTCTGAGCAAAAGTTCTCACAGGTTCAAAAAATGTCCATGTTAAGTATATCCGCTATCTATGTTTGAAAGTTGGCTCAGAACACTTTGTAAACTTGTTTTCAGGCATACTCTATCGAATTGTCTGGTCTTTACTTATGTATAGTGAGCGATCTTAAACCCGTGCCACACCTAAGCGAACGCAAACGCTGGTTCGCGATCACTCTGGTGCCACGCGACGCATCCTGCACGGAACATCTTCCCGCTTTTGTCCATTTGTAATCCATGTATTTTATGATATTTTTTCTCAGAAACGTGACCATTTTATAGTCAAAGCTATTAGAAACCTCTCCTCTTATTTTTTCTGATATTTATAATGTCATTGATTCCTAAATAAAGAAAGTGGACCGTCACTTGGTTTATTATGTTATTTATGGTTCTGAATTATTGCAGAAAATACAAAAAAATGGTTATTTTACAGCCTAAACGATGCACGGACAATCATCGGTCAATATCTACCCATTACATCATTGGAAGTCACCTATCAATGATGAAACACCTTGAATCCATTGCGAACGCGTCGCGTACGCTGCGAATGTTCGCGTTCGCTCTGGTGTGGCCACTTGCATTGAAATACATGGCGCGGATTTTTTTCGTAGCGTTCGCTTAGGTGTGGCACGGGCTTTACAGAACAGTCCTCTGGCTTCTATCTTCCTTCCTCTATTGCTCAGGAAGGATTGGGGGGGGAGAGAGAGAGAGAGAGAGAGAGAGAGAGAGAGAGAGAGAGAGAGAGAGAGAGAGAGAGAGAGAATGCAGTTTATTTAAGACGCAAATGCAGAACAGGAAAACTTAAAAGAATGAGTACATACAGAAAAAAAAAATCAAAAAATACAAAGCATATACCTGAAGTTGAGTTGAGAATTGAATATTTCACAATTTATGTGTATTTGCGTCCAAGAGGCAGAATGTAGACGGGGGATGGGCGAATACTTTACGTACAGTTCAATACAGCATGCCCTAAAACAAGTTTGCAAAGTGTTCTGATCCAACTTTTGAACCTTTTGATCAGCTAAACTTGACATGGAAATTTTTTTGGCCAGTGAGAACTTTTGGTCAGAATGGTCTCTAGCTTCAATTTCTGGAAAAAATAGAACACTTTGATGGTAGTCCAACCGCCATCAGAAATGTGCAGAGTCCTTCGTTCATTAACATGGGTTCTTAAAAAGAAAGAAAAAAAAAAAAATTGAAGTTTCCCAAGAAAAAAGAGAAACAGAACACATTCTCACATTCACACATTTTATCTACTTGTTGGATTAATTCACTATTTATATAATTTTCAAGGTGTGACTCTGAAGGATGAAGGACAAAAGAGACGATGCTTACTTTGATGGGGAAGATAGGAGTATGCTCGCCTCTAATCTTGCCGCAAGTTTGAACATACCGCCTGATATAACGATCACGGCTGTCTCAGTCCCTGCTAAAACGATGACTCCTCCACCTCTGCCTCCCGCTAAAAATCACCAGATTCTTTCGATGACTCCGAACTCGAGCAATCTCAACGGCCCAGTGAATTTGATGGTTAACACTCCAATAAATTTCAACATCGGTAATCTAAACACAAATACAATTAACTCCTCAGGAAGCTCCGCCAACAGAAATAGTCCGATGAACTTTAGCTTAAGCAGTCCAAATAATCAGATGCACTTGGCTTCCAATAATCAAACCAGTGTGATTAACTTAAGCGGAAGTAATCAAAATTCAGTGCCTAGCTCTGGCAATCAAACCAATCAAAGCAATCAACTTGCAGAGCAACAGAATTTGTTACCTGCTGCACCCGGTCATTCAAAATATTCTCAGTTATTAGATGTAATTGAGGAAATCGGGAAAGACATTCGGCCAACTTATTCAGGGAGTAAAAGTTCGGCTGAAAGGTTAAAAAGAAGTATTGGACTTGCCAGAATTCTGATTCGCCAGTGCATTATGGAAACAGAACCAGGCATGAAATCATAAAGCCAGACCATTTTTTCTTTTTTCGGGAATGTTGTGTCTTAAATTTTAATTGCTCAACAGTTGCTAAGTTTATTTTTGCTCAAATTATTTTTTGTGATTTTGAATTTTTATTCTTTATTGGAGACTCAGGAAAAATATAGTATTCTAGTGTATCTGCATAACAGAGCAGAATTGTACAGTTCGCGCCCACTGAGTATTCCTGTTCATTGGAACTTGCCGCGAATGCAGCTCCTGAAACCAGTTTTGAGACAGTTCAACTTTTTTCAGCTAATTTAGAGTCCTCAAATTTTACCTTGGACAATGGTCTTTCATTATTCTTGGCATTCTTTTTACTAAGACTCAACTGATCATTATGTCCTAAAAAAATGGCCCGTTTGAAAAATATCTTAATACTCGAAGCAGTTCAGGGTAGACTTTTGAACTTTGTATGTCATGTAAACTAGTTCATATGGTAAAACTACCGAGAAAAAAATTACTGACATCCATCAAAAATGATGCAGACATCTTTTAAGTGTACTAAAATTTTCGATTTTTTATGCTTCAGAACTGCGCTATAAATTATTATTTTAATGTAACCAAATAAAGTTTCAAGAAACTTTTCCTCATAAAGTATCAACAGCCATTGTGCTGTGTTCCCATTTTCCTAGTCTGCAAGTGGAATATGGACAACCAAATTCAAACAAACAACCTCTCCGTCTTTTGAAGCTGGTCAAAATGAATTCAATTGAAACCCCCCCCCCCCTTTTTTTTAAGTCTATCAGAATGTCGACAAATCCAACGCAAAATGTAGATACTTTAAGGAAGTGAGTTGTTTGTTTCCATTCTAACTAACCATATAAATTGCCATCGTTGGCCATCTTTTGGTGCTCGTGGTGCATGCATGCAGGGATGATTTGCCCTTTCGACTGCCATCTTAGGCTTTCCTTAAAACGTCTGTTGTGGATTTATGAGTGGATTTTGAGATTTTTTGATGCTCTCGATTTGGTTTTCATGCTATTTTACGCCAGAATCAACCCTCCATAATGCTGTAGCAAAAGTATGCAACAGACCCATTGCAATCGTAAAGCCCCCCCCCCCCCCCTCCTCGCTTTTTCTTTCAGTCAAATGCATCAATTTTGGTTTTCTGGCTCAGTTTTTGCAAAATTAGTATTTGGCCTCTTGTATATTTTTTTTAATATTTTGTTTCTCTATTTGCTATTCAGACTGCAAGTGCATGTGCCTTTCAGTTTCTAAGTGTCGTTTCTTTAAATCTCTTGCTCTAACCAACAAAGGTTTCAGCAGTTTCCAACACCTTTTAGTATAATTTCAAATTCTCTACAAAGATGATTTGAATGCAGAACCATTCCGTCCTTACCATAACTATACAACTCTAGTCTTTGAAGTATTCATCTACATTCAACACCGCGTTTTATTCTACTCTCTGAATTTTCAATCTATGAAGGTCTTGAAAATGATGAGCTTTTCTTTTAAAAGCTCCACGTGACAGTCTTTGTTATTCGAGCTTCAAAAGAGGCTTCCAGTTATTTTTCCAAGAAGTCAATCTGTAAATTTCTCATTAAGTTTACCATTTTCACTGCTTTTTTGTGAAATTGTGAAGATCCATCCCTTAGAACGAAGGCGATTCTACTCGTTGTCAACATTAAGTCAAAATTCTAATGCTTGCAGTAATAGATTGTTGTTTTCTCTGTTTGCGGAAAAAAAATTTCCGTCGCCAAAAGACAGTTTTGCTAAAACCCCTTGCTAACCTTTATCTGAGCTCTTTTATAACTATCTAAATGATCAACAATTCTATTCGGAAGTATCATAAAACCAGTAAATTATAGAAAAATTGTAGATCCTCTCGCTGTTATTCAACCACCCCTCCCCCCTCCCCTTGAGTCTTAAAATTGTTCCGCTACAT
The DNA here is from genome assembly GCA_011764245.1 of Trialeurodes vaporariorum. Taxonomy (NCBI): domain Eukaryota; kingdom Metazoa; phylum Arthropoda; class Insecta; order Hemiptera; family Aleyrodidae; genus Trialeurodes; species Trialeurodes vaporariorum. Next base: position 52,039,070 of record VMOF01000320.1, read on the forward strand.
CGACCTTCTTTAGCATTTTGTATATTAACAGTATTAGCGTACAGCGGCTAAAGTCCATTTTGACAACTTTACAGGAGGTACAGTGGAACCTCGATTAACCGGATGGGTCGGGATCGGACATTATCCGGATATTCAAATTCCAGGAATCGGATGACGGTGAAAATGCGTTTGTAATCAGCAAAATGTGCACTATTAGAGATGTATTAACGAGAACATATGTTTGTACTTATTTACAATAGAGCTTGGATATTACCTTAATTATTTCCTTCAAAAAACGAGTCTATCTTCTTTTGGACGAATGTATCGTTTCTTTTTCTCGTAGCTATGCCCATGATTCTATTGAGCATTAGGAGTACTTGTGTCGTGCTTTCTTCTTGTTGCTCAAACCACAACATTGCCTTCTCAATAGCTGTAAACGCCTCGCTGTGGGGTATTTGAGCGAAAACTAAAATCTAGATCTCGATAAAGTAAGTACGACCGATCGAGACTTATTTCCCGATCATGGTTTGGTTAGGGTTCCCGCGGTTTCTCTCCTTCGAGTTTTGAAAACAGTTTTTCGACCCCGTCCAGATAGTTGATGTTCGAATAATCGAGGTTCCACTGTAGTTAAAACTGCATTGCTTTCTCATTTAACTGCGTATCTTTAACTGCTTTTATTTCCTTTATGTTTGTATATTTCCTCAAAATGTTATAAACATGATGTTCTATGTAGAGAAAAACTTAAAAAGTAAGCTATTTTAATTTTGCCCTAAGTGGGCTTTAACACCCTTGTATGCTAAACTATGTTACTATGTCAGGTATTTGCTGCCATCAAGGACTGTGGTAGGTAGAGGTCGTTTCAAAAGTGTAGGTAGGTGCACCTAGACCTATACTCTTTGGAATTTGTAACCATTGCTACGAAATGAAAATGAATGGAAATAAAAATGAATGGAAATGAATTTGAGCGTTAGCTTTTCATTAAGGAACGCTATAAAATCAAAAGTTTAAAGTCCAAAGCAGGTTTTGTTTTGATTTGAATGAATGAAAATTGATGATTTCGCCAAAAATTATGGTTTAGGTGTGCCTATCCTACTAAACCGAGCTCTACTGGTCTATGAAATAATGCAGTTTAAATAATTGTTGAAGTTTTTTTGCTTTCAAGTAACAGATATTGCAATCAATGTAAATTGAATTTCTCCCACCAATTTAATTAGGTATTGTAAAAATAAGACCTTTTTTCCCCTGTTTTTCACAAACCTCTTCATTTCCTGCCCTTTGCTGCCAATCCAAGCAGGATCCAGTCCTAAATTCGTTTCCTGATAGGATGCGAAAGTGATCAAGTGCAGTATCTTGTTCCTTGTCGTTTGGGTTTTGTTAATTTGAATGTTATCTTTAACGAGCAGTTTTAAGGTGAAATATGTTCAGTTTAAGGCAGTTGAGATCCATTCATCAGCTAATGAATAAAATTCTGAACCAAAATTGGACTGGTTACAGTTTACCTTACAAAGCTCAATGAACAAGAAAAAAGTTACTGCTACTGAAAAGTAAATAAATTAATCTTTCTCTAAGGTTCTTCTGTATTCTGCCGCAGCTCGTGGCGTTGCGAGTCCTAACTGACCAGTGTTACCAAATTACCAAATCCTGCGGCTTTTTCTATGTGTTCTTATGGGAAAAGCCGCAAGATCTGGTAACACCGTAGCTGACCCCTTTAATTCTACATTTTTCAGATTAGTTATTGGTATTCATAGAGTCCCTATTTACGACAAAAGTTGCAACATAGCGGAATCCATTTCTAATTGGCTCCCAGATTCTGGCTCTTACGGAAGCCTCAAGAGGCGAAATGTATCTTGATGAAGCCTTGGAATGAATGTAATTCTAATTCTAATTCTAGGAGGCAAATTACAATTGAGGCCATTTCCAGAGAAAGGGCCCATAAAACAGCTGGTGTGCTCTGTGTAAAAAATCAGCATTGCGATTGAATGGAGACTTCGGTCTGAAGAGCACACCTCTTGTTTTATGGGTCTTTTTTCCGGAAACGGCCTCAATTTAAGATGCTTTGGATACTACTTTAATTAACTATTTGGCCATTGGGACTACAGAAGAACCTCTTTGCCTCTTGACTGCTCCTAAGGAGTTAAGTCTCTACTTATTCTTTCTCTCATCGTTTGTTTTGAAGAAGAAGAACATGACAACGACAAGGCCCAACTCTCGTAGTATACAGGGACTCTAGGTACCTATTCATTTGCAAAACCTCTATGATAAGTGTGCAATGTCTAATTATTGAATTTTTATTACTTATTAAGGTAAAAGGTGGTAATGTCCAGACAGAAACGTCCAATGTATAAAATTGTCCAATAAAAAATGTCCTGACTACATAAGGTCCAATATCATCAATATCGCTTAGCCATTGCGGTTTGAGTGTCCCATTAGAACGAAATGGAACACTCTAACCAGTCTGATGTGTCGGTCCACTGATCAAGATTATTTGTGCTTTACTGAGATATAACTTTAAATCCCTCAATTAAGCTTGAATCATGAGTTCTTTGACCTGCACCTTACCAATATCATCAATGTCTAATGATGCAAAAAGTCCAAAACTTGTGGAGTTCAGTAGCAAATCAAGTCCATAACTTAATGTGTCCAAACAATTAAATAGATTTGTTTTCAAAAATGTCCACTTTCTGTGGATGTTTTGATAGGAGTGCGGCTGGTTCCAACCGAAGGCAGGTTCAATGTATTTTCCTATTTTTCTTCTGAACAAGTTGGCTTCCAAATTTTCTAAATAATACTTCATGCACTGTTTTTCATTACTTTCATTCTATATTGTTGGACATTTTTGTACATTGGACTTTTTCTTTGGATGTATCCACTGACAACTCTTATATTAATATTTAAATATGATAAGCCGTCCACAATGTGTGCAATCTTCCATCACTTTCAAACTTTGTGTCCCTATATATCCGTAATTTGCAGTATTGTGTCTGTCAAAAAGGCTTTGAACGGATTTTTCATCCTTTTTTATGTTTATTTTTCTTTGTAAACTTTGTAATTCTTGTTTTGTTTTCAATTAAGGCATAGCAAAAATAGTGCTTTAGGCGGCTACACTATACTATTGCTACTATGTACTACTTTTTTGACATCACTTTCACATCGGTTATCATCTTGTTAACCATTTTGGTACAATGCCTTCATTTTTTTGTTCACATTACTTCATTTATTTTACCCAGTTTTAATGTTTTGTAGACACTGGAAATATTAGTACCTCCATTTGCAAAAATAAAATGCATTTTTTAGCATCTTAAATCGTTGATGTGGGCATAAATATGGACAGTGGAATAGTAGTGCCTGACAACCCATTTCACTGGAATGAGCATGCAGTCAGCTCTTTGCTTGGCTCATTTAGGGTTAAACACTGTTTTTCAAAGAATAACAGCACACACACAATGTAATGTGCATCATGCGGCTAATTTTTTTAATTGGAACACAGCGGAACGCTCCTGTTTTTTCACTATGGTTAGCCATTGCGGTTTGAGTGTCCCATCGGAACGAAATGGAACACTCTAACCAGTCTGATGTGTCAGTCCACTGATCAAGATTATTTGTGGTTTACTGAGATACAACTTTAAACCCCTCAATTCCACTCGAATCATGAGTTCTTTGACCTGTTGACTTGTCTATGGCGAAGTCTCGTTTCGGGAAACGAATTTAAAGAGCCTCTCCTCAAAAGATGGCTCAGAAAGTAAATAAGTAAATAATGCAGTTCAAAAAGGTGAACAAAGATGGAACATGAGAATTTAGACAAAGTCTGTTTTTTTTTTTAAATCGGAATGTTAGATGAACCATACTCAATCAAGAGTGACCTAGAATACCCCGTTCTGTTGTGTTCCATTGTGTTTCATGCAAAGAGTAAACAAGAGTCGCAATTGAATGGAAGGCCTGCGTGGTCAACGTAGATAAGGGATCGGAACGCGGGCTGGCCTCTGATTGGCTGCAACGTGTGGTGCTAAAATGTCTTAGGGTATAGGGGAATTAACACGGGGTTTTCGTTCCGGGACATTTATCTCGAAACCTGTGCAAAATCTTCTCCAAAAAATTTATGCGAGTCGATTTAACAGAATTTTCCGAACAAATTAAAAGGTCATAAGTGCCACTTTACTGCAAATTCGAAAAGACTGTTTCAGTTGGAAAGTACGCTCAATAGTGAGTTACTCAAACACTGCTCAAACACGCGCCAAGCATGTAAACACTATTGTGCGTACTTTTCAACTGAAACAGTCTTTTCGAATTTGCAATAAAGTGGCACTTATGACCTATCAATTTGTTCGGAAAATTCTGCTAAATTGACTCGCATAATTTGTTTAGAGAAGATTTTGCACAGGTTTCGAGATAAACGTCCCGGAACAAAAACCCTGTGTTAATTTCCCTATACCCTAAGACATTTTAGCACCACGCGTTGCAGCCAATCAGAGGCCAGCCCACGTTCCGATCCCTTATCTACGTTGACCACGTAGGCCTTCCATTCAATTGCCACTCTTGTTTACTCTTTGGTTTCATGCATACAAAAATTAGCTCATGTACAGTCGAAAAATTAAATTATGTCAGTTGACTCCTTAGATTTTGGCTTAGGTAGGCAACCTGCAATACTTATCACAATGAATTGAAGCATTGCAGGTGGCCTACCTTGTCAGAATTTAAGGAGTCGACTGACATTATTTAATTCGTTGACTGTACTTGCAATTTTTTTTTTCTACAAAATTCATGAACTCGTGTCCTTTTTTCTACCTATGAAAAGTGTCAAACACACTACTGCAGTGTGAAGGACTATTTCAAATTTTATGGTGCCTCTTACTCTGTTCTTAGCAAATGTTTCTTCTTTAATGGTTTTTTATCCTAATGAATATTTTGTAGAACTGGTCATTTCTTTACCTTTTGTGTGTTTTTTTTTTTTTTTTTCTTCTTTTTTTTTTTTTTCTTCTTTCTTTTTTTAGTAAATACATCCCTGTTATTACAATGGATACCAATTATTCTCCTTGTATAATCACTTTATAGGAAAGTTATTTTGGTTTCTTAAACTGTGTTGTGAGTCTGCTATTGTACAAATTAGGTACCTAATGTGTTTTTTAATGTTGTTTAATAAGCCAGTTAATAGCATATCGCTTAGTTTGTAAAGCTAGATTCTCTATTTGTGTTGAACTTTTTCCTTTCTCATTCACTCTTGCATATTTTTCAAGCTCTTTTCTGTTTCTATTTCTCTCTTTTCATAATTTTTTTTTTTTTTTTAAATTCTCATCACAATGATATTTTGACAGTTAGTCTCAGTTATCTATTGCCAATGTATGGAGCTTAGAAAATTTTGCAGCTGCGATACAATGAGAAATCTGGCTTTTTCAGATTTTTAAGCAAAATCGGCACTATCCAGCAAAATAACAGTGAAATTTGTGGAGATTAATGTATTTCGGGAAAGCTACAGTTCAGTAAAAGTTGGCTCTTAAAAATTGCGTCTTTTTCCAAGGTAAAATGTACCCCCTTCTTATTTGGGGAGGTTAGCCTGTGTTTATATAAATAGACAGATACATACTCAGAAATGAACTGCAAATTGTATAAAATATGCCTTAAAATAAAAAATTACTGAAACATTGTCAGGAAAAAATAAAAAGTTGATATTTCCCTTGTAAAACGCACATCAAAAGCAGCCTAAAATAATCTCTAAATCAGTATATAATTACAGCAAAATTTTCTGAGCTCTACCAATGTATTATGATAGCCATTGGAGATTACTGAGTAAAATCTAGCTAATAATTTGCTACGGCTAAGTCTTTGGAAAACATTTTCTGTCCTTACAACAAATGGACACTGCAAAGCTCTTATAGTTTGTTCTTGAAAAGATTAGTTGCTAACTTTGTGAGGCTATCATAAAAATGTCAACTTTATTTTGCTTCTAACCGGAGCTACTGGCGATTCAAGTTAATGGTTTTTTTTTTTTTTTTTTTTTTTTTTTTTTTTTTTTTTATTTTTATTCATTTTTTGTTTTTTTCATGAAAGCTGCAGTAATTTGCAAGGAAGATGGCAATAGTCATATTTCTCTTATTTTCCTAAGTACCTGAAAAGAGTGAAAGGGCGAAAGGCATCTCTTGTGTATCTAAACACAAAACTTGTTGATGAGATTTTCTTAAGCTGGGTAAAGATGGTTAAAATATAAGACCACTGCTGAGAAAAAATGTTAACCTCTTTGTTTCCTCTTCTTTCTACCTCTGGATTTTTAGGGTATCTTCTCTTTTTTCCATATTACTTGTGTATCATTTTGTTACTTGTAATTGTTAGTGTTTGTTTCTTGTTTGAAAGTAAGTTAAAGTGCAAATTAATGTAAGTTCTCGATTAGATAAAAAGTTTCAATCTGAAGTTTTTTAAGGAGTGATGATTTTTTTTTTTTTTCAGTGATTGTGACATGTCAAATGCTCAACTTGTTCCCATCTTCCCATTTTTTGGTTTGCCTACTCTCAGGTTTCCTTTTTTCCTCTCTTACCATTCGTAAACATCACATTCTATGAGTGGTTGAGTGTGGTTTTTTGGCTTTTCTTTTATAATCTCTCTGTAAATTGGGCAGTGAAAAGTATTTGGGGGGGAAAAAAAATATTGTGAAGCAAAGTTCTTTAGAAGTGAGAAATTCTTTTCCCTCTTTAAGAAAATCTTTAACTTCTAACAAGGGGAGGCTCAAAAGTCGCCGCCTCCGATTTTGAAGACAATTGCACGAAAATGTAGCTAAAGTAAAACTATCAGACCCGTGTTTCTCACTTTTTGCCAATGAGCCTTCCTAAAGCGTCAGGAATTTTTTGAAAGTTGCCGAAATTCACGTAAATATTCGGTTTGCTCTCTGCTCCGCTCTACATTTTCGTGCAATTGTTTTCAAAATTGGAGGCGGCGACTTCTGAGCCTCCCCGTGTAAGTTTCTGATAACTTTCCTGCAATTTGTATTTTAAAGATGTGAGATCTGCAGGCTTGATCAAAGGACAAACAGTTCATTATACTATCCAGCGCATGTTACCGTTGTATCCTATGATGTAACTTTTCTACATTGTCGCTCAAACGTACCTCCATTCTGGTTGGAGCATTGATCTCTCTCAGTGTAAATTTAAGGCACTTTCATAATTTAGAATTTCAGAATTTTCATCTTGTTCCCCTCATAAGTTATTAGTTTGTTTCCTCCTTTTTTTTTTCTCTATACTTTAAGAAACATTGTCAATGGCACATTTAAAAGTTAACAATCAAGATGCTTTGTTCAATTTCTAATGTCATAAAGCAAATTTTATTTTGTGACCAATGGTCACCGGTCACTTCTTTCGTGACCAGAGTTTCGAAACCGCGGTCACTTACGGGAGCCAATCACAGACAAGGCGATTTAAAATTCAAATATTCCCTCCGGTCACCTACTCGTCCGGTCACGTTTCACATAACTCACCTCGGAAGGTAGGTCTTGAAATTCAGAACCAAGCGGTTCCCGGTCACCTTTTGATACGGTACTGTACATGACCGTACGTTGCTTGGCTCCGCCCACTTTTAAGTGACCGGAATAATAAAATTTCGGTCACCTACCGATTTTCGAAACCTGGTCTCGTAAAACGTGACCTGGTCACAAAATAAAATTTGCTTATGCATCGGTACCGATCTTTTTCAAAAGAATTGAGTAACATATAGTGGTTTTCTTTGTGGCTTTTGAAATTTATTTATTTATTATTATTTATTTATTTCTTTCTTTTTAAGTACATGGAGCCACCAAAGACGGCTATGGCACGAGTCGAAATTACAAAATACATTAATGAGTACATTAGACAAAGTACATCAGCAAAGTATATTTGAATTAACAAGGGAACCACAATCAATCAATCAATCAATTCATTAACATTGTAAGAGGCTTTTTCCAGACAATATTTCTTTAACTGTTTGAAAAAAATATTTGGATGCTCATTAACTGCTCCCTACTGACTCAAGTGCTGTAGATAAGTCTCAAAATTTCAAATGTGCCTCCAAAACTGATGCTTGTCAATTAGAACTTCAACAATGCAGGAAAGTGTTCATTTTATTGAGTAGTTTGGATCTTTAGGAGTGAATTAGAAAGCGGGTAAACTTCAATTTCTGATGAAGATAGAGCAATTTTAATTTGAAAAGAATGGAACTATGAAGCCAGTGTTCCAATCAATGCTGATTTTTAGAAAATAATGTCCCTAGTAATTGAGAAATTATTTTTTATTTTACTACTCTTTCACCTCGTTAGCAACCTCAAATAAGGTTTCGTGTCATGTTATTCAAAAATATTATTTATATCTGCCTATGTTTCAACATCACTGAGTGTCAAATATGTTTGATTCCCCCAGCTCTCCAAAACTCCTCTGTTAAGTTTCATGTACCTTTATTACAATAAAGCATCTTGCGTAACTTGAAATTACTTCTTATTACTAAGACTATTATCTTAAAGCAATTTAGCTTTCTTTTTACTCCCTCATTTTCTTTCTTGGTGAATCATCAGAACAACAAATCAATGCTGCAGTACCTCTAATACTTTTACCTGAAAAAGCTTTCCTGAAGAATTCTCAATGACACTATGAATCATAGACAAATAGAGACGGAGCATCATGCTAAAATACATAGGGAAGATTTGAGGCGCTCTGAATTTTTGGGGAATCAACAAAATAACATGTAAAACAACAGTCAACATCTTTTGGTGTTGAACGGTGACATTCGGATAACACGGGGGGGGATGGGCGGGAAGTGAAGAGGAGGGTGCTCACCATTTAACACCGAGTGACGTTGACTATTGTTTTGTTGAATCCGCGAGAATTCAGAGTGCCTCTGCTGCAGCCAGTTAGTGCTCCGTCTCTATTTGTCTCTGCTATTAATATATGTAGCTAACTTTACCATTTTAGCTGTTCGAAAGGTCTGGGAAAAAAATAAATATTTTAAATAAAAGAATCATATCTGAAGAAGAAGAAGAAGTCTCTGAAATGAACTAGTAAATTTTAGAAATCCAACCACTCGGTCGGGCCAATATAAGTTGACACCTGAAGAATCAGGCAGGTTTGCACTAAGCGGCAACGCAGCGTGGAGCTGACCCTTGTCAAGCGGTGTGGCGTGCTCTGTCCTGACAGGGGGCGCTACATTCAGTGCATTGTTGCATTTCTCCATTTTCATTGATCATTTTCTCTCTAGTTCAGGTGTCAACTTATATTGGCTCGACTATAACCACAACTAATGCAAGTAAGGAACAAAAGTGAATGGTTTGAAGTTGATGAAAAGACACCGGAAAACTTGAATTCAAATAGCACTGAAGCTGTTCCTAATATTATCCAAGGAAGTATTGAAAATATTCCCAGTCGAATTGAAGGTGTTGACTGTGTAAAAAGAGCAATGAATATTTAATTGAGGAATGGTTAAGAGTTTTAGATTCTTTTGGATGATACATAGAACACATGTTATTAAGGTGATTCCAGGCGAAACTTTTCCAGATTTCAATCCGATGGATAGCGCCACTAGTCGCTTTTTGGAAAAGTCGTGTTTTTGGCGTTAAAAACTGAAACCATCGATAAAACGCAAAATCCAATAACGTCAGCACCTGCAAAATTTTTTTATGGATTTTTTGAGCCCAAAATGAGCAAAATTGGTTCAAAATTAAAGCCGCAAATTATGAAATTCGTTTCGCCATAAGCTTAGTGAGTGAGAGTGAGCGCGAGTGATGATATGTCTATCTGCCTCACTCGCACTCATTGCAGCTTACGGGAAGTTTCGTTTTTCATAATTTCCGGCTTTATTTTTGAGTGTTTCAGCCTGAAACTTTCAGGGTATCTTCCTGAAGTATGCTCGCAGGTGCTGACGTTCCTGAAATTCGTGTTTTCAGCGTGAATTCGTTAATTTTAGCCAAAAACTGTTGACTTTTTGAGCAGCGCGACGTGGTGTCCAAAGTTGGAACTAATTGACCCTGGAATCATCTTAATCATAAGTCGGCGGGCTGAAACTTTCACACAAACTTTTGACAGTAACTCAGGGGAATCGATAAAATTACATCAATTAAGTAAATCAATTTCTTGAGTTACTCAAAAATAAGTTGTGAATGTTGATAATCACGATCAAATTTTAGGGACATAGACTAGAAAATTGAATTGATACAAACAGGAATAATCCGGACTAAAACTGTCCATGGGCTGGGAAAGGAAAAAAAAAAGAAAGGAACTTAAGAAAGTGATGTTGGATACTCTCAAGAAGTAAGAAGTTTGACGAAGGGAAGTAAAACGGGTTCCAAATAATAGAGGTGTAAAGGAGAATAGACCTAACCAAGGTAACATGAATGAAAGCTAAATAGACTGGTTACACTAAAACGCTATCAATTCGATGTTTGATTTTAAAATTCATTAGCTCCTGAACTGATCTGAAAATACTTTTAATCAACTAACCATTTCCAACCAAATGGTTGGTTGAATGTTGTGTTTATTATGAAGGAAATGATAGCACTTGATGAGCTAAGAACAATGGTGTCTTCGGTTTTTTTCCTAAGTGTCCCGGTTTATACATGTGTAAAGTTGTAAGACACTACGCACAATATATTTTGGGCCAAAATCTCATCTCCGGAACAATGGTACTTCATTAGAAACCAAAGGTACCTTTGTCTTCAGCTCATCTAGTACTTTCATTTTTTTTTTTTTTTTTTATATATATAAAAAACACAACATTTCAGAACATTGCAACTGCCCCATTGCAAAATATTTTCTTTTACTTACAAGTTTTCTCTCTCTCTCTCTCTCTCTCTCTCTCTCTCTCTCTCTCTCTCTCTCTCTCTCTCTCTCTCTCTCTCTCTCTCTCTCTCTCTCTCTCTCTCTGATACATATACTCGATATCATCCTCTCTTTCTTGTTTTATGTTTTCAGAAAATGTTGTTCCAATTAAAGTACACTATGGACACTGTCATGTTCGCTGATTCTGTCGAATGGTGCCCTATCCCACCGTTTTTGAACGTTTTTGTTTGTGCCACTTACCAACAAAAAGAGTCCTCTGAAACTGATGAACTGGCATCATCAAATTTAGGAAGGAAAGAACGAGTAGGATGTATCTACCTCTTACAATTGAAGTCAGATATCTCTGCTGAAGTCGAACAAACACTTGACACAGCCGGAATTCTGGACATGAAATGGTCTGATTTTCTACTGAATGATCGGCCAGTCCTGGCAGTAGTAACAGCTGCAGGAGAAGTGAATGTATATGAACTAGAGAATGGTCAGTCTCCTTATCATCATTATTTGCGGTGCTATCTAATAAAAAAGATGTTGATTTCCTAGGATGATTCAAATAAATTTTTTAAGAGAGGGAAACTAAGATGACAATGGATCTGTTGCGTACTTTTGCTACATCAATATGACACATTGTTTCTAACGTAAAATTCAGCAAAAGTAATGATGCGCACATTAAAAACTTTCAAAATCCACTCATTAACTCAGAAAATACCTTCCATTTCAAACAGCCCGCGCTACACTAGACACTATTTGCACCGGTATACTACTACATAGACGGAACCACCGTGCATAAGTAAACAACATTGTAACTACAAAATGATGGAATTTCTTTCTTAATACGTGAAATATAAGCTGCATTTGCTGTCTGATCTTTTCGGTTTATCAAAGATTACAAGATAATATAAGAAATGTACGCATCTAAACAAAACATTCCAATGTTTGTAAGTTCTGTTGATGTTTACATAAACGAGATGGTTCCATCTATGTAGTTATAAGTCGGTGATATAGTGTCTAGTGTAGCGCGGGTTGTTTGAAATGGAAGTGATTTTCTGAGTTAATGAGTAGATTTTGAAAGTTTTTAATATGAGCATCGTTATTTTTGCCGAATTTTACGTCAGAAACAATGAGTTATATTAATCTAGCAAAAGTACCCAACAGACCCATTGTGGATCTTGCCGGACTAATGGCGCATACCCAAAAAAATGTGTCCATTAAGAAATATTAACATTAAGAATTTGCCGGAAATGCTATGTATGAAACATTTTGTGTGCTTTTCCGTAGGAACTATCATTCCAATGGAATTATTATTTCATCATAAATATATAAGTATACCTAGTAAGTAAGCAAGAAAGCACCTTGAATCAAGGGCGTGAACAGCCCCTTCCCCCCAATCCCTTGAAAACACCTGTAAAAGATGGAAAGAGGTGGCAATTAGTCGCAAGTGGCATAAAATGGGCAAAAATTGACATTTTGCCCCCCTGATTTTTCTTTGGATATGCCCTGGCTCTGTACCTTTACATTAAAACACATCAATATCTTATGTTTCATATGCTTAAATTGTTTTTCTAACAGCAGCCTTAATGGACCAATTTCACACGATTTTTTTATTGTCCTATCGTAAAGTACTACATGAGCTGAGTAAGAGGTATTTTTTACAATTTTTTTCGGGTACTGGATTATGGAGGAAAACAGGTTTAAAGTTGTGGAAACTAGGTGTTCCATGACGTCATCGGATAGGTATCCCCATTTAAACACATGTATTCTCGTCGATTTAAATAAAACACCGTTTCTCAGGAATCGCTTGTCCAAAAAGAAAAGTTCAAAGGGTGCTTTCATTTTTCCAACTAAATCAATCGATTTTCAGACACATGCAATTGGTCCATTGAGGATTCATGCCGTATGTATTTTGAAAAGGAATATTGATAGAAATCTTACACTCAGCTAAATAGACCAGAGCCATTCTCTTGATGTTCTGAAATAAGTGTGAATACTTAGGCGAGGTCTTATCACTTACATAAACTTATCATCTTCAAGAATTTTTTCTTTGCTTCTTTTTTTTTCAGTCAATTCCTATCATCTCAAGTTATTGGCAACTGCAAAGATGGACAGACTCTCTGATAAAGAATTATTGGGCTTGTCTGTTGACTGGTCGAAAAATCCTAATCATTATGAAATAAGTGTTAGCGACTCCCATGGAAACGTATCTGTGTTTAGCTTAACTTCAAGCAACTTAACGCTGAAGTATCACTGGAATGCACATACTTTCGAAGCGTGGATAACTTGCTTTGATAGATTGAATTCTTCAATTGTATACTCTGGTAATTACCATTCTAAGCTTTTCCTCTTCTCAGGAATGCAAGTGTGAATAATTGATGTATGCTTTTGATACAGTGAGAAATGGACAAAGCTACTCTAATAAGACCTCTTAAACAAGGAAGTTGCAATTTTCTTTTAACTTTTATATTGTTTCAAATGAAGACCATTGCGTCAAACTTCATGGAACTTTTCGGATGATAAACAAGTAATTTAAACCTAAAAATGTCACAATAAATTTGTAAATCAAACTTACACGGTCGAAAATTATGTTTTTTGATTCTTTGATTACTTACTTACTTTTTTGCTCTGATTTTGGACTAACTTTTTTTGATCTCAGACCATAGTGCACTCTCATCGGTCGGTCTCCTGATAGCGGTTACTTTAGACCAACCAAGAAGAACCACAAATAGTTTCATCCTGTCCCATCATTTTTCACAAATTAAAAAATCAGCCTGTAGATTTTCACTAATTTTTATCTCTCGGTGCAAAGTAACTTTTGCCGTCACTATGAAATCATCGTTTTGTGAAAAAATTATCACTACTACAGCAGCGGCGGCTCGCCAGGTGAAGCAAGTGAAGCGACAGGGAGCCATCGCCTCACATTTTTTGAAGGAGGAGAAAGAAAAAAAAATAAAAAATAACATGTAAAGGTTAAAATGGTTATTCTTCCATCTTTCTTTGTTTTAATAGTCCGAAAAGTAAGAATGAAACATAGAATTTTCAAAAAAGTTCAGGTGGAAAGCGTTTAAAAAAAAATCCTGTGCACCTCTCATTTTCGTCGCCTCACCTCCACGAGCCGCCAGTGCACTACAGTCATTCCTTGAGGATTTATTCTTTCCACTTTCCTCTAACAATAAGCTTTCTTTTTTGTTTACGGTAAGCTGCATTCATGATCGTTTCTTCTCATCTTTTTTACTGTAGGAGGTGACGACTGTATGTTTTTCTCATTTGATACTCGATGTGATAACTCGAGACCACAACTGATAAACAGGCATCATGAAGCTGGAGTGACATCATTGCATTGTAATCCCATCGAACATCAATATCTCGCCTCCGGCAGGTAAAGTTTTACCTCAGTCAATCAATAAAAATAGTGAAACCTTAAATAGAATTAACGAATGAAGTGAGAATTTGTTCAAAGAATACCATCGGAGAATCCCCCTTTGAGAAACTTCTTTGAGTCGTTTCTAAAATGATCTAAAAAAAAAAAAAAACAGAAACAGTATCAAACAAAACAACAACAAAAATCATTGAACTGAATTTTACCTACTTTTCTCTCTATGAACCGTTCGGCGTTCATGCTGCTCTGCTAGTTTTGCGTGAATAATGACTGTAATGTGTGTCTAGAGCTCTCATTTGGAGAGCTAACTTTGTGCATTTTAAAAAATGGATGCTGAACAGTGCTCTACTCACAACCAAGAGAGCAAACTGGAAACTATATTTTCTTAAGGGCGTAGACTCGTAAAAAAATGAAAACACCTCTCCGGTAGAATAGGAGGCTCACATTTTTTTTCGGAAAAAGGTAACAATGTTAATTTGAATAAATTTCCAAATTTTTGTCGTGCAGGTTGCCTACCTGCTCCTTGGATTGAAGATATTCCGAGAAAAAGGTTAGGTAAAAACCAAATATTCTTTCTGCTCTAATACTCTTTTAAAATATCTTGTTTCAGTTATGATGAAACACTTAGGATTTGGGATGTCAGGCATCTCAAAGCGCCAATCAAATCCATAAATCTTGGCGGAGGAATCTGGAGAATCAAATGGGAACCAAAGAGTGCCAAGTATCTAGCAACTGCCTGCATGTACAATCATTTTCAAGTTATTTTTGATCATGAGAACAAGTTGGAGGTGGTCTCAACTTTCAAAGAAAACGATAGCATAGCTTATGGAATTGATTTTAGTTACCTTGACTTGAAGCAGACGGAAGAATCTCAAAACCAGCTGCAATTCCTTTTAGCAATGTGCTCTTTTTACGATCATAAGTTATTCATTGGTAACCTTAGCTGCACTGAAGAGGCAACTGAGCTTAGTTAATGAAAGAAATAGGTGTAAATGGTATAGTACTAGAAGCACACTAAAAAAATTCCGGTGAGGATGTTCCGGCTCAAATCGCAAGGTTCGATGGTTTGCAAAATGGTTCCATTTTCAACTCGAAAAAGTTAAAAAATATCAAAAAAAAATTTAACCTAAAAATTAAAATTTCAAAAAAACAAAAAAAGTCCCTCTGGAAAAAGTTGGAAGCAACTTTTCTGCAAAATTTGAATACATTTGGACCTATTGTGCAAAAGTTATGCAGCGATACAGACGGACTCACAGATCACAGATTACGGACGCCACAGTAATTTCATGCATTTACCTCTCCAAACCACAAATAATTAAGAAATATTAAAATCTCATGGATAGATGTTCTTTAGGCTAGTATTAGGCATAATGAGAGCCAATCATTTCATAATTATCATGATTGACGTAGTCATAGTGGGCCAAGTATCGAACCAAAATACCTTAAAAATCTCAGTGCCATTGCAATACTTTCTCAATTTTTCTAACTTTGTTGGAATGAGAAAGTAAAAATTAATCCTCCCATTCACTTCAATGTATTTTTAAATGTTTCTATCCAATGCTGTAAATCCGGTTGCGTTGTTGCGAAGTAACATACAAGTTTTGTCCCACCCTTCTGCTTGGATTCCCAGCTCTAGTATCAGCGTTATATTCTGTCCAGATTTGATCAGAAGTCTTTGGTGTGTTGCGTTTTTGAAGAACACAAACCGTATGATGGTACAGATGAGCCTGATAATTTTGATGCCATTAATGTCCAGAAAATATCCAGAAATAAGTGGCATTTTTCGGTTTAAAAATTCCATCGGGTCATTATTAATGATCAGCCTAATCATTCGCAAAAATACCCTTCATATTGGTTTTTATTTCTTTTTTGTGGTTCAGATTTTTATTTAAAATGTTCATCAGTTAGCTGTGATCTTTGAATTTATTTATTTATATCGCTCACCCGTCAAAGCTCTAGTAGTGCACATTCTGTGCCACCAAACCATTTCAATATCAAATTTTCAAAAAGGCACTTCTAGTCAAATAAAACGCCTTCTGAGACAGGGGATGAACAAAAATTGATCCTTCTTTCAGACCCCTTAGGCTGGGGCTTCTGTTCTTCTGGAGTCAAAGGCGGTTTTTTAGAACGTCTGATGCATGGCATATAGTGATGAGGTTCAAGCCATGGGTTATATCATAAATTTTTTGGCCGAAAAATCAAAGTGGGGCAAGGAGGCTTATAAATAAACTTTCCTGATTTATGAAGGTTGGGAAAGTCGGTATGGACAGTCCTTCAGTTGAGCTGAGCAACCATTTCTGAGACATCAGTAGATACTTCTGAAGAAAATCCCAGAGACAAATAGAGACCCAGCACAAAGCTTGCGACAGGTGTCTACTTTTCTGGCTCAATGTTGGTCAGAACTCATCGGAACAACAGCCAACTATTGCCTATTGTTGACTGATGAGCGTGTGTTTTGCATTCGACAAGCAAAACCTGTTTCCGTTTCCGGGACGGCGAACCAATCACAGCCTTTTGTTGAGCATCACCATTCAACATTAGGCAATGTTTATCGTTGCAGCCGGTGATTCCCGAACAAAACTGTGACCACTAAACTTGCTTCACTTTTCTAACACGGGGAGCATACGGTGTGCTGGGTCTCTATTTGTCTGTGGAAAATCCTTGATTTCCTCAGAATCACGTTTCCTTGGATTCAATTGCTTGTTCCGGAAGAACAACGCTTTAAATTGATTCGCAACCAGTCGCAATCGATTTGTAACCAATTTGCAATTGATTCCTCAGGTTTGATTCTGTAGAAATGGACGGTTGTTAAATCGATCCAAACAACTAGACGTTAGGCAGAATCACCGCTCTACTGCGTGAAGGGGGGGGGAAAAAAAGAAAATGTGCAAGATTCGAAATTTTTGGATTTGGATTTGAAATACTCGGATTTGTACACCCCTATTCCAAATAAAGGCTTTTCAGACACTAATTAAGGGGGTACCCCACTCTGAAATATCCAATTTTCTCAATTTTTTTGGAATTTTTTTTTTCACTAATTTTGTAGCCTGAAAGTTCCCAAACACGACCATATGTTTAGTTTTGTCAAGCAAAACCAAATATATATATTACAAAAAAAAAAAAAATTATAAAAAATTTATGTATCTTTGGTTTGGTTTTGGTTTTTGTTTAGCAATTTTTCGAAGTGTTGCAATTTTCCAATATTTTTGGACGCAAAAGTTTGAACTACTTTTGTTCTATGATAACTAGAGACCTCTGGTTTTTCTAAAAAAATAGGGAATTTTCAGACCTATTTTTTCAAAGAAGCTTTTTTTAAAATATTGCCTAGTTATTTTTCCACAGTTCATTGAGTGTCAAAGAACTCTTCAAATTTTGGTTACTAGAAGTAAAAACCAAAAATTCAGTAATAAATTTCAAAATATTGAAAATCCCTTCTTACAGAATTTAAAGGACATCCTAACCTTTCAAAAGAGGAGTTCCAAATTTTGTGAAGGTCTATTTTTTGTTAAATAATCCCTTTTTAAGAAGCAGGTATGCAACCAGCCTCACCATTTTTTTTTTTTTTGGGAAATATTGAAAGTAGGATCAACCTTTGGGCAAAATTTCAGACTGCAAAATGCTTTAGGGAAGAAAAAACATTTTTCAGTGGGGTACCCCCTTAAGGAAAGCTCTTAAATCTTGGATTAAAATCTTCCAGTTAAGTACCAGAACAAACAGAGGGAGTGGAAAGAAAAAGAAAACCAGAAGATAAAGAGCAATAAAATAATATGCTGATTATTAAAAAAATAAATAAATAAAACAGAGACAATGCAAACAACTGCAATAAAATAAATGGCTTGATTCAAAGGACTAAAAATAACATGACTATATACACAAAGTAACAACTAAAATTTATATAAAATCATTAAAACAAAACATGTGAAAACGAAAATTAACAACATTCATAATTACAAAAATAAATACATGAAAGAGTGGTGGAAGGGGGAGGGGGTGAGAAAATAGAACAAATATACCAAAAAAATAAAATAAAAATGATAGTAATTTATCAATAATCATCAAAATAATTAGTTGAAGAAGGAAAAAAAAAACAATTCTTAAGAATGTTAACAATATTGTACTCATTCAAATATAGGGCGTTCCTTTTTTCATTTTTCCAACAATGAAGATTAAAAGAGCAGTGGAGGAATTCAGAAAAAAATATATTCTGGGACTGATGAATAGAAAGAGGGTTACATGAACTGATTACGAAGCGTACTGTAAAACGGACTGATGTTAACCTTTTCACACTTTTTAATTTACCTCTGCTTTGCATGTCTGTCACGCCTTTTACGACCAATCATACCTTTTTTCAGCTGCGATTCAGCTCAAAGGTTTTGAGAAGCACTGCAGAATTTCATATTGACTTCCTGACCTACTGAGACATTTGTAAATCAGCAGGCCAGAAAGATGGCATGCCTATTGTGGCAGTGGAAAGGTTAGCATACATCCGTTTCAAGGCCAACACATTTCCTGAGTTCTTTACCCTGAAGAACATGTGATTCAAATTTCATCTTGATATATTTTAAGTTGAAAGAGAGTTATTGCAAAAAACCTATGGATCGAGTGTGTAAGCAAAATGATAGAATAAAAACTGCAGGTGCACTTGAATTGCTTAAAACTGGTATTTCTGATGTGCGCATATTTAATAACGCGCTTTTCAATTATAGTTCTAGAAAAAAAGGGGACAAAGGACTTTTGGCACTCTCTCCCCAAGAAACACCAATTCTCTTACAAAGCTGGTTTCAAGAATAGGCATGTTTCATGATGAAGCTTTGTTTTTTCTGACAAAGTTATAATTAGGGCCAGCACTTGCCAGACACACAAGTTGGTGATGCATCTCAAGCCGTCAAGTACTAGACCAATTCGGAAAATTCAGTTTACGTAGCATTGTCTTTTAGTGCTTTTCTTGTAAGTCCGAAAATTGAGAAAAATTAACAAATAAAGCAACAGAAACACCAAATACACATCAATTCATGAAAGAGGTGTACCAGACAACTGATTCAATTCAATCATGGATTGATGCATGTTCACTGTTCAGTAATTAAGTTGTTCATTTTGATGCGGCTGTCTCTAGCCGCAATAATTTATGCATCAGTCTGGTGCTTCTTTAAATCCTGTTGAATTTATTAACTTTTATATTATTTGTCATTTCCTCAAGGCATACACAAGAGTAAAAAGGCATTTTAAGAAACAAATATCCTCACTAATACACTAATACTGAAAGTACCTTTTAGTTAGACAACGGTTAGGAATTATTTTTTTTTTCCAACGGCGCTCTTGCAAACTTTTGCAACAGGGGATTAAATACTTGATTCTTGCATAAAAACATGTAAAAATGACGATGAGTAAACTAAAAGTTAACTAAATTCACTCTCAGAATCCGGTTTAATGGCGGAGAGATGCAGGTATCATGGGATATTCCTATCTAATTTGAGACATTTCTCTGCGTTTCCATAGAGAAAGTGACAGATTAAACAGGAATATCCCACGATACTTGCATTGAACCGCCATTACGATCTTGCCGTTTGTGGGTTTATTACTGGATTTTAGACTTATTTAGCGTAATTTTTGAGGTTTATGCTGATTTATACATCAGAATGGACTATTCATTTGCTCACAGCAAAATTTTGCAAGAGCCCCATTGCGCGCACCCTTTGAATACCTAGATAAAAACTTTTTATCATAATTTTATCAGTTTATAGTCTTCATTTTGAAAACAGTATCTCAGGATCAAAAAAAGCAGCTAACCTTTCTCGAATCTCTGCATATTTTACCAATTTTCTTTCAACTTTCACATGTTCTTTGTCTGTTTAAAGAATAAAGAGCTCACTATACTTGAGTGCACATTGGATTTAACACTTTGAGAAAAGTATGATACACGTATAGATACCAACACTGTACGGTCCAGAGTACCTGTGGTTAATAAGACAATGGTAGATGGCAGCGCACTCTTAACAGATCTGTGTTTAATTAAACTGTATTGGTTCATATCCTTTCTAATCTTACGAAAAGGTACTTAACTCACTCTGGAATTCACAATTCCTATCCACACGTTCTTTTATGAAAGAGAGCACGTAGGTGAAGACTTCCATGAGATTTCACAGAGAAATTCATGGCTATTGATTATTCATGCCATGACAACTCCAAATAAGGAAACCCATATTTATGGTTATGTTTGGTTCATCCATGCAAATCTATTTATCTATCTATTTATCACTTACTCGTGCACTTTTGATAGAGCTGTTGCAATCACATTCAGAAAATAGCAGTTTCAATTGATTTCTCTTTTGAAGAAGGCCAACCGTTAAGCTGATAAGAACATGGAATTCATTTCTGAAATCATATCTGAACGTATTTGTCTTGTCACCAAAATTTTTAAAATGACAACAATGGCACCATTTTGGGTCACCATCGGTAAAAATACATAAATGGAGGAGAGTGAGAAGGGACTAAATAAACCAATTGGCACCAAGCACTCTTGATGCATGCCTAGTAAGGAGAAAACTTAAACCTCACAACTGAGTTTCGGCGCAAAACTGCTAATCACATAATTTTTTGGCAGTTCCGTTTTATCGTATCCACAAAGGTAACAAAATTAAGTTCATTTATTTTGTAAAAACTCATGAAACCACTATTTCATACTAATGTTTTGGTCCCCAACCAAGAATTTCTTAGTTCGTTACCTTGTAATTTGACACTTGTTTTCCATTCTTTGTACGTATTTACAAAATGAGTGCTATTTGCTCTAGGTGCACCATCAACAATCAAGTGAAACTTAACTTGAAAAAAATCCCATGAAAGCCTGCATCATAAGTGGCGGTAGCCACCAGGCCAAGTCCTATACTAACTCTTCCTTGAAAAAAAAATTATGTAACGGTGAATGATTAAATCTTCTAATCACTTTTGTAAGATTAGGTAAAATATGAGGTGGCATCAAACTCAAAGTGTTACAAAAATACAATTGTAGTAATGACCATAAAAATAGTTTTTACATTCATAAATAATAATCGTAAAAACAGTAACTAATAAAATGATAATGATAATAATTACTGAAATCAACAAAGTTTACAATAAAAATTAGGTATATCATGACAAAATCTAAATGGAATGTATCAATTGACAATATTACAGTTAAGTTTGAATTGACTCACCAAAAATTTGATACCTTGCAAAAAGCGGCAAGTCTAATTCGACAGCATCTCTTTGACATTTTTATAGTAAAGAAATACCAAATTTGAGAGCAACAAATCACACGGAATTTTTCTTTCCTAAACTAGCAGGTTTTTAGTCCTCTTTGGAACTAATCCCTTCCATTCAGCAAACAATAACAACATTTGTAATAAGTAACATTCTAACATTCTTTTCTCTAAAAAGCTGTCTGCAGACATTCGAAGAGCAGGCTCAAGGTGGGTACAAAGTGAAGCATTCAATGATACAGTAATGAAAATGACGTTAAAAACAGAGAGCTTCAACATAACTAAGAGTGAAACTGAGAATCGGACAATTTTGAAAACAATGATTCACTGTACTTTGGGGAGTCTATTCACTTTCCGGTTTCAAACATGTTTGGTGATCCCAAAAGTAGAGTAAGGTTGAGTTTTTAAAATTGTCTGATTCTTAGTTTTTACTCACGTAGGTGTTCATCGATCAATACTCATCATGTTACATCAAAGAAGGCAGGTTTTAAAGCTTCGATCGTCACTATTGTTTCATGGGATTACTCACTATCAAAGTCAAAAGAGATGTAATTTGGATCTGTAAATATTTGAAAATGGTAAGCAATGCACATTGATTACCAAAACAGTCCTTTCTTGAGTAACTTTGTAACTTTACTTTAAAAGTCAATGATGTTTTCTACGCTAATTTGAGCACCAAAGAGTCCTGAAATCAATGGACATTGTATTCAAGTTCATTCCATACTTATTTTGAGCTTTCTCATTTGGTCTAAGCCCAAAGATATTTGAACAGAATGATTTTTCACTTGCTTTTTCTGGTTTTAGTAAACCTATTAAGTACCTACTTAACAGCAAGGGTTCCACAACAGTATTTTCTGACAAAGTTCAAATTAATTTAAATCTTTGGTATAGTCAAAAATACTAGAATATATGAAGATGAAAAGGGTAAAAAATGTTTCTCATCAATACTTTTTTTACATTGGTGGTAATTAGTGAGATATTTAGAATAGCATGAACGTACAGACTCAACTAATTTTGATACTGTGGTCCTTTTTGTTCAATTTTTTCAAACTCCTTAAAACGTTGCAAATTTTCTCAGAGGTTATTAAAAGGACAAAACAAAGTATTTTCAAGATCTGTCCTTTGATTATTTTTCACCACAAAATATTGAGACAAAGCTTCAAATGAGAAAAATTAGTGATTTTATGACACATTTTTTTTTTTAAAAGTAGGTAATGGTTAAATGTTAAATGAATGAGGCTTTACTCCAATAATTACTTTTGGTGGAAATTTCGAGAGGAAGTCGGGATAAAGAAATCTCAAACAAGAAAGAAGAGAATCAACAGAGCATTTTTAAATTTAACGGGTGGGGAAGTTTTAAAAATGCCAAAACATGGCACCAGAAAAACACACAATTTTGTGGTTCTGGTATGCTCTAAATGAATGTTTCAACTCTAACAAAAACAGTATAATTTTAAACAGCAAAAATCAGGTAAAGAACTTGAGAGAAGAGGAGATGGTATAAAAATGTAGAGAGATAAACAACACACGTAATGACCATTAACATTCATTTATGATACAACGAAAAGTTAAGAAGACAGATACTAGCGAACCAGCGCAATGGACTGTCAAATCTATACTTCTATTTCTACGACAGATCTACAATTTCTTAGATTGATTAGAAGAAAACCAAGAAAAATATAGAATGTTTCCTTGGAGGACTGCATACATCTGATGGATAGCTCTTCACATGAGATGACTCACTTTCGGTGTAGGATTTTCACAAGAGACACCAAGTTTTCGGAATGGGATCTACTTGGACTTTGCTCTTTCAATCCTATAGAATTAGATCTATCTTGTGACTTAAAGTATCACAGTGTTTGAAGGTGTCACTTAAAGACATTTCAAAAGAGTAAGTTAGACTCAACTACAGGTGAGACGTCTTAAAGTAAAAAAATTCAAAAAAAGCTTCGGAAAAGTTAAAATTAAAGGAAAAAGTTCTGCGTAGGTACTGATAACAAGATATTAGGTATTTAGCTTCAAGAGCGTATCAAAGTTGAAATCTGATCTATGCCTGTTTATAGGAACTTTTCTACCCGAACTGAGCAAAACTTCATGCTGATACATTGGTAAGACAGTTTTGCTCTCTTCCCTTCAGTAAAGAACCTTAGTCCAACACTTAGTTTACCTTGATTTTAACTGATTAGAGTCTGATTTTTACAACTGTTTGGTTCCAAACCAGGGATCAACCGGATTCTGTGTTGTCGGACAATTTTGTGCCGGCTCCCTGAGATCTTGTAAATTAAGGTTTACTTCAAATAGCAAGAGAGAATATTTCAAAAGAATATTTAACTGTAAAATGCACAAAGCTAAGGTTAAAAATGTAAGAGTCGAAAAAGTTGCGAGAGATATTTAAGATCCAAATCAAGGATAGAGTTGAAAGGCGGCAAAGTGTGAGAAAAATTTAAACCGAGACAGAATCTAAAATCTATACTTTAATATTCAAAAATTTGTACATTCATTTAAAAAACCGGTTCGATGAGAACATGTGAAGAGCTACTGGACAAGGATACATTTTAAAAAGTTGTGAACAAATGATGCAGCATAAATTAACAGTTCTAATGATTCACTATGAGCATCATAAAAATAAAAAATATTCAGAACACCTAACCAGATAGAGCCTCAACTACGAGATTAATTGAGTAGACAAAATTGATGTTATAGAAAATGAAGAGAAATCTGAAGCAGTGACATCAACAACAATTACAATAGCATAAAACCAACACGAGGAACGACATACACAAAATAACAAAGAGTAAATACAAAGTCGCATTAGAAAAGACCAACTCTGGAGCCAAGGTTTCATGTGGACTGCTTTAAGTACCTAGCTTTTTATCCTTCATCATAATCATCGTAAAGCCAGAAAGGCATTGTTAGAGATACTAGAGTCCCTATATTTAGAGAGTTAAGACAAGTGAAACCATGGGCACCGCCATTGGATGCGATTTTGCACATTTTTTTTACATTCTGAGGGCCGTTGTTGTGTCCTCGCCCACTGCAAAAATTACAGTGCCGCTGAGTTTCTAACGAAGTAATCTTTAACTGCTTTTGTGGATTGACATCTATTTATGCTTTGAAAGATTCTTTTGGGATTTATAGACACTCTTGAGGCTTATCATGATTAAAATTAACAGATTCGTCGAAAATTAACACTTTATTTGTAAAATACCGTTGGTAAACAGCTGCGATTGTAAACAAAAGTGCAAAATCGCATCCAATGGCGGCATCCGTAGAGCCTAAAACTCATCGACCAATCAGAAGTTGACTACCGTATTGTCTTAACTCTCTACATATGGGACTCTAAGAGATACTGATGCAAATGCAATGCTTTTCCTGTTGGAAATACAAGTTCAGTAAAGGTCATTAACATATTCCACAGTAAGCTGTTGAGTCTAGACAAGTGAAAGTGATTTAATGGCAAAGAGAAAAGCGTCAGTTTTAGAGTAGACCAGTCCAACTTCTAATTCATAGTCTCGAAACACCTTTAGCATAGACAGAGGTAGGGTGTTCTAGGCAGAGCTGCCGATTCGCGTAGATTTAATGACATTTTGAAATTCACCGGAGATTCCACCGGTTGAGAAAGGATCACAGAGTTTAGTTCAGAGTATGTCTGTAATGCTCGAAAATACTAGCGTCTTTTATCTTTTCTCAACCGGTATATTTTAATTAATTAACGGCGTTTCCACCCATTGAGAAAAGATTGCAGATCAGAGTATTTTTGTGCGTTACAGTCATACTCTGAACTAAACTCTGTAATCTTTTCTCAACCGGTGGATTCTTCGGTGAATTTCAAAATGTCATTAAATCTACGCAAATCGGCAGCTCTGGTTCTAGGTTCTATTAAATTGCAATCAATGAGTAAAAGTGTATCAACGGCAAAAAGAGTGACAGGTGCAGCGGCGGCTCGTGCAATGTGGCAACGATGGATTCTCTCCATTTAAACCTATGCAAAACAATCGATCTTTAAGAGGTGCAATTGCACCCCCAGATATCGATACTTTCGCATAGGTTTACATGGAAAATAAGCATGATTGCCAAATTGCACGGGCCGCCACTGGACATGCGGTTCTTTGTTTTAAGAGAGAGGAAAGCTGATCTAAATTATGTCATCAATAAAAAAGCTTGTTGAGAATACAAAGATGATTACTCACAGAGGAAAAACTATAATATCAAATCAAGGTTATGTAGGTATTGTGAAAGCATCATTGTTTATCAAGTAAAAGTGTTGAAACGAAGCTTCAATTTCCGTGATATTCAATTGCACCACTATTTTTACTATTTCATCGGGGAAGATTGTGAGAGTTGCCGATTTTACACTCATCCTATTGATTGATGGCTGCAATCAAAAATGTTGCTGATCCCATTTTAAAGTCCCGTTACTATCAGATTTTGAGACATGAGATCAGTCAACCGATTGACCAGCTCTCGTTATGTGATTTTTTTTTGGATGACAAAAAAAAACTAAAATGAGAGCATAAAAATAACCTAGCCACACAGGATACCTTCACGCAAAGCATTGAGTTACTGCTGAGTCCTTCACTCTCTTACCCCTTGAACATGTTGGGCTGATGAAAAAACCGAAACGCTCATTTCTTTTCCATAGAAAAAGACTGAGGAAAGAGAAAAAAGGCAATAATTCTTTCATTCTATCTTATTCATGAAACATTTACACATCGAAAGCACTAAAACTGTTAAGAGCGTCAAAAATTGAAATTTTTTTCACATTTTCCTTGCGTTTAGTGCCGCCAGAGCGGTTAGATTGGCCGGTTCCACTTAGGATTCAACATCAAAGATAATTTTAAAATATTGACGATGTTCACTTCAAAGCATTGTATTTTAGCTGAGCAAACAGGTTGAATTCTATGCTTGCAATTGATAAAAAGTCCCAGGATTAAAGATGGATGAGGTAATATTTGTTAGTTTAATATTTAGTGCTACCTAATTTCATTTTTTGAAAGATAGTTCACAGCCAATAGTAACATACGAATCTCATCATTCTTTAGTAGTTGATTGCATTAAAATCAGCAATCCTTTAAAATGGGAGTAAAATGTTTGTAAATCTTTTGGGGCGTGCAAATCAAACCAATCAGCTCACATTTGATGGTTGAGAATTTGCGCAACCCTATGAATACTTTCGAGAGAAAGATTTTAATTTTAAGATGTTAACGGATAAAATATCATTTTGAGTAAGCAAGAGAGAGGATTATTACCTGAGTAGTTTCACAATCTAACGTTTGCAATGTGATAATCATAAAACACAGTAGTTTTATAGTGAGAAACAAAATCTGAGCGGAAGATCCAAAAAAAAAAAAAAAAAAAAAAACGAACAAACAAGAAAAAAGAACCCCATCAGGCAATCACAACTTAAACTTAGCATTCCATAAATTGAGAGCTTTTGGCAAAGCATACAATTGGTGGTTTTAAAACAACAACATTTGCAATTGACTGAGAGCAAATAACAGGGTTAACAGCAAATTTTCACAGTCAGCATTAGATGCAGAAAAGGCAAATTTTAATTTGTAAAGGACACCGTTTGTCGACAAGCAACCAAGACCGTGGAAAAAAATAAAAGCCACGGACTTTCCACAAAAATAATTTTTATGTTTTACTATTGACTGAGAAGAGTTCTAGATATTTGCTCCAAGTCCTCTCTACTGGTGGAATGAGCTATTTCTTAGAAATAAGCACTATGGTTTGTGGTCACAATTTCCTCCAATATCAGACTGGTTGATTAATATCTACCTATCACAAATAAGACATTCAAAAATTTGCAGACGCCTCTCTTGAAAACTCTATTCAAACGACAATATTTTTAAGCTACAAACAAGAATGATTTGGAAGAAGATTTCAAGTTTGAGTGAAAACTAGAATTTCAAAGATTTTTGAGGGGGAAAAGTTTTTAGACTGATCATGAAAGAGCCCAAAATTAGAACACAAATAAAGGGGTTTCGTATTTTCGAAAAGGGAAGGATTTCACTTGAGGCAGCACAAAGATTATACATTTTGAGAATTAATAAAGACTCGCAAATCTTCAAAAAGGCTCAAAAAGGAACAGTTAATTTTCTGACTTTTTGTCAGAAAAAAAGGAGAAGAAAATGGGAGGGGGTGGGGGTGGGGAAGTAAGACAGCAAACTTTTTTTGATCAAAACTTGAACTTGACTTTTTCAAAGCGAAGCGTCGAACAAAACCCCTTCATTAATGAGACCATCTTCAACTATACTTTTTTTTTGGAAAAAAAAAGCCAAAAAATGAAATACATAACACACACCTTTTGACTAAAATGTTCCTAAAATAAAAAATGATAGGAATCTAAAGACAACAATCCCTAAACCAAGATTCTTTTCAAGAAAGAAATCTTAAAACATTTAAAAAATTTTAAAGATGTAACAGTAGAAAAGGGGAAAGAATAAATAAATAATCAAACAAATAAAGAAACAACTGTTCCAAAACAGCTATATAGATGAGATGATACTTAAGAGCACAAAAAATAAATTGTAGCAGGTACTGTGAGAAATATGAACCGATTCAATTACCACGGAGCAAGAATGTAAACCCCAAACCGGGAAGGAAATGATCTGATCAGACACTCCTGATGCATTTATGATTTATTTATGATGAGTTCGTCATCTTCTTCCATCGGTTCTACTGATGTATCACGTGATGCATGACTGCTTCTGAAACAAGAGAAATAAAAGACATCAATTCCACCTTCAATAAAAAAGCCT
Organism: Trialeurodes vaporariorum; assembly: GCA_011764245.1. Taxonomy (NCBI): domain Eukaryota; kingdom Metazoa; phylum Arthropoda; class Insecta; order Hemiptera; family Aleyrodidae; genus Trialeurodes; species Trialeurodes vaporariorum. The sequence continues at coordinate 52,067,196 of VMOF01000320.1, forward strand.
ACCATCTCAATTAGTGATGGGTCGAATCCGAAATTTTTCCGAACCCAAATCCGAATCCTAGATTATAACACCCGAATCTTCGAATCCGAATCCTGACCCATCGCGAATCTTCCTCATATGCAGTATTTTCAAATAATTTACTTTAGAATTCCTACTATTTACTTTCCCATCTATGTAAAATCATCAAAAAGCATACATTTTTTTTAGGTTTGGATTTTGGACCAAAAAGACAGTTTTGATCTGGTAACTCATTGACTCATTCATTTACCTTCATATCTCATGTGCAGTCGGTTCATTTGAGTCAATATTTTTGAAAGGGGTAGGATAGTAGGTGTCATCTAGAGAACCATTTCTAGGGAGCAGTAATTTGCAAATTCCAAGCAGAATGCAGACAGAAACAGAAAAACCATAGAACGAAGCCATGTTCTCGGAGGGTTTTGAGGGATGGATATTTCGGTCGCGTGTTTCGGCAGTGCGAGGTCTTAGAGCTCTTAAATAGCGGAGTTACGAAGGTGCCACAGAGGATTCCCGTCTAGTTTGTCACTCTCTCTCCAGAAACACACCGAGGAAAGTCTCAAATTAGATATGAATTCCCCATGATACGTACGTAGCTCCGCCAGTATGTCTTGAACTGAAAGTCATTATGTGAGTCTGTAAGTGAATATTGTGATTGTTTAATGAGCTCATCATCATTTTTACTGGTTTTCACGCAAGAATTACTTACTCAATTACTTATTCAATTGCTTACAGCAAAAGTTGTCAAGAGCTGCATTTAGAGGTGTACTGTTATTGAATTCAGGATTTAACAAAAAAAAAAATACGATTGAGGCAAATTAAAGAGGATGAAAGATGTGAAAGCAATAGAAGACGTACCGGATATGATTCGAATGCTGCTTATTCATCGACAAAGAAGCCAAGGCAGAGACGGTTTCAATCTCTTCACTCTGAGTTGCTTCAAATGCACTACATGAAATAGTATGAGTGGTAATCTGTCTTAAATCAGGCCAATGGGATAGCTGCAAACATAGGTAGTCAACAAAATATATCAGTAAATGCTGCATTACTTTCATAGCATTGTAAATACTTTCATAGAATAAAATTGAATGAATCAATGTTTATACTGATGCTGCTGTGTTTAAAAAAGACAAGTGCATATAAGATGAAAACTTTCAAGGAGGAGACTTAAAGCTACTGTGACTAAGCATAGAGCGATATTTGACAATTTTAACCCGTAAATGTCCAGGGGATCGTTAACGACCCACTTTATTGTGTCCGTTTTTGACCAATTTTTTATCAACTTGGGCCAATTTTACTCCGAAACAAATTTTGGGAGTTTTTAGCGCGTATCATTATGCTGGACCAAAATCCTGGCTTTAACATTTTTCATGTTTTTAGTTCTCAAATGGTGTTTCACAGGAAAACACCGACACAATTCAAATAATTTTGGGCATAAATGGGTTAAAAGACCCTGCACGGATCGCACAAGAGACTGGCTTCTGGTTAGATTTGATGTGATTTTAGAATGCTATTCTTGAGATTATGCTGAACTGAAGTCCTCACAGATGCATTCTTGCTTCATGTGCTCATTTTTATTTAGTTTAAGTTGCAGGATGATGCAGTATTAAATTTGACTATAGCAGAAAATCAGAGCTGTTTACAGGAGGTAGCAGGTAGGTAGCCAAGATGCACAACACAGGGCAAATTTAGTGCTTCACTTCTTCCACTCACACACACACACAATTGTGAGAGTGAACCTTTTTCTTGTCTTCCTGTCTTCCTAATGAGCAATTGGCTTAACCTATTTGTAATATAGACTTGGAATTGACCATAACAAACCTGGATTGCAATAGTTTTTTGAAGAGTATCGACTGCATTTTGACAGGGTCGCCGGTGCAACTCTTCTTTAAGGATTGGCGAAGGTTTGTCGCCTAAGAGAGCTCTCAGACACTCTTCAGCGGAATCACAGATTGCAGCTAAATCATAACCACCTTCAAGGGCTAGCACCACCTGTAAAATTGAAAATGAGAACAGTTGGAATCAGAACAGTTTTGCGAAAATTTTCAAAGTCATCTTGGTTCACAAAATGAAGAAAACTGCTTCAAACGGGAGAAGTTAAAACCATGGAATTATAGAATGAGGACGCTCCATTGACCCAGTCAACGATTTTGAGGTGCTTGGCAAAAATACTTATGCAAAACTTATAGAGAAATGGCAGAAATAGGGTGAAGCAAATGACACTATCTATCGATAAACGCTGCAAGCTCTTTCACTCTTGCTTAGTTATAGGGCGATCTGTATTTTGAATTTCTTTTAAGTTACCTATGACAAGTCTGACTCATCTATGCATGTCAATGGGTTGAGATCTGTACAGTTCATTTCTGACATAAAATTCATCCAAATAAGTCTAATTTTTGACTTGGGAATTTGGAGAGAAATGCAAATAAACGTATTTAAATAAGATACGTGACTCATAGGTTTTCAAATCTACCGATTATCTACTGCCAGACATTGCTGCGGGAAGCAAATTTGAAACAGACGCAAATTCCATCAATTTATAAAAAGTTGAGCAAGTCTCACAGATAAGCCGCACCCTGATTTTCAAGGGACAAAATCTGAAAAATAGGTGCTGCTTCAACTCACGACAATAGCATAAATCTGGTTCGTGAATGTTTTGATTCAAACGAACTTAAATTACCTTTCCATCAGCTAGTTGCATCAACTGTTGAGTCATCCAACCAAAACAAGCTGGAGACACTTCATAGCCACCAAGGTTGGGCGGATGACCCATGGCGGCATCAAACCCTGCGGAGACTAAAATGACATCTGGAGCAAAGGCCTGAAATAGGAAGATAAAGCGTTTCAAGAGTCATGGTAGTAGAAGTAGGGATAATTTTTGCAAGTTACTTATAAACTTATAACAGTTATAACACACGGACATTAAAATGGACATTTAAATGGACATCTTTTCATCGGTTGCATCAAAGTATCTTTTGCTACTTTCAATCAGGTTTGGTTTTAACCGGTTCAGCAGATTTCAATAACCCGAACCAACCCCGAACAACATTTTCAACAATTCTTGAACCGCGAACCGAACCGTTTATGCGGTTCATCAACTTTCCGTGAACCGCGAACCAAACCGAACCGATTTTTGGTCGCGATTCAAACCCCTGCTTTAAAGTTGCTCTCAAAGTTGGCAATACTGCCCTGGAAAGTTACCAGTTAGAGGAGATGTATATGTTGGCGGTACTGACGCCAATCTTTTCTTTTCATGCAACTTTGAAAAAGTGTTGCTTACCATGTCATTTTTTTTTCTTTCTCAATGTTTGAGTTCCAACTTACCTGCCTGGCCCGTCTATCAATGGAAAGATGTAGTGTAGAAGAAATTTACTTAAAAATAAAAAAAATGCTGTGTTTTCTCAAGTTCCACACTACTTACACAAAGAACTTAAGGTCAAACTTACTTTGGCAATGGGCATCACAACGGATCTAAAGGCTGCCATATATTCTGCATCTCCGATTGGTGGGTTTAAACCTCCTGACCATGCTACATTGACAGTATATCCTGAACCTGATTCAGCACCACACTGCAAACAGTAACATAATGTCAATAAGAACAAGTCACGCGGCAACTAAAATAAACAGGTCATAGAAATCCAGACTCAAGCAGAATTGCTGGACAGAAAAATTATCACAAATGTCAATTCCTTCACTTTACAAGAATCACAAAAAAACTGATTTAAGGCAGTTGCAGGAGTCATGCTGACTTAAAGTCAATGCGATGTGTGGGGACTGAAACACAGCAGGCTTTGCAATTCTATAAAAAAAGAAATAGGTAAAAAATGAATCAGCAGGCTGTGGTGCTTGTGATATTCTTGAATTTCTCATGAACCGGTCATATGTATCACAAAAACACAGGTAAATGAACTAGCTCAGCATCACTACTAGTTTAAATTGAAAAATAATAATAATCTTTGGATTCGATTGACTTTGCATCCAGCGTAGATGCCACAAAGTTAGCGCTTGTTATGTTTTGCCATTGATGGTGCTTGTGATAAATTTTTTTCCTGTGCGAAAGCATAGGGGAAAAAAATTGATGAAGCATGTGAAACCATCATTTAAGTGATTATTATTTTTTTTTTTTTTCAATGAAAAATAGTGAGTTTTTAATGAAGGAACATCTAAAACTAAAAAAATCTGCGCTTAACGTGATTTTATAAAAAATTGCGCAGGTTATATTTTTCCCTTCAGACATCAATACAGAGGCAGAACTACCATAATGCATCACATTGGGTTTTTGTTTAACTTGAATCAACTTTCACAAAATTCAAACAGTTTCAAATTTCACACGTGCAAGGAGTAGATAAGTGTGAACACTTGGGCCGAACTGGCGAGAGAGTGCCATTACACTGCCCTCGTCTAACGCGCGTGCCGCGTAGTACAGTAACAGGCTCTTTGATGCAGGTCACTGGATGGCAGCAAAAAAAACAGAGTGAGCGTCCCTTCGATTTATGAGGAATTCCTAATTTGAGGTTACGTCTCTATTTGCAAGTACCGCATCACTCTTGAGGCTTAAAGAATCAGAATGTCTCAACAAGAGTTGGGGGAACACAAAAATTACTGGTTTTTGAAAGGTAGTATATCGGTTAATATTTGACTGATCACAAAGGAAGCTGTGCAACCATTATTACAGCACATTAAGAAACTTATTTGAGGATAAACCGCCAGACTCATTGGCTTCAAGGGTCTCGCATTGGCATGGAGTGAGGTGAGAAAAAGAGCGCCAGCATACCTAATACTTTGAGGCTCGCTCGGCTTATAAGTAGTTTTTACTAGAATAGAAAATATGATGCTTTAGTAATGCAGGAGGAGAGGAGGGAAAGTACTTACTTCTGTAGGACCTCCAGTGCCAGGAAAAAAATTTCCATCATCATGCCTATGAATTGAGAGATACAAAACCCTATTGTCTTTGTAGAACATTTTTTGGGTGCCATTTCCATGATGTACATCCTAAAACAGAAATTTATTTACATATGATGGACCAGGATTTCTTTGCAAATTAAAAATATACCTAATATCTTTGGGCCTTTATGATATCAGTGGGTACTCAATTATGTAACGTAATTTGCTGTTTGTAATGTAATACTATTTTTATAACTTTTTCTATGTCCTGTATCCTTTCTCTCTGTAAATGACACACTTGTAAAATCTCTCTGTGCAAGTTATGTAAATAAAGAAAATTTCAATTCAATTCAATTCAAAAACATACTTAATAGTACCTATAATCAGTACAATATAGGAAAAAAAAAATATAACAGCATCCAATAAGAAAATAAAAAGTAAAGGACGCTGCACAGACCTCAAGGAACTGACATTTCTGTTCAAAAAGTGTGTTCGTGAGAAAATAAAGTTGAATGTAAGTTTGATGGGAATCAGAGATCCCAAACGCCAAGCGACATAATAGTCCGATCAAACTGGTCACAAATAGTAGTAGTAGTAGTAGTAGTAAAGTCCAGCCGCCCAAACCTTGTGTTCGTTATGCTTGAATTTCAAAGCGAACGACTGGACTGAAAATACAAAAAGGGAATAGGAAGGAAGTAAAATACCTACCAAGGTACAAGCAAAGCCATTAGTCCTGTGTCAACGATTCGACGCAACCCGCACTACACGTAGCCCGAACCTTTCTCCGTCTTGAGAGAACAAAAGAAAAGAAATATAAAAGAACATTAACTGCACATGTAATGCGGGTTGCCTCGAATAGTCGACGCAGGACTTATGGCTCTGCTTGTCCCTCACTGTGAGGAAAGAGGACAAGAGGGATACCGCACCAAGCATGACACCCTGAGGAAAGGAGATATCTCAAGAGCACACAAGGACTGGTATTCTCTTGAAAAAAAGAACTGCCCAAAGAAACATAAAAATAGAACATACCCAATCTACGATGAGAATTCGACGAGGCGGGTCTGGATTCTGTCGAAGTAAAAGTGTGGCAGCTATGGCAACAGAATTAAAGAAACAAAAACCCATTGCTTGAGATTCCTCTGCATGATGTCCTGGAGGTCGAACTACAGCAAATCCATTCTTGATATCACCCGTCCATGCTAAAAGTAAAAAATCATTTTTGTAAACTGGCTTAAAATTATATTGCAAAAGCAAATCAATGCAAGCATTGAGATGCAATCTGCGAGATTGAAGAACATTATGATGGTCTAGTCTTGATGGTTGTTGATGGTTGCAAATCAACTTGAGAGATCGAGTAGTTGATAACGCGTAACTGGCATGGAGATCCCAATAAGTAGGGTTGTGCGGTACTGATTTCGGTATTTAGCTCTGTCTTTGGCTGCAGCCTCTAAATGAGTGAGATTGATAAAAGTGCCGTGGGTGACGTAAGCCAGTAGCCAACTAAACACTATAAAACTGTCAAAGTATTGATACATAGCATTCCCGCATCATAGTACCTTTGAATTCCCTAAAAGTTACGTAAAATACCGAAAAAATCAGCCAGTTCGGTATTTTACATAACTTTGAGGGAATTCAAAGGTATTATGATATAGAAATGCTACTTTGACAGTTTCATAGTATTTAGTTGGCTTCTGACTTACGTCACCCACAGAAGTTTTATCAGTCTCACTCGTTTAGAGGCTGCAGTCAGAGATATAGGTAAATACCGAAAAAATACCGAAATCAGTACCGCAAAACCCTACCAATAAGTACATTAAAATATTTCACTTGTCCATATCTATGCTCATTTTACTCATCCAAGTCTCAAAGTTGGGTTCAGTTTTCATCAAAGTGTAAGACTCATCATGTTTTTCCAACGCAACCTTCAGATGGAATGATAATGAATTAAATTAACTGAAAGCAACTCACTTTTTGATGCTAGATCAACGACACAACCAACAGCCATTCTAGCAGCAGAGGCGGTGTGTAAATCATTCCATGTTGTATCGGAATCTACGCCTACACCACCACAAGGTAACCGGACAAAACTTTTCATAGGTAATTGAGACAGCTGACTTACATCAAGCTTCTGTCGACTAATTGAATTTGAACCTATTTTAAACAAAACAAACATTCAAATGAGTGACAGTAAAATTAACTAAGAAGCTAAGAAGAATATTACACACTGAAGAGGTTATTTGAGAAAATAAGTGAATAATAAAGCAAGTACCGTAGGTACAACGCACCATGATAAGGCAAATTACATCATTACAAGGTTGGAATAAAATAAAATGAGCATTTCATTGAGAAATAAAGAGTTGCAGGAAGGAGGACGTGATTAATTTCAGAATTGACACATTTATGGAACGCCAATTTTTTGCAACTTTGTGCAGCAACTAAGCTTTGTCATCATTATCTCTGTCATCTTCCACATCTTTGCAGTTGGGCATTTCACAGTGACCATTAAGGTCAGCATCAGAATAATTAGGATCTTCGTATTTCTATTCATCGGCCCAGTGCGCATCATCTTGTGGGCCGAGCCAATTAAATGAACAAGAGAAATTTGACTTAGGTCGCGGCCAATTGCCCCGCGTCAGCTTTCTCCAAAATAGGTTGTCAAATTATACATAGCAGGTTGCGTTAAGGGCAAACTTTGTGAATGAAATGCACCTCATTTCGCGGAACATAAATCCAGACAAAAGAGGGCACTGTGCACCGGTAAATAATAACTACGGTAAGCAAATAAATGAATAACAAATGTACGTGTAGGTAATGGGATGTTAATTTACCAAAAAGTAGTGTATGAGGTTCACTATGACAGGACTGAAGTTCTTCAAGCGTAGCTTTGCGAGATCTTAATTTATCACATTGCTGACTTAGACCTTTCTCATTAAGTCGGGCGAGGACACTCTGTAGCCTTCCACCGTGCTCAAGATGCTCTGAATTACCACCGCAAGTACAGCCATGTTTTAACATTGCACTATCCGATCCTAAACCTGTTTTCAGCCCAGAGGAGGTCCTGTTGAGAAATTTTAGAAAGTAAGTTTATAATAATAATAATTATAAAAATGATAAGAAACCCCAAAAACTATTCTCAGTCTTGAAACACTGAAACTTAAAACCAAGCTCTACCAACAGCTACAGAAAGCCGCCCTGTTAGGAAGTTGTAGAATCATCCAGTAGGATTGTGCGGTACTGATTTCGGTATTTTTCCGTATTTAGCTATATCTTTGACTGCAGCCTCTAAACGAGTGAGACTGATAAAACTGCCGTGGGTGACGTAAGTCAGAAGCCAACTAAATACTATGAAACTGTCACAGTAGCATTTCTATATCATAATACCTTTGAATTTCCTTAAAGTTATGTAAAATACCGAACTGGCTGATTTTTTCGGTATTTTACGAAACTTTTAGGGACTTCGAAGGTACTATGATGCGCGAATGCTATGTATCAATACTTTGACAGTTTTATAGTGTTTAGTTGGCTTCTGGCTTACGTCACCCACAGCAGTCAGTTTTATCAATCTCACTTATTTAGAGGCTGCAGTCAAAGACAGAGCTAAATACCAAAAAAATACCGAAATCAGTACCGCACAACCCTATCATCTGGCGAGTTTTTGGCGATGAACTGGAAAAGTAAATTTAAACGGGCCTCTCCTTTGTACTTCATTACCAGGAGAGGACTGAAACATCAGCCTTGAAAAAGATCGAGTACCCTAAAGACAAGAACATAATAACAAACAGCTTTTACTTCATATAATCACAATTTTTTCCAAACAGGTTTTTAGCTATACCACACGCTACCGTCGCGTCAGGGGGAAAAGTTATGTGGAACGAAGTTAGTTTTTAATAAAGAAAACAATAAACGACTAGCTAATTACAATTATTGTGCCTATCCCAAATTGCAAATTATTTTCAAACATAGATGAATACACAAGCTTTCATAATTGAAACACTTCACTTAATAATTCTAAAAATTGTATTCCTGTACTAATTCATACCTATAATTCCAAGCAAGCTTATAAAATTTTGCCAGATTTCTAACATTTTTTGTTTACAATGTGGAAAATAACTTTACAAAGAATCTCAATTTGATATTTTTAGCTATTATTTAAAATTTATTGAATTATTATCATTACTGCCGGCAAATTCCGCTCTTTCTGATGAGACAAGACAAGATGGTAGGAATCGATCAACACCAATAGTTTCAACAGCATCACGTGACAGAAGTGAAGTCATTCGAATGACTCCGACTCGTGTTGGAACGACTCGAACAACTTCAAATCTGACACAAGACACCGTTCAAACCCATGGGATTGATTGATTCCAGCTATCTCGTCTCGTTCCAAGGAGCAGAATCAGCCTACGGGTCAGTATTACTACAAATACTCTCAGGCTATCAAAATATCTCATACAATATAACAAAACCTTTCATGGGTCTGTTGCAAACTTTTGCTACAGCGCTATAGCTATAGAGTGTTCAGTCTCATGTAAAATCGCCTGAAAAGTCCACTGGTTGCATCAGAAAGTCGTAAAATGCAGTTATAAACTTACAAGAGGAGTTTAATGAAATCCAAGATGGCGGAAAAATATAGAGCAATTTGTATGCATGCACCACGAACATCCAAGGATGGTCAACCTCACAATATCGATCACAACCAATCACAACGTAAATAAACACATAACCTCTGAGGCTGTGAGGTTGTCAACGTTGGCAATCCTAGGATGTTCATGGTGCATGCACACAGGCAAAGACTTCTAATACTATCTAGACCTGACATATGGCCAGCTCCTTAGGGCAGATTGGGTATGCAACCCGTTGGTCAGATTGGTGCACCGCGGCCGAGATTTACATTGAAGTAAATGGGAAATTAAAGATTTTCAAAAATTCATAAAAAATAGTAAAAAAAATGTAAACCTATTAAATAGGGTACCGTTCGAAAGCTTATGCTCTGTAGATTGGGCGACTTTTTTTAGTTTGTTTAATTTTTACTCCAGAACTTTTCTACAGAGGCTTAAAGCTTACCGAAAATCCGCGTGTGTGTACGTAAGGCAGTGCGAGTGTGTGAGTAAGTGAGTGAGGGAGCGAGCGGACCTTTTTTGTTTTTTGTCCTTTTGTACTGTAGCAGCTCGGGTAGGTTGTGAGACGGATGAGTTGTGCATGTGTTTCAGTAAAGTCAGGTAAATGTGCGTATGTGTGGGTGTGCGTCTGGTGCGGCTCCGGTCGGCGCTTTGTTTCGCACTGGTCATTGTTGACGGGATCGGCTGGGGAAACAATGGGCGAAGGGTCGAACCGTACTCACTCACACACTCACACTACGCTATGTACACACACGCGGATTTCAAGTAAACTTTAAGCCTCGGTAGAAAAGCTCTGGAGTAAAAATTCAAAAAACTAAAAAAAGGCGCCCAATCTACGGAGCATAAGCTTTCGAACGGTACCCTATTTAATGGATTTAATTTTTTTTTACCATTTTATATGAATTTTTTAAAATCGTAATTTTCCCATTTGCTTCAATGTAAATCTCGGTCGCGGTGCACCTATCTGACCGACGGGTTGCGGCCAACCAGGGACTGTTGTCCCTCTACTCAGCCCTAGGTTCCCCGCCCTAGTATGAGCCTTTTGTCAGGTCTAGATAGTATTAGAAGTCTTTGGCACACAGGTTGCTTGATATTTTACCGCCATCTTGGATTTCATTAAACATCTCTTGTGAGTTTATTATCGCATTTCATGATTTTCTGATGACGTGAATGGACTTTTCGGGCGATTCTACCTACGATGAAACACTCTTTATCGTTGTAGCAAAAGTTTGCAACAGACCCATTATCAGATCATGATAAACCAGATAATTCTGTCTCTCCAGGAGGCCAATCCTTGAAATTCCCGACTTTTGAATAGATTGGATAAAATGTATAAGGGAGATTGGTTGGGACGAGTCACGTGGTTGCCAAGTCTAGTAAATAAAAATAATAACTAAATCTAATTGATTATTAGACAGTCTTGAGCGTCTGATAACTAAATAGATAAGTACTGTATTTGGATTAGACTGGGCAACCACACAACTCTTTCTCTTTGCCAATCACCGTTTTCCATTCTTATTCAGTCTAGATTTGAAAGTCCGGTATTTCAAGGCTCGGCCTTCAGAGGCAAAACTCTTAAAAAACAAAAATTGATTTGGTTAGTTTTACCGGATTTCCTGGAATTGACTGATCGAATACCAACAGATTACTATAGCAAAATTGCACAAGCAATGAGTCACTAACAGAGGCTAACAAGATTATTTTTTGAAGAAATTACCTTGGCAACTTTGGAGATGTGAACACCGAGATCAGCGAGGTAGAAGTTTCATTTGCGAGAGCCACTAAAGGACTTGACTGAGTTCTTGAGAGGGGTCTGGAAGATCTGGGACTAAAAGCAGAACCTATTCAAAAGAAAATTGACGTGTTAACGAATAAAGTACATTTTGGCCTCAACAGTCTTAGTTTACAATGTAATTGAAAGGCTCCACAAAAGAACATTCCAAGCGAAAATATTCCTGAATGTGACTCTTCAGCAGAAAAACAATACACTTGAACCTAAACTTGGGAAGGTATCAAATCTTGAATGGATCAGAGAGAAAAGAAGTGCCAATAACACATTAACATACTGCATAATCGTAATCGTATCTGGTCGCTACCGAGTGGGTGTTATTCTTGTGGGTGGTTTACCTTTCAAGATGTCTCACTGAAAGGAACCCTCACAGCTCTACAAAAAATTACTGATACCCAGAGACAAATAGAGACAGAGCACTACACTAAAATATATACGGAAGATTTGAGGCACGCTGAATTCTCACGGATTAAACAAAACAATAGTTAACACTCCTCTGATGTCGCATGGTGTTGAACAGTGACATTCAGAAATTACGGGGGGGGGGGATGTGTGTGGACTGGAAAGTGAAGAGGAGGATACTCACCATTCAACACCATGCAACATCTGAAGGGTTTTGACTGTTGTTTTGTTGAATTTGCAAGAATTCAGCGTGCCTCTGCTGCAGCCTGTTAGTGCTCCGTCTCCATTTGTCTCTGCTGTTAACTATTCAGCTATTGAGTTCATATAGTAGAGATAACAGGATTTCTATCGGAATGCCTACTTGAAAGATAAACACCGCCCAGAATCATATAATGGACTTGATAGCAACTCCATACCATCATTCATAATCACTCCCAAGGTTTCTTTCCTCCTTTCTGACCTTATGTCCTCTTTACAATATTTTTTGCATTTCACAGCATGAACAAATGAAGTTAGCAGAATCTTTCAAATAAATAAATACAGTAAAACTTTGATGTAATGTTTTTCAAGGGACCGAGAGTTTTCAACGTTATATCGAGGTGAACGCTATATCAAGAAACATGAAAAAATGCGCTTGGCGGCGCAGGAATTCGGTTCCGATTGTTTTAGACTGCGTTATGCAGTATTCCCCCTCCTCCATATACTTACACAGGTCTTCGGAAGGTTTATACTTCAGTAGCAGCAATCGGTCGGAATTCGCTGACTCTGCTGTTATCTGCCGAAGAAGCTCTCGCAACGTTGCAATCACAGGCCGCCACGCGGCGCTAGTGCCGCCAGACAATAGGTCACCGCACGCGACCAGCACATGATGCAGCTCAGGCATAGTCTGCTCAGTGACAACCGAGGGTGCCAAGAGGGACGCCGATGCTGCGCACTGCAAGTGCAACAGTCGCGCAAAAAGTAGAATTACATCATTTCCTTCTGAAAGTTTTTTGATTAGAAATTAATCTCTCAACGGCAAAAAAACATTAACATTTCTCTTGGTAGATTAAAAAATTATTTCGAGGTTTTTGCCAACTCAAAAACGTTAGATTGGATTTTTTTTTACATTAGTCTCAAGGGGAGTTGGACAGGACCATCGGAAATCAACGTTAAATCGAAGTTTTACTGTAGATAGATAGATAAATTAATGAATAAGTAAATATACGCACCTTCACTAACTTGAAGCGATGTATGCCTCATCAACAAATCGCGCTGCTGCTGTTGATGAAGAAGAGCTTCCCGCTCCCTTCGTTGTCGACCAATTTCAACATTACTATTACCACTATCACATTTTTTATCAGTGAGATCTATGACCTTGAGAAACAAAAACAAAAACTCATCAGAGAAAAATTGGCTAAAAGAGAAGACTTGGTCGAACTTTTTTAAGCATGAACACAAAGGAACAAGATGGAACAGGTTACTTCTGGTTTAGTATGGTTTGTTTAGTTTTCTGATTTGAAAAACGGGTTTGATCCAAATTAACATGTTCCGTTTTTGTTTACTTTTTTGAACTGCTCTACTTATAAATATTTTGTTTCATTTTATGTGAAGAAGCTCTTTTAATTTGTTTTCTGAAATGGAGCTTGAGCTGTAAACAAGTCAACAGATCAAGGAACTCAAGATTCTAAAGAAATTTACGGATTTGAGGTAATACTTTAATGACCCACAAGTGAACACAAACAGAAGATCTACTCATCGGAGTGGTTAATGCAATCTATTTCATTTTGATAGAATATTCAAACCGCACTGGCTAGCCACAGATAAAGTATGTAGCTTCTATAGTGTTTCGAGAAGAAAAATTAGCCGCTTGTACGACAAAGTACCTACAATCTTATTTGGGAGCAAGGGCTACAAGTGAGAATTATTGTTAATTAAGAAACTCCAACTTTACAAATTTGAGATGTAAAATAGATGACAATTTAACTTACTTCAGCTGCATCATTCTCCAAAGATTCCGACAACTGAGATTGCATTCGGCTTCCCGCTCGTCGGAAAACAGTCTGCCTGATTTGCTGCAAAAAATAAAATAAGATTAGAATAAGATTGTAATACAAAGGATACTAAATGAGACTGGTTCGACGATCAAAGTGGGCATTTTCTTCTGGCTTTGAATTATTTGATGACATTTTATACCCTACTTTCAAACAGCTTCAAGGTCGATTTAAACACACCAAGAAATGGTGAAAAGGGTATGGTCAATGTCATAATTATTTTGACACTTTATCAGATTAAAGTATGAAAACAAATTTTTTCAGGACAATACAATATTGAGTTAACTTGTTTAGAATTGATTTTTTTCTTAAATCGGGCAAAATGAAATTCCAGAATCTTAGAATAGCCCACTCCAAGAGAGCTTTTGACAATAGGACCTTTAAGATTTGAGAAAGGCCATCAAAGGCCTCTTCTAACTCCATTACAGCTCTTCATAGCCTAGGACCAGGGTAAAAAACATTGGTTTTAGGGAGCTCTGTCATAAAAAGACTACAAGTTTCAATTTTGCAGAGATACGATTTTGTCAGATTTCTTTTGAGCATGACCATTTAACCACAAAACCTGTTATTTGCCCAAAAAAATACCATTTCACTATCAGCTTTCTTCAAGAAAGACATTGAGACGGACAGCAAGGTCCTTTGACTTTGAAGGGCAGCTGCTATAGGATACGAGCAAAGTTCTTTGGTTAAAAAAAAAAAAAAAAAAAAAAAATCTATGAATCAGATTAAATAATTTTCTCTTACTTGTTTGGCAAAATTATGAGCTTGCTCTTGTTGAGAATGATCTTCATAGTGAACTCCCAGGCTACCAGTTGGTGCTAAGGTCGGATGTCCCAAGGGCAACGGAGCCGACTGAGTCCTACCCAGAGTTCTATGCCCTTGTTTCAATAGCCTAGCTTGAGCCACCTGTCAAACACAAAAATATGTAAGAATTCATGGTATTCAAAACATAAAATGTTGATTACATACCTAAAAACATATGAAAAAGAAAATGAAAGGTATTCTTAACCTATTTACTGCCAGGTATTTTCAGGCTACTAAACCCTTCAGAGCGAGGCTTTTTTTTTCAAGGACAAAAATTCTTCAGTAGAAAAAATTTCTTTCAGTCTCTGGTCGATTAAACCCGTGAAAAAGGTCAAAATGAAGCGTCCTTTTCGATTGGAATAACTCTGCTTTCAACGGCGGATTTGAAATATTTGTCCCCGAATAATCCCATTTCACTTGGCCCATTTCCGGTTATTACATCGTAAAATTGGATTTGGAGGGTGAAAAGTGGAATGTGCTCTTCGGCACATTCAAAGTCGGCCATATGCTATCTAAGTTCCACGAACTGTCCTCGAATTGCCCTTCCACTTCCAATCCCCCATCTTGGATATGACTGGAATGATTGGATTTGAAAGAGGAAAGTGAAATCCGATTCAAAAGGACGCTTCTAATGGGGATGCATTACATTCTCCCTTAAATCAATATTTTACAAGGGTTTGAAGTGACAAAATGCAGCATTGCCAGATTGTACTCAACACCTCTGACTTGAGTAACACTTGTTTGACTGAGAAAATAAGGACAAGTCACTTACCTGAGAATCAGTTATATGCTGAGTTGTTTGATATAAAATAGGATAAGGTATAGATTGTTCTAACGACTGCATTTGTTTGTGAACATTAATAGGAGAAGAGGAATTATGAAAGTCATTATCAATTGCTGAAAAGTAAAAAAAAAAAAAAATATTGATACTTCAAAATCAAATACTTCAATAAACAAAATTAAATAAAACAAACTACTTCTGTTTTACAGTGGATGAAAATAGGAGCAGATCCGCTGTATGACAGGAATCGGACAATGCAGGCTTTAAAGCTACTGCCATTTAAAAAGACATGTTGAACTAGAGGCACCTTTTTATCTACAAGTTCAAATTACAAATTTCGTCAAGTTCAAGTTCGGTGTCAGCGATGCAACAAAATTTGACTGTTTATTTACCATTGGCACAATAAACAACAGGTTTCACCCAGTCTTAAGAGGTAGTACAGGAGAAAAAAGGTATCAAGATGACAGAGATGCAAAAGAGGGCTTGAAATTTCTGTCAGCGGAATTTTCTTTGTTAAAACCCTCCTCAAGACTAAGGTTATGACCCTATTCTTCTTGATGTTAAATTCAACCGTTAAATAATAAATACACTGTGAGATAAATCCGCTTAAGATTAAAAGACTTGTCACCGATTTCTTCGAATTCGCGAAATTGCAAAAATTTCGTGAAATCAGGAAAAAATTAGCCGATTTTAGAGTTTGCATCAAATGCCAAATTTTGCGCTCTCATGGAAAAATTTGGGATTTTGCGTTTTGTCGCGCGGCATTTTTGAAATCAGTGAAGCACCCTGAGGTAATTGGTGCGGGTCCGGACTCGATTCGCAGCGTTTTCAAAATTTTGCGCAAAATTTGACCGCAAAAAAAAGGTGTCTCTATGTTGAACTTGAGATACAAGTCGATACAACAGTGAAACACATGGAAAGGAGCCCACAAATTTAATATAGAGAAACAAAAGAAAATGGGATCAAAGATAAAAATAATTATTAAATAAATGGGACGTTTCAGGGCTAAATTACTCCCACCATCGGCCAAAAAACTAAGAGAGAAAATTACAACAATACACACCCACCAACCAACAAAATTACAAATAATCCCAAAACCTCCCATTTCATTGTTTCTAAAAAAATGCTCTTAACGATGCTGGAAATAGGCTACAATTAATTTCAGCCGTACTGCAACCTTCCATTTCCTTCCATTGCTATTCCACAGCAGTTACTGCAATATTCACCGTGCGCCATATCTCTTTAAAATTGATGGTCGAAAATGAAATTATCTCCCACTTTCTGCTGATTCTGATGCATTTTTTGTCCACATTTTCTTTGTTTGGTAGAAAATTTAATCTTATTTTGAACATTTTCTGAACCTGCGGACGTTCTTTTCAATTTTTTTTACATTGCAATTGCAACGTTGACTGACGCAATTTCTATGCTTCGATCTCATTAGGCAAAAACCTCAACAACTTTGCTCATCAGTCAACGTATGGACCATGTTTGTGTTGTTTTGTGGAGACTCCTAGAAAAATAGTTGCCAGCGCGCACAAACGTGGGCAAGATAGATAGTGCGTGGTCTCTATTATATACAGTAGAATCTCGATTATCCGGATTTCGCCGGACCGAAAATGTTGTCCGGATAATCAAATATCCGGTTATTCGAAATTTGCCAAAAAACGCGATCTAGATGCTCTGAAATGCAGTCAGCAAAGATTTCTTTAAAACGCCCCTTCAAAAGCGAAGTTATGCAACCCATGTATTGTTATTCCTGCCGCGTAAATATGGAGCTACCCATTATATAGGACATCGCGTTTTCTGGTTATTTTCTTTCTTTTTCAAGCACTATTAAGGAGAAATTTGGTTAGATTTGTTGCTGGACCTCGAATTCTGTCCGGATAATTGAAATTTTCGGACAGCCGAAATCCGGATAGTCGAAATTTTCAGACGACCAAAAGAAATCCGGATAATCAGAAAAAAAACACATTGAAAGTATGGGGATTTCGCCGGGACCGGCCGGAAAATCCGGATAACCGAAATATCCGGATAATCGAGATTCTACTGTATTGTCTCGGCACTCCTCAGAGCAATAATTTTTTTATTTGAGAAAGCAAAATAAAGAATAATATTAAATACCTGATAAATGTAACACAGGAAAATATGGGATGGTACCCGAGAGTACGTTTTCAGTAAGAGGGAAACCTAATTTGGCTGCACAAGCAGCCCGAACTTCTGCTTCCGACACCGTTGCTAATCTGCTGCTTTCCTGTGAGAGAACAAAAGAAAAATAGAAAATTCATACTTCTTCAGAATCAGAAAATCTTCCCCAGTGAAGAATTAAATTATTCTGCATCAGTTGGCAAAAAAAAAAAAAAAAAAAAAAAAAAAAAAAAAATCGAACATTTAGGACTCATTTTGATCAACAAATGTTTATTTTTAGTCCTCATGAATTAAAACACACAGCTGATAAAAAGAGCAGTATTAAAAATTAAAACTTCGCTGCTATGACTTGCTCCAGCAGACAATAAATTTCGCCACCAAAAATTTCTCAAAATTTGATCCTTTTCAATTTTTATTTGAGCTGACCTGTGTTTCCACTCTTGTTTATATACTATTTGGTTCCAACTGTTCAACAGCAATACCTTAGAATAAGGAAAATAAGTTTTACAAAGTTTTAAAGGTACCTAACAAATTTGTTTAGTATATGAATGGTTTTTAGTGCAGAGGAGAGTTAATAATAAAATTATGAAATTGCCACATTTGAAGCAGTAATTTTGCAGTTACCAAATACTACGCAAGATTCATCATGTTTCAAATGTTTCTACAACCATTTTTCTTTTTTAAAATGATGCAACAGACGATTTCTTCTGATTCTACCAGTAGGTACTATTAGCACAGAATAATACAACCAGAACAGAAACTCTGTCGGATTTTGAGGCAAATTCATTTCGCGTCCGCCATGTTGGGATATAGGATGTTTACATCTGGATTTGCGCTCAAAAAAAAAAAATATAGGACATGATCCGCAAAATTTTCATTCTGAAATGCCAAAAGAATAAAAGTGAGGCCGGAAACTTAAGATTTCTTTCCAGAATTTACAGAAATAAATGAGTTTCAACACAAATCACACACGTCCGCCATGTTGGGATATAGGACCACAGCGTTGCCAATTGGTGCCGTTAAATTCCAAACTTGCTTCCATTGGCTCTTATGGGAGTTTCCGTTCTGATTGTATTATTCTGTGCTATTAGTCATTCTAAATTTTTTTAAATCATACAATCTTACCTCCAGATGATAAATCTATTGAGACTTTTGAATTATTAATAGTCATCAACAAAGCTTTGCAAGTAAGAAATAAAATGGGGCAGTTTAAAGTGTTGAGATACTTACACTAGAGGTGGGAGGACGGCCCAAAGAAATATTAGGCATCGACGGAGAGCTATATAAAGATGCGATATCACTAGAACTACCATTTTGTTCACCGACTGTTAATTTACCGTAACTAGGTTCATTTTCCTGCAAATGAAAAAGTGAAAGTCTTCAGGGTTTGATTATATGATTCAATCATTGCAATTGCAATAAAAGAGTCCAAAAGAAATGAAAAAAGAAAGTCCATTGCCACCAGCGGCGGCTCGTGCAATGTGGCAACAACGCATTCTCTGGGTTTAAACCTATGTAAAAGAATCGATCTTCAAGAGGTGCAAATGCACCCCCAAGAAAATGATACTTTTGAATGGGTTTAAATGGCAACTACGCAAGGTTGCCAAATTGCACGAGCCGCCACTGATTGCCACGTGTTGCACTTGTTTTGCAACTTTCTCTTGAGTACCAATGGGGCTATTGCACACTTTTGCTACAAGCGATTTAATAGTCGATTATGGCGTAAAATCCTCAAGAAATAACGATGGCGGCACTAAAAACTTCCAAAATCCACTCCTAAACTCAATAAACGAAGTTATTTGCGCGAGCGTAATGGTAGCCGAAGGCACTAACAATGGGAGATTCCTATCTTAATTTCGTCACTCTTTCTATGTTGACAAGGATGATTCACAGAGTAAATAGTCATCAGAGTGATGATCCACATCCGATGAATGGTGCCGCAACACCTAGTGACACCGGTGTCAAATGAAAGTAGTCTCGTATTGGTCACTTCTTGATGGAGTTTCAGAATTGTTAGATGGGAATCTCCCATTGTTAGTGCCTTCGGCCACCATTACGTTCACGCAAATAACTGCATTTATTGAGTTTAGGAGTGGATTTTGGAAGTTTTTAGTGCCGCCATCGTTATTTTTTGAGGTTTTTACGCCATAATCGACTATTAAATCGCTTATAGCAAAAGTGTGCAATAGCCCCATTAAAAAAAATAGGCATCCCCCATTTTCATCCTGATTGCTCAAATAATTCATGACTTACTCAGCAATGGGTCTGTTGCATACTTTTGCTACAGCAATATAGAACCTTGATTCTTATGTAAAATCGGCGAAAATAATGATGCGCACATTAAAAGCGTTCAAAATCCACTCATTAACTCAGGAAATCACTTCAATTTCAAACAGCCCGCGCTACACTAGACACTATTTACACCGGTATACTACTACATAGACGGAACCACCGTGCATAAGTAAACAACATCGTAACTACAAAATGATGGAATTTCTTTTTTTATACGTGAAATATAAGCTGCATTTGCTGTCTGGTCTTTTCGGTTTATCAAAGATTGCAAAATAATATAAGAAATGTGCGTATCTAACCAAAACATTCCAATGTTTGTAACTTCTGTTCTTGTTTACATAAACGAGATGGTTCCATCTATGTAGTTATAAGTCGGTGATATAGTGTCTAGTGTAGCGCGGGTTGCTTGAAATGGAAGGTATTTTCTGAGTTAATGAGTGGACTTTGAAAGTTTTTCATATGCACATCATTATTTTCGCAGAATTTTACCTTGGAAACAATGAGTTATACACATGTAGCAAAAGTACGCAACAAACCCATTCCTTGAAGAGAAGTGTTTTAAAAGTGCATTCATTTAATCTCTCGTGAATAAAATACAAAGTTGCAAAATTAGTGGAACATGGCGATTGATTATTCCTCTTTCAGCTCGATCCTTGAAATTCCTGACATTTGAATAGATTGGATAAAAATGGATAACTATGATTGGTGGAGATGAGTCATGTGGTTGCCTAGTATAATCAAAATACAAAATAGATTAGATTGACTACCAGACGCTATGGAATTTCCAATTGCAAATTCAATTCATTTTGTGTTTCCATATTGATTGCATCAAAAACTGATGTAAGCACTTGAAAAAAGTTTCTGCAATTTTGCTTTGAATGAACAAGCTCCTTTTATGTTGAGAGAACAATGATTGATTTCTTTTTACCAAGCATAAAAAAGTTAGCAGAGGTGACGGAAAGTATTTTGACTCGGGTGTCGGAAATGTTTGATAAGGATAACTCAAACAGTTTTACTTTTTCTTAAAAAAACAATTAGGACTGGTCAATTTTAGACAGTATAAGGGGGGAAACAACGATTTACTGCTTTTTTTTCTAGGATCAATAGAAATCTAAGAAACAAAGTGTTATTCCAAATTTGAAACAGAAACAAATGTAGGTAGTACAACAATGGGGCTCTTGCAAACTTTTGCTATGAGCAAATTAATAGTCCAATTTGATATGAAAACCAGCAAAAATCACAAAATCCTTTGAAGAAAGTCTAAAATTTAGTAATAAACTCACATACTTAACTGCTATAACGGCAAGTTCGTAATGGCGATTCAACGCATGTATCATGGGAGATTCCTGTCTATTATGTCACTTTCTCTACGGAAACACAGAGATATGTCACAATTTAGATGAGAATCTCCCATGATACTTGCGTGTCTCTGCCATGAAGCCCAAATTTGAGAGTGAATTTTGTGATTTTTTAGTGCACTCATCGTCATTTTTACAGGTTTTTATTCAAGAATCAACTCTTCAATCCCCAACAGCAAAAGTTTGCAAGAGCCCCAATCAAGAGGCAAAATTACAATAAATTCATAAAAAGAATTGACAACCTATTGAAAGGTATTTTGAGTCGAATTAAACAAAAAACTCACCTCAGCTATGGGAGTATTGTGAGCCACAGGAGAGACATGACTACTGCTTAGAATGACCGGAGGAGAATTTGGTCCAGACTCAGGATTATTGTTCACTAGAAATGGAGATAGAGAAGAGTGACAATTTAGTGAAAAGCACGGCAAATAAAAAAATTGTTTTCCAAAAGTTAAAACAGTAATAACAGAAATAAGAATAATAATAAACTAAATAATAAACAAGAATAAACAATAAATAAATAATAATAAATAATAAACGAGAATAATGAATTTAAACATTTTTAGACTCCACCAATGCACTTTGGTCTGACGTTGTCAAAAGGTGGTCAAAAATCAGACAGTAAATTTCTTATCAATTTATTATTTATATATTTTCAAGGACAATTTTAATCACAGAGAACGCTTTTAACAAGTTATCACAAGTTATCTAGAAATGTCACTGGAAAGTATTAGATTCAGCTTAAAATGTCGTAAATAATGATTTTTCAAAACCTTCATTCAATCATTTTTTGACACTTTTTTTTCAACCTCAGACCGTAGTGTACTACACAATTAAACAGGTTCATACGAAAACGTCCGTTGTCCATTTTTTTTATATTTGACTTTGTGAGCGCACATCACTCTTAAAAAGACACTGCGCTTTATAAGTCCGAATCAGAATTTTTCCTCGGCTTCTTGCTCATATTTCCCTTGTCTTAGCAGGTTTCTTTAATTTTTTTTTTTTTTAATTTGCTAATTTTTTTATTTTTTTTTTTATTTGTCTTCTCATTAAAAATATTTTGGACATCGGACGTTTTCGCATGAACCTGTTCAATTATGGACGCACAAATGCTTACATACAGATTCTCAAGAAGACATCTCAATCAATTTGTCATGCTTTAAAGCATATGTCCTCAAATTTTCAAATCAATAACTGGACTTGAGTCAGAATAGACTCTTGTCCTCCATTGCGTGTGTTTTAGAAGCGGCGATGAACAACTGGACTTCGAAAATCAGTCTTTATAGTAAATTTTTTGGCTTATCTTGCAGATACTAATAGAGTAATAGATCCCAGACTTTGAGAGTTCAAAAGCGGAAAATCAGGGCACATTATGCGCAGGAAATGATGGAAAATGATCAAAGTAAAATCAAAGGAATGATTCGTTCTTTTATTTATGCATGCTTTGTTTTATGCATTTATGTATCCATTTGTTGACTAGGTAAATCAACTTTCACAAATGAGATATGTAAGAGGTCACAACTCTACATCAACATAAACTCGAGTCTAGCGTCCAGCGAGTAACGTAAATACGTATGGGAGCTCTCCTTGCAAACTTAGAAACTTTGAACACGCTTACAGAGCGAATCTGACCGTTCGTTTAATTTAAAGGTTCCAAAATTCTAGCTACAGAAAAATTGACAGTGTTTACGAACCATTGGGAAGGATTCATAATTTGAGAGATAGGACAGAGGTAGGTAATTTTAAAAGTGAGACAACAAACTCAAAGCGCTTGTTTTCAGTGCGTGTCTAAATTTTCGCAACTTCAAATAATTTTTCTCAGAGATTTTGAAACTGAATTAAGCTCATCTAACACATCCATAGGAGAGATTATGATAACAATTTTATTTGTCATCACAACCCATGGTAGGGTTTAAGTACCTACTCTAAAAAGTTGTTAGCCCCTACAGGAAAATATCATGTAACTGGATTGAGGTTCAAAAACAGAGCTTGCTGTGGGAAGAACGCATATTGAGAAATGTTCGTTGAGTCTATCAACTAACTGTGGATTTTGCAATTCAAATGTTTTACAGAAAACGATACTGATAATAAAATTCTCACAACTTGGAGAACATGCAAAAATAACACAAAAACAATCAAAAATACAAAATAAAAAAACGTGGCTTATGGCAGCAATTACATACTTGAAATGTGAGGTTTCTTCCGTGGATGAAATTGCCGCCATTCTGTTCCCGGAGGCACTGGCCTAAACCTGTGCTGTTGTTTTGGCCTAGTTTTAGATATATTCGAGTCGGATGCTGTGAGCAAAAGCATTTCACACAAAAAAAAAATAACAAAGTTAGTTAGGGTTAGTTGAAAAAACACGCAGGTTATAGACAAAAGTCGTGCTTTCATTACAAATGGGTAGATAATAAAGTAACACACGCACACACACAAACACTAAAAAATTTGAATGGGTATTGACAACATGCAGTTAGAACTTAACCCTTTGAATCCCACAGTTGGACTTTTCAGCAGAAATGGTCTCAGGGCTCAAGCCCAGACAATTTCTATGCAGAATGATCAGTGGGTCCAGACCTGAGCTTGACTTCAATGACATTTGTGTGACTTTCATCAAAGCCTCTCATAAAAAAAATAAGAAAGAAAGAAAAAAAAAAAAAAAAAAAAAAAATTACTGGGCCTAGGAAATGACAGCTGAAGTATCCAAGACTTAACTAGGTAGCTGGTAATTTTCATAAAGGTACGTAGTTCAATGAAAAATGTGGTATCTACTGATAAATATATGATCATACTTAGGTACTATGACTTTCAAAAAAAATTCTCTCATTGACATTGTTCTTGATGAATTTTCTTTAATTTTCCATCGTTTTAAATTTTTTAAGGCATAATGTCACAAGTGGTAAAAGTGTGATACACATTATGAAATACCTGAAAATCATAAAAATTCGCAAATTGGTCGAGAAATGAAATAATGAAAATTTCTGTCAGGACACTTTCTTATGAAAGTCATAGTGCTTCTTAAAGTTTCCAGCTATCTAGAATCAAAAAGGGTTAAGCCTGGTTTCCAATAATTACAATATTGAACTAAGACAAGGGAGCTGATTGTCAATGTTTATATCATAACTGGATCGAGTCGATGATCCAATACCTTAAACGCTTATGGGTGACCTTTATCTTTTAAGTAGGCATTCTGATAGTAGATATTTCTGAAAGAAGCTCTTTTATATCTGCAATGTCCACTCAATCGCTGAGGAGTCATCAATAATTTTTTGTAGAGAAGTAAGGGTTTTTATCAGAATGTCTACTCAAAAGATAAATGCCAACCCTAAGCGTATGACATACTCAATCATCAATTGAGACGATTAAAATTTAAACATCGGCAAGTAGCACCCCGAAAAACCTGCATGATGTACCATGCTAGATACTGGCTTGGTTAAAGGCATTTGTTGGGAGGTGAGAGAAATTCTTTCCTTTACAAAGAGATTTTAATACCAGACAAACACACAAACTGCAAAAATTCAAAAAGAGGGGAAAAAAACAGTAAAAAGGCAAACTGTACCTGTTTTACGGAGAGGGAATGTTTTGTCGCTCTTCCCGGGAACAGGATTCAATTGATGTGGCGTTGAACCCACGGCATTTGTTGAGGTACTTGAGTCAGGAGATGGAGAGGGTAAAACAGAACTATACAAATAGAAAAAAGAAACACAGATTATCAGTTTTTAACTACCTACCAATGAAAACTGACCATTGAGATGATTCCAGGGTCGATTAGTTCCAACTGTGGACACCACATCACGCAGCTCAAAAAGTCAACAGTTTTTTGCTAAATTTGACAAATTCACGCTAAAAACACAAATTTGAGGAACGTCAGCACCTGCGAGCATACTACAGGAAGATACCTAGAAAGTTTCAGGCTGAAACACTCAAAAATAAAGCCGAAAATTATGAAATACGAAACTTCCCGTAAGCCGCAATGAGTGCGAGTGAGGCAGATAGACGTATCATCACTCGCGCTCACTCTCACTCACTAAGCTTTTGGCGAAACGAATGTCATAATTTACGGCTTTGATTTTAAACCAATGTTGCTCATTCTGGGCTTAAAAAATCCATAAAAAAATTTTACAGGTTCTGACGTTATTGGATTTTGCGTTTTATCTATGGTTTCAGTTTAAAACGCCAAAAACACAACTTTTCCAAAAAGGGACTAGTGGCGCTATCCATCGGATTGAAATATGGAAAAGTTTCACCTGGAATCACCTTAAATAAGTCTGCAAGAACCCTGTATATGATTAAATGCTTCAGTTTGAAGTAATCATACAATTTACAGCTGTACTCAGGTGCTTCATCCTGGTTGTTCATCAATGAAAAGGAAAAAAAAAGAATTGACTGTAAACTATATCACATCAATGTGCTGTGAGTGAACTCACACAGAGTGGGCATGAGAAACTCAGTTCAACAGCAACTTTGCACTGCAAGAAGGCTAAGTAGATAAAATAAGGTATGTGCAATGCGCGATATTCACCGCTAGGGACTTTCCGATCACTAGCAGGCGATGACATAGGCTGGTTAACTCCCATGTTAATCTTACGGGAGAAAACTTGCTACGTAAGCTATAGTCAAACCCAAATCAACTGGGGCTTGACGCTCCTCGGCTGCCTTCCCCCACCTCAACGGACCGAGCGAACTCGCCAGCCAACAGGTACCTGCGTCGGGCCTTTCTTCTCTTTCATCGTCTCTTGGCGCTCTATTCAAAACCCCGTACCTGCGTGCGGAACCTTAGGTAAGATGAGGACTGGGGAGCGTGTGTGACGCACCGTCCGGCAGAGTGCATCATCGAGAGGGTAAAAATGAGTGCTGGCGATTTTGCGTTTTTTGACCCAACTCGCTAAAAATCGCTCTCCTGTAAACTTTGTCTCCAGGAACTAAGGTCCCTTTTCCCGGGTGCGATCACATTTATTTCTTGATATTTTCAGATTTCAGTTTAACAAATTCATTTCAGAGAATGTGTGGATATATTCTGCTTGTATCTCTCTTTCATATCTTCAGCAATATCTTACATTTTCATTGAAACGTAAAGATAGATTTTTTAAGATTTGTTTGACAAAGTATGAGTGTCAAGTTCAGACTTCATTCGCTGATTTTTATCAACTCTTAATGTCAGACAAGCGAATCTGAAATGCAGCTTACCAGCTATGATAACCTTGCGGTGAGGAACCAGAAATGCCATTGCTAGCAACAGAGCTTTTAAGTCGATTCAACACAAATCCCTGAAATTATTGAAAAACAAACTCAAATTAGGATAGAGCAGTTGGATGAAAAAATTGTGAAAATCAGTAAACAAACAGATTCAAGTTTTGGCAGAAACATCAGAGAACGGCAATATAATTGGCAAAACTGAATTAACATAGAGTCAGATCACCCTTTACTACATGAGATGCTTGCTAATTAGCTACGTTATTTCCAGACAGAAAAAAACAGATTAGGTTGTGGCTATCAAGTCATGGTAGATCTGGCACACTATAGGCTTCGGTAGCCTGAACTGATGAGCAACCGCAATCATTTGTGTCAATCGTAGTGACCAAGGGAATGGGACTATTGCACACTTTTGCTATAAGCGATTTAATAGTCGATTATGGCGTAAAAATCTAAAAAAATAACGATGGCGGCACTAAAAACTTCCAAAATCCACTCCTAAACTCAAAAAACGTAGTTATTTGCGCGAGCGTAATGGTGGCCGAAGGCACTAACAATGGGAGATTCCTATCTTAATTTCGTCACTCTTTCTATGCTGACAAGGATGATTAATAGAGTAATTAGTCATCAGAGTGATGATCCACATCCGATGAATGGTACCGCAACACCAAGTGACACCGGTGTCAAATTAAAGTAGTCTCTTATTGGTCACTTCTTGATGGAGTTTCAGAATTGTTAGATGGGAATCTCTCATTGTTAGTGCCTTCGGCCACCATTACGCTCGCGCAAATAACTGTATAGGATAACACGTCGTTATTCCTATGTCGAGTTCGATAGATCGAATGAGAGAGAGGAGTAGCGAATGATACGTTGAGCGTGCGAAGCGTACGAATGCTCGTGAGTAACTGATTGCCTAGGTGCGCCGGCCACGGCGCTTATATAGTCGCAGCGCGGAGCCCTAGAACATTCGAGAGGCTCGAGAAGGTTCCGGAGAAATCCGAGAGGTGGAGCTACTAGTCTAGTCCAGAATTTCTAGATCCTTCGCGAAGCGGCGAGTTGCCGCTGAGCACTGTAGTTTAGCAAGGCGCCTACAGAGAGCGCTATCGCGCATCGCTTGAGGAGACGCCCGAGAGATTCGAGTGTGGCAGATTTGGTGCGGCCACACCAGCCCCCCACGGAGAAAGGAGGTTACCCTGGTGGAAGTCGAAATCGTACCTGTCTTCCGAACCGGGTAGTATAACCGGTTGTCATTGGAATGGTAGGTTGTTCGGTCTGGGGGAGGTCATGCCTGGGTTTGTTGGTTGAGTTGCAGGCTTCCATAGGTTTTTATTGTCCAAAGTGGGTACAGGGTCGGAAGCTAAAATGTAAGCCGGCTTCACGCGATCAATGCTAACACGGAGTTCCTTTCCTCTGAACGAAATAGTGACTGTTTTGTCGTCGCGTGCTATAATTTGATGAGGACCGGAATAAG
This sequence comes from Trialeurodes vaporariorum, assembly GCA_011764245.1. NCBI lineage: Eukaryota > Metazoa > Arthropoda > Insecta > Hemiptera > Aleyrodidae > Trialeurodes > Trialeurodes vaporariorum. Next base: position 52,094,982 of record VMOF01000320.1, read on the forward strand.
GCGGTTGTAGGGACTTCCGCACTGTGTCGTCACGCAGGAATACGTGTGTGCATGTTTTAAGGTCCTTGAAAACGAAAACATCGGGTTTAGCGTGGCGTGATGCGGGGACAGGACGTAGCCGTGACATTTGTTGACGGAGCTGGATTACGAAGTCAGTTGCGTTGGTGGATTGTTCGTTGGAAGCTGGAGCGACAAGCTCACCGGGAATCCGTAAAGGCTCGCCATAGACGAGTTCTGCTGGTGAAGCTTGCAAATCGTCCTTAATGGATGCGCGGATGCCGAGGAGGACGAGAGGGAGAGCTTGGAGCCAGGTCATGTTCGGATGGCACATAAGTGCTGACTTCAAGTGACGGTGGAAGCGTTCTATCATGCCGTTAGCGCAGGGATGATAGCTCGTTGTGCGCAGTCGTTCTATCCCAAGAGTTCGGCCTAAAGCTCGGTAGAGGTCGGATTCAAACTGTCTACCTTGGTCGGTAGTTATTCGAGAGGGCGAGCCGAAACGGGAGATCCAGCAGGTTAAGAGGGCTTGCGCGACTTCTTCTGCTGTGATGCTCTGGAGCGGGCAGACCTCGGGCCAGCGTGTGAATCGGTCGATGGCTGTTAGACAGTATCTGTAAGGACCGTCGGGTGGTAGTGGTCCGATTAAGTCGATATGCACGTGTTGGAAACGTGCGGACGGGGGCACGAACGTCCCAAGCGGTGCTTGAACGTGGCGTGAAACCTTTGCGCGTTGGCAAGCCTGGCAGGCTCGAGCCCAGGCGCGGCAATCTTGCTGCACGCGGGGCCAGACAAAGCGTGAAGCGACCAGGCGAGCGGTTGCTCTGGTACCTGGGTGAGAAAGGCTGTGCAGTGCGTCAAAGATTTGCCGACGATGAGCTGAAGGGACGAAAGGACGCGGCTGGCCTGTCGAGGTATCGCAGTATAGTTCGGTATGTGAGTCTGGGATAGTCATGCGTCGAAGGTGAAGAGCCGTGTCTGAAGTTAGGAGGTGTTGCAGTTCGTCGTCTTGCTCCTGAGAGGCTGCCAGAGCTTCCAAATTGATGGAAAATGGTTGAGAAATCGCTTCAACTCGTGAAAATGCATCAGCCACTACGTTGGATGGACCTTCGACATATTTGATGTCGGTAGAGAACTGCGCGATAAATGATAACTGGTTGAGCTGTACTGGTGGTAGTTTGTCGCGGCGTTGTTGGAAGGCGTATGTAAGTGGCTTATGGTCTGTATAGATTGTAAAATGTTGGGCTTCTAATATGTGTCGAAAATGTTGAATGGCCGTGTAAACTGCAAACAGCTCACGATAATACGGCGGCCATTCTGTTTGTTTTGGCGTGAGTTTGTGAGAGAAGAAAGCCAAAGGTTGCCACGAGTTGTGTACGAACTGTTGGAGACTAGCGCCAACTGATGTCAGAGAAGCGTCGGTGAAAAGTCCGAGCGGAGCGTTTGGGTCGGGGTGTGCCAGTAGCGTGGCGTCCGCTAATTTTTCTTTGCATCTGTTAAATGCTTGGTCGAGCTCCGGAGTCCATGGAACGGGTTGTGAACCGCGTAAAGAAGCGACAGCTGATATGAGAGGGGCCTGATATTCGGCGGCGTGGGGTAAGAAACGACGATAGAAGTTTATCATACCCAGGAATCGACGCAGGCCGCGCGCATTGGAAGGGCGTGGAAAATTACGGAGAGCGGCCACTCGGTCAGGGAGGGGCCGGGTGCCTTTTTCTGATACTTCATACCCGAGGAATGTTACTACGGGGACACCAAGGACGCTCTTCGCGGCGTTGACTAAAATGCCGTAGTCAGAAAGGCGCCGGAAGAGAATGCGTAAGTGCTCTTGGTGTTCGGCTTCGTTGCGTGAGAATACTAAAATATCATCGATGTATGCGTAGCAAAAATCTAAACCGGTGAGCACCTCATCGATGAACCGTTGAAAGGTTTGACCGGCATTGCGGAGGCCAAATGTCATGAAAAGGAATTCGAAAAGTCCAAAAGGTGTCGTGATGGCCGTTTTTGGGATGTCTCCTGTGTTTACGGGTATTTGCGTATAAGCTTTTACTAGGTCAATCACAGAAAATATTTTGCAACCCCGGAGTTGTGGGCGAAATCGTGAATGTGCCGAACGGGGTACATATCGGGGATCGTTCGCGCATTTAAAGCGCGGTAATCGCCGCAAGGTCGCCATCCGTCCGTTTTCTTGGGCACCATATGAAGCGGTGAGGACCAGGAGCTTTCGGAGCGTCGGGCTATGCCTTCGGATAGCATTAGGTCGAACTCACTCTTCGCAATTTGAAGGCGATCGGGAGCGAGACGTCGAGGGCGACAGGACACTGGCGGGCCCGGAGTGGTCCGAATGTAGTGCCTGGTTGAGTGGCGGATCTCGCGTGGGGTGCCGGAGGGGCGCACGAGTTCAGGAAATTCGGCTAGAATTTCGTGGAACGGAGTTTTGCTTGCGATGGCGAGGGTTTTAATACTAGGCTGCGAGACGTTTGCTCGAGAGCATTGCGTCGTTAATCCAGTTCGGCCGTCGATGATGCGCTTATGAAAGCAGTCGGGTAAAAGCTGGAAATGGGCTAAAAAGTCCGAGCCCAGAATAGGTAAGGCCACGTCGGCGATTACGAAGCGCCATGTAAAATCGCGGCGGAGACCGAAGTCGAGTCGTAAAGGAGTGCAGCCGTATGTTTTTATTGATGAGTTGTTGGCAGCGCTGAGTTCATAATTGGTTGCGCTGAAACGGCCGCGGAGGAGGCGCCGCGGGTAGCAGCATAGATCGGAACCTGTGTCGACGAGGAACCGCTGCTGCGAATTTTTATCGGTGATGTAGAGGCGGCTAGAGCTAGAATGGCAGTCGGTTGCCGCCATTAACGGCTGCCGTTGAGGTTTGTTGAAGCCTTGCAGGGTTCACGACAATTTCGGGCCCGGCTGCCATAGGTTCTGTGGTAGAAACAGAGCCCGTCATCTTTTTGATTGTCAGAAGGAGAAAAATTGCGTCGACGGGAAAAATTCCGACCGCGAGATTGCGAGCGTTCGCGGCTGCGAGAGGTCAGGGCGCTTTTCAAAGATTGAAATTCGCGTGTCAAATTTTGGATAGCTTCGGCTAGATTGTCGGTGTTTTTTATTGCATTGCAGTCGGTGACAGCCGCTGAAGTGACGTGGGAAGCGGGGGGAAGAAACGCTGGTTGCGAGACTTCAATGATACGGTCGGCAATTTGAGCCAGCTGATCGAGAGACTGGTCCGCGGGCTGTGCCTGTAAAATAGCCTGAGTGTGGGCAGGTAGTCGTTGTAACCAGAGCGTGCGCATAAATCCATCGTCTACGCGTGTGCTTCCAGCTAAAGATTGTAGACGTCGCAAAAACTGGGATGGAGATTGGCCATTGAGCTCTTCTTGACTAATAAGTTGGCGGACGCGTTGGGCCTCTGACAAAGAGAGCCGTCGAATGAGCTCGTTTTTCAGGTGAGTGTATGGATTTTCCTGCGGTGGGTCGCGCAAAATATCCTTCACTTCGTTTGCGAATCTTCCTTCGAGCTGGGCGACAACGTGAGTGTATTTTGTGGTCTCTTGATTGATTTTAGCCAGGGTAAATTGAGCTTCGACTTGAATGAACCATAATTCAGGTTCGTCAGGCCAAAATGGTGGTAATTTAATGGCCACCCGATTTACTGAGTCGTTGCCGTTTTGAGAGTTTTCCCCTTCCTGTGCTGCGTGATCCTTGGATTGTTTGCCTGGAAGTCGTGATGATAGTAGTTCCAGTTGAGCTTCGAGTGTTTCGAGTTTCTTCTGAAGTTCCTGATCGTCGGAAGGCATCTTCGATGTTTACGGGATGCGTGAAAAATGTCCGTAATAACGTGCGAGAACTTGCGCAAAAATACGTAGCGTATTCGCGTCGTAGGTCACCAATATAGGATAACACGTCGTTATTCCTATGTCGAGTTCGATAGATCGAATGAGAGAGAGGAGTAGCGAATGATACGTTGAGCGTGCGAAGCGTACGAATGCTCGTGAGTAACTGATTGCCTAGGTGCGCCGGCCACGGCGCTTATATAGTCGCAGCGCGGAGCCCTAGAACATTCGAGAGGCTCGAGAAGGTTCCGGAGAAATCCGAGAGGTGGAGCTACTAGTCTAGTCCAGAATTTCTAGATCCTTCGCGAAGCGGCGAGTTGCCGCTGAGCACTGTAGTTTAGCAAGGCGCCTACAGAGAGCGCTATCGCGCATCGCTTGAGGAGACGCCCGAGAGATTCGAGTGTGGCAGATTTGGTGCGGCCACAACTGTGTTTATTGAGTTTAGGAGTGGATTTTGGAAGTTTTTAGTGCCGCCATCGTTATTTTGTGAGGTTTTTACGCCATAATTGACTGTTAAATCGCTTATAGCAAAAGTGTGCAATAGCCCCATTGCGGTTGCGGCTACCAAGTGGCGGTCGAGGGTAGAATTGAGCAAATGGGACTCGAGTACTGAGGTTGAACTGCTGAGTACTTCCAGAATTCGATCTGACTCTCCGAGTACATTTTGTACTCAACATTTTGAGTTTTCAAACCATTATTAAAGAAAGATCGCGAACTGTTTTTCTAAAAATCAAGGGTATCCTTGTCGAATCATACTACACAGTGACTAAAAATAATATTTGATTTTTGAGTACAAAATGTACTTGTAGAGTCAGATCGAATACTGTAAGTACTTACACAGCAGTTCAACCTCGGTAGTTGAGTCTCATTTGCCCAACTCTGATTCAGGGTATCAAAGTCATGGTAGATCTGGCATTCTATTGGCTCTAGTAACGAGAAGCAACATTTTTTTCTCAGCGCATCATATTGCTGGAGGTGATGGTTTTTTTTATTGGATTATGACTATTCTAAAACCGAGACTATTCCCACTAAATACTCAAAACTCAACGTCTTCTATCCAATAGGGAGGGGATCTCTGGAGAGATATAGGTATTATAGGTACCTTCAATCAGAGTTGAGCCGAATGGGTAGTGGGTAGTTGCCAAGTCCCACGAGTTTTCGTATTTGGGATTCATACATTTTTTGAATTGTATTTCATTGTATCTCAATCAGAATCAAATTTTAACGAGTCAAAGATCACGAACAATCAATTTTATTATTTTAAACATGGGGTCATCCTTGATTTGTTAGAAATCTACTCTGATTACTGTTGATATACGAAGCAAACAATTTAGAAATTCCGAATACTAGGACTTATGGGACTTGAGCACTACCCCTTTTGCACAGCTCTCTGCCTTCAAAGGATTGAGTTGTGTTTCCCAGAAATGACAGGGAGGCACTCGTGATAGGCTCAAAGAGTTCTACTCAGAGAATATTCCCACTGTTTTTTCTATAACTTCTCTAATAAAGAGATGAAATCATTGATAACTCTGGGATTGCCTTATTAAAGATAAGGGAGAGACTTGACTAAAGACTTGACACTCACATGTAATTTCCGCTTGACTTCTGCCGAGGCGTTTCCACTTTCTTCGTGCTTGTCTTTTTTTTTCAGGGACTCCAGTCTTTTCCGGTCTTCTTCTTCTCGCGCCTTCTGCTGCTGCTGCGCATACCACTCCTTGGGCAAAGAGAGACAAAACTAATAATAACGGTAATGACAAAAGTTACCAGCACATCATAGCTGAATTAAAAAAAAAAAATAATAATTGGTCGGTTGATAAAATAATAAATAGTTGAAAACCTTTTCCAATCAAATATACCAAGTTATGTAAACCAATCTTAGTAAAATCAATACTTGTTAGGTATTTGATAATTATCCAGTGTTCAATGCATACTGAGTTTTCAATACTTCTTGAGTCATTGAACAGATAAAATCCTGGTAATTTAATTCGTAACTAATATTTGATGGAGCGGCAGCTTCGCTCTGAGTCCTGATAAGGGACCATACGTACTATACTGGTGGGGACAAGGATATCTGGCCAGGATATGCAATCCAAAACGCACATGATAAATAATGTGAGAGGTATGATGTGCGTTGCGTGTTGCATACCCTGACCCGGATACGCAACCCGCAACGCGAATGCATTATGTAGAATGGTACGTTGTGCGTTGCGTGTTGCATACCCGGACCCGGATACACAGCCCGCAACGCGAATACATTATTATGTTGAATGGTATGTTGTGCATTGCGTGTTGCATACCCTGACCCGGATATGCAGCCCGCAACGCGAATACAGTATGTTGAATGGTATATTATTGTTGTTATGGTGGCCCACTCGTATAGACGGTGAATTTTTTTCTCAGGATTTTTTTGCTCCCAAACCTGAATTTGTTCCGTTGACTTAGAATATAACCCTCAATAAGTTTCATCTCAATAAATAAAACTAGCCCGTGCCACCGGGGGGAAGGGGGAGGGGGGGGAAGCTCTCCAAAATGTCCAAATTCAAGAAAAATCTAGTGTCTTTTGGCAGTAATTTCTTACGGATCATTTCCAAGGTCAAAAAAACGACTCTAAGGGCTGGTAGCAAAATGTATTCGACGTTGAAAAAAGAGGGCCACCCTAGTATATCGTGTGTTGCGTTTTGTATACCCTGACCCCAAAGGCGCATGGATAGGATCTCATCTATCTCTCTCATTTTCCCTTTGGATGTATAAGTTGAAGGACATATGTTGAAGGACAGGTGTATTATCTCTTGTATGTCCTCGTCTAAAGCACTTGTATCAACGGAGAAAAGAGAAATAAGAGATGGAAAATTTCTCGTAGCGCTACTGCCTGACCCGGATATGCAACCCACAACGCACGTGATGCAGGGGTCGAATAAGTTGAATCAGTGGCGGCTCGTGAAATGCGATTAATCGATGTCTACTCCATTTAAAACTATAGAAAAGTATCGATCGTCAGGGGGTGCAATTGAACCCCCAAGAAATCGATACTATTCTATAGCTTTAAATGGAGTGGACATCGATATATCGCAAATCACGAGCCGCCACTGGTTGAATACTATATTGTTTGCTGCGTATTGCATACCCTGAGCGGGCCGATCATTTACTTCATCGTTAAACCGATCGTTATGACTGTCTATGAGTAATGCTATTATTGCTATTGGTCGAAAATTGTAAATCTTGGCCGTTGCTATGGCAACCATCGCTATGAGTCTCGTTTTATAAAGGGCACTTTAACGATGGTCACCATAGCAACGGTCAATTTTTACAATTTTCAACCAATAGAATCACTCATAGACAGTCTTAATGATCGGTTTAACGATGAAGTAAATGATCGGCCTCCTGGCCAGGTATCTTTGTCCTCGATAGTAACATTTTGATTTTTCATTGACGGTAACCCTGGTATTCACTTGAGGGTCGTGCGGACAGTATTGCAAAGATTAGAAGGCTTTAAAAATATAAGTAATGGGGCGAAAAACGATGGATGAGAAGAGATAAGTACACAGTAGGTGCGTGGCGGTGGGTGATGGGTACAGGTCAGGGCTGCCGTTTTGCGTATAATCAATGCTATTTTTCTATTCACCGATGATTCCACCGGTTGAGAAAAGATTACACAGTTCAGTTCAGTGCATGACTATAATAAACTAAAATACTCGCATCTGTAATCTTTTCTCAACCGGTGGAGTCGTCGATGACTTTAAAAAACTTGCGGATATTTTAATTAATCAACGGAGTTTCCACCGATTAAGGAAAGATTACAGATCAGAGTATTTTCGTGCATTACAGTCATACACTGAACTGAACTGTGTAATCTTTTCTCAACCGGTGGAATCATCGGTGAATTGAAAAATAGCATTGATTATACGCAAAACGGCAGCCCTGGTACAGGTACGGTATACAGGTAGGTAAGTAGGTAGGTAGGTTGGTAAACTAAAAGGAGAGGAACTTGGGGAACGTGGGCCAGACGAGGGGGGCGGGCGGGGCGCCACCGCGGGTGAGTGGGTTGAATGACGCAGCACGTAAGGATCGCGGGATCGAGTGTGGGGTCGAGGAATCTCCTTCTTATTCTTCATCATTTTTCCACCGAGTCTTTTATAAATCGGGATAGGGTATAAATAAATGAGAGGAAGCTAATGTTGTCGCTGTTATTTATAGTCAATAGTCGAGGCACGCTGTTTATATTTGCCGACTCGGGATGTATTTTTAGCACGCGCCGCGGTTTCGCCCGGAGCCCATCGCATCCCATGAGCCCCCCCCCCCCCCCCCCCCTCAAATCCACCGCGCGCCGCGCATCTGAAATTGCCTTGTTCCAACTCCATTGCTTGAACAATGGGATGAAACTTCCCCAAGGTTCCTTAAATTGCTCACCGAGGGAGGAGTGAAGAGGGCGAAGGGTGGAAAACGCTCTGGAAAACCTACTTCTCAAGAAAAATAGACAGACAAATTGTCACCTGTCTCTATAGAGTCCCTTGATGGAAGTTTTGTACAGGGAGTACCCACGCGAGCTCCACAAGTTCTGATTGATTGATGGTTTTAGGATTTCACAAAGGCATAGACAGCGAAAAGGCTCCACACAAAAGAAACGTCGATAGGAAAGAGGAGAAAAAAAACGTATGGGAACGGACTGGACGAATTCAAAGGTCAAGTTCGACGGTAGACTAGTATAGCGCAGCGGTGGACACGCGGATTTGCCTGCATTCGGTCCGTTCCCAAACGTTCCTCTTCTCCTCTTTCCCTCAATGAGCTATAACTTTAGAGTGGCACATCAAGGAACGTTCCGCTGATTCATTGTTGTCACCTAGGGCGCCGCCATCTTGCCGTAAAAATCGATTTTGAGGTTAAGTTTTGTAGGTTATTTCCGGTCGTTCCGTAAACAAACTCGGGCATCGCCGGAAACTACCTACAAAATTTAACCTCAAAACTTGGAATCTGCCGTCCAAATTCCCGCCAAATTCCGAACGACCTACAAAATTTAACCTCAAACCTTGGAATCTGCCGTCCAAATTCCGCTTTTTCCCGGGATTCCTTCTACCCTGTGTGGCACAAGGTGGACCAGCCCGCTGCCACTCTAATAAAGTTATAGCTCATTGCTTTCCCCTCATCGACCTTTCGTACGGAACCTTCGATGTCTGCGACTCCTGCTCGACTCCGTAAAAGCCAAAAACCAACGACCAATCAGAACTCGTTGAGCTGGTGATAAAGAATTCCCATCAAGGGACTCAACTTACAAGTTACAACCAGTTAGTAGTGGCTGTGGCACGATGCAATGATGTGGTCAAGTATGAACAAACTCCAGAAATTAAACAACCCGGCAAACAGAGGGGATCTTATAAACGTTACAAGAAAACTTTAATGAATCTTAGAAGCGGCTCATGCAATCTGGCAACCGTGCTCTTTCACCATTTAAACCAATACAAAAAGATCGATTCCAGATGAAGCTCACAGTGTCTAACCCAAGGATTATATTACATAGGTTTACATGGAGTGAATCCATTGTTGCCACAACTTGCTCATAAGCCGCCACTGATGAATCAATAAATAATCTTTGTGTAAGCTCATTTAAGTGAATTGGCTATTTCAGAAAACAACAATAAAATACAAATAGTATATTGAGTATTGCGACATAAAAAACACACGATACGGGATTAAAATTAAAAAAAAAAAAAAACAAAAAAAACAAAAAAAAAAAAACAATGAAAGGAATCGGGACGTTTCGGGGCTAAATTGCACCCATCAGCAGCCAAATAAAATAAGCGAGTGCTGCAATGCACACACAGCGAGAAACAAAATGGGACAAAAAAGAGGTTAGACACCGACCAAGTAAACAAACATCATATACCCGGAGACCTGAAAGTAGAGTTCACGACGGCTGGCCACCGGGTGGCTCCAGAGTTTGAAAAAAAAAAAAAAAACAAAAACAAAAACAAAAACGAAAACAAAAATAATAACAAAATCAAAAAGCAAGCAATTTGAAAGTTATTTTAGAGAGTAGATTTCTTTATTTTTAGCGAAATGCGTTAGCTGCGTGGACTCTTGTTCCTTATGCAATGCATGCATAGGTGTATATTCTTTAAATTGCCGTAAATATCCAGGTCTTTAGGTCTCAGCCAATTTTAAAGTAGTTTACGCTATAATTGTAAGGTTTATTTCATTCATAAATTGTTTAATTACCTTCTTAGTCATGATGATGCAATACACAATAAATTAAAACCGGTAAAAAAAAGAACGTTTAGTCCGTACCAATCCGCGTTTAACAAGTGAGCAGCACGTATGACATGCGCAAACCTCTTCAACACACCGCGCTGGGTATGTGTTGTTGCGGCGCAGAAAATTGAAGGAGTTTCTAGGAGACTTGGTCCTCTTGCAAGTATACGTAACTATATCGAAGTTTCGAAAGAGAAGCAGTGAGTTTAGTTTAGAAGCCCGGTTACCAACTTGACACAATTGCTATTTAAATTTGGAAAATTAATATTCGTGTAATTTTGTCAGGCGCGTTTTGCACGATAAACATTCATAAGCGGATACAGAAATGTGTACTTCTCGGTCTTCTCACAATAGACGGTTTTAGTGATGACGTCATCCGGTGATGAGCGTTCCGAACAAGGACAAACTATGTCTCTCTTGCTCTCTTGTAATGCACATGCACTGCGATCTCACTCTCATTTCAAAAATCGGATATAAAGACATATTTTGTGAAATTGTTTGGCAGAAATGAATTTCTCGAGGCATTTTAATGCGATTTTGATGATAATAATAAGTCGTAAAACAAGGCCCTGTATACGAATTTCGAAACTAGAAATAGATGGGTATACATGGGATAAAGGTCACGGGAGGGTGAGTGAGATAGTTTGGAACGCTACTAGCGGTAAAATTATAATTTGTTAACTTAGACGCGAGGAGTAGGTGAATTTCTCCATTAACCTAGTAACTCTGCTGATGCTAAAGAAAAACATGCCTACTCTACACAAAACCAGACTAAAATAGGCGGATTTTCCCGCGCAAACCAACAAAAACTCCGACCCTGAAGACGAGCTTCCTTCTTTGGATTGAATTGGGTCCAAAACATGTACAAGGCGGATGGTCCGCAAGAACTTATGCAAAAGTTGTGGAAGCGGAACTCTGATTGACCGAGACACGACTTTCGCAGGACCTAGGAGACCATCTAGCGTCTGTTTAAAATATTTTTTGGCTCCCAGACGTGAAGGAGTCGAATTTTCCCCTATTTATTTTTCCCAGCACCTATGATACCAGAAAAAAATCAACCTCCTCTATACTACACTGAGCTATGGGAAAGTATGCACAGGCGGACTTTTTCCAAAAATCCAGGAACCCTGACACTGATGAACAATCTGACTACTGTACACTGAATCAAACGGTCGAGTAGACGAATTATTCTATAAGTATAATCAGAGACAAATAGAGACCCTGCACAAAGCTTGCGACAGGTGATCCACTTTTCTGGCTCAATTTTGGTCGGAACTCATCAAAACAACAGCCAACATTCGCCTTTTGTTGACTGATGAGCGCATGGTTTGCATTCGCCGAGCAAAACCTGTTTCCGTTTCCGAGACCGCGGACCAACCACAGCTTTTTGTTGAGCTCACCATCCAACATTAGGCGAAGGTTGATCGTTGAGGCTGATGAGTCCCGACAATAGTGGTTCACGAAAAGTGGACACCGCGCGCAACCAAGGGAAGAATAGGGAGTGCATGGTCTCTATTTGTCTCTGAGTATAATCGAGCAACCCTGACACTGTACAAAAAATCTGTCTATACTTTACACTGACCCAAACTGGTCAAGTATGCGAAATTAGCAGAGACAAATAGAGACGGAGCACTAACTGGCTGCAGCATCAGAGGCACTCTGAATTCTCGCGGATTCAACAAAACAACAGTCAACGTCGCATGGTGTTGAATGGTGAGCACCCTCCTCTTCACTCCTCCTCCCCCCCCCCGTGTTTTCCGAAAGTCACCGTTCAACACCATGCGACATCTCAAGGTGTTGACTGTTGTTTTACATGTTATTCTGTTGAATCCCCGAAAATTCAGTGTGCCTCAAATCTTCCCTATGCATTTTAACGTAGTGCTCCGTCTCTATTTGTGACCCAATCTGTGAAAAGGGACCTTGTCTTCCGGATTCTGAAAACTGAGCTATTAGGACCACTGCATAGAGGACATTCAGACGAGCATTTTGACATAAAGTTGACCCCAAAAGCTCAAAAATTGACCGAGTTATGGCAGCTGACAGAAAAGGGACCTTAACTTCCCCGTGTTAAATTGCATAAGGAAGTTAAGGCCCCTTTTCTGAATTTTGACATGCTCTCAAACAAGTACTCTTAGCGCGTTCTGTGGTCACTAAAATGAACTAATTCTCATTGCTAGTTACTTACTTAGTCCGTCAAAACAGCGTTTTCGAATATTTTGACTTTTTTCACTTAAAATCGCTCTCCTGAAAAATTTTGTTCCGGAAGATAAGGTCCCTTTTCACAGATTGGGTCACGTTTGTCTCTGGAAATTAGTAAGGACTCCAGCAGCCCTGACACTGCGAAAAAAAGAAAAAAAAATCCGCCCATTTTATACACTAAACCAAATGGTCAAGTAGCCGCGTTTCCCGCCGTAATCTGGCAACTTCACCCTAAACTCCATCATGCACTTATCAGCGTCACGCCACGGCCGCCGGTCCGTCCTCGCATCTATCTCTTCTGCGGTGTTTTTCACTCGAGACTTGGACTTGGATTCGGATCTTGGCGACTTGGGCGTCTCTAGTCTTTGGAACATTGAACTTGAAAATGATTTGAATGAGAGCCGACCCGAGGGGCAAGGGGCCGAAGGCCTCAAGGCTATGAGCCCGAGCGGCGACGCGATTCGATGCGGGGGCCAAAAATATAAGCCATACTAGGCAAAACAGAGCAAGGCTTTTGGGGTCACAACGTCCGACACGTGACCAACCCATTTGTGGCCATAGGCGGGAGGGGATGGATCTACTGATCCACTCAGTGTGAATACGACGTTAGAGGACTATAGAGTATAGAGTCGCAGTGAGACGATATAGATAAAGTTATGACAAAGTTACGCTCTTTTCATTCATATTCATACTAAAGTTGGGAGAACGGGCGTGGGAAAGGACAAAGTCGTAGCCATAAGTTCGTCTCTCTCTCTCTCTCTCTCTCTCTCTCTCTCTCTCTCTCTCTCTCTCTCTCTCTCTCTCTCTCTCTCTCTCTCTCTCTCTCTCTCTCTCTCTCTCTCTCTCTCTCTCTCTCTCTCTCTCTCTCTCTCTCTCTCTCTCTCTCTCTCTCTCTCTCTCTCTCTCTCTCTCTCTCTCTCTCTCTCTCTCTCTCTCTCTCTCTCTCTCTCTCTCTCTCTCTCTCTCTCTCTCTCTCTCTCTCTCTCTCTCTCTCTCTCTCTCTCTCTCTCTCTGCCCATTCAAACACATGTGTTAGAAAAGGATGGAGGGAAATAGAGAGCACGCACTATCCACCCTGTCCAGTGTCCATGTTTGTGAGCGGTGGCAACTTTTTTTTTTCGGGGTCTCAAAAAAACACCGCAAACATGGTCCATACGTTGACTGATGAGCAAAGTTGTTGAGGTTCTTGCAATACCGCCTCTACTCATACCCGGCTGCTCTGTTTTGAGATCGGGGAGGTTATGTTCGTCTTGGTATACGTAAGCTTATGGCCCGCTTATGGAGTTATCGAGTATTTTGTTGGTTTTTTGAAGTTCACCCAAAACTGGAAAAGCACGTCAGTAATGAAAGGTTTGGGCTTAGTTACTTACGTAAAGTATTAAAAGACTTGAAAATCATATTTAGAGAGGATAAATCACGATTTTATATTTCATCAACATTGCACTCTCCATAAGCTCTCTGTATACCAAGATGACCCTAACCTCAAAGAAGCAGCTTGGTATGTGTAGAGGCGGTATTGGTTCTTGCCTAATGAGACCGAAGCACCGAAATTGCATCAGACAACGTGTGGGCCATGTTGGATGGTGCTTCCTCATGCGCTCCATGTATTGTTAATCTCTGTTGAGTTCCGAAAAAAAGTCAGCCACCGCGCGTGGGGCTGGTGTGTGATCTCTATTATATGGATACTGTCTCTGGAGTCGTCAATCGATTTCAGCCCCTATATATCAGTTCTTTTTTAACACCCAGACGAATTTATGACCATGGCTATATGGTATATGATAATTTTGATAAGACGCTGCGGCATGCTGGTGTAGTTTGTGAGGGGTCGCCTGCAGAAGCGAGGCGTGAAATTTGACAACGATGTACTTTCTACATTTAAACTCACTGAAAGAACCGAATGCTTCGGTCATCGGCAATGACAGATGTTTCGACCTTTCTAATGTGTTTAAGGGGAAAAAAGAAACGTTGCCAAATTTCACGCCTCGCCACTGGTCGCCTGATATTTTTTTGGGTCATCGACTGTAACTAATTAATCTATTTACTATGATCATGTTAACTCTTTGTTTTTGTTGTATTGCGTAATATTTACTTTATTTCTGGAATGACTTGTACCAAGCCTTTTCTAAGGCTAAACTGTACCAAATAAATAAAATAAATAAATAAATAAAATAAAACTATATAGCTTCTAAAATGAATCAGTTTTCTTCTTTTCACGGCTGATGGTACTAGTGCGTTTTGATTCGAGAATTCTCTAAACCATCACACAGAAGATGATTTCTCTCAGGCGAATAAAAGAACGTAGGAGGTAAAAAAGGATCAATAAAGAGAGGGGATGAGGGAGGGAGGGAAGGAAGCCCAAAATAGAACTAGACGGATTAATAGATTCAACCACAGAGTCCACCCAAGTTGCCAAGTTGGACAGACAAATCTTCACCATTGCCTAATTAAATAAGTGTAAAAATCAAAAGATATTTTTGCACAATTTGGTAACCATGGCAACACTGGGCACTGCGTCGCTCAGTTTCAAAGCAGGAGAGGTCAGATGGGTACGAAAGCCCCCTCCCTCCCTCTTCTCCGCCCACTTCCTCTTTTCGGTATTCTTATTTTTTTAAAATGGATTTTTTTAACCATAATCAAAGTTGGACGAGAAAATATAAAGTCGTAATTTTGAGAACGGATTTCGGACATCTTTTCAATGATGGCTACGACACCTTCAATAGATTTATTCACTACCGAATCTTACTGCTAAATCCAGTGGCGGCGCGTGCAATCTGGCAACAGCGTCTTCTCTCCATTGAAACCTATGTAAAACAATCGATCTTCCCTCCATTTAAACCTATGTAGAATAATCGATCTTTCGAGGATTTTCTCACGTTTTTACATAGACTTAAACGGAGGAAAATCACTGTTGCCAAATTGCAACCTTCGCCACAGTAAATCTGGCAACGTCTAGCGCCACTCCAACAACAATAAAATTGCGGCACTACATCCAACATGCTCGTTTTAATCTGTAATATCCAGAGATTACTAAGCTAAGAGATATGGCACTTCCTATCTCCGCCGATTTTAAAAAACCTGGGCTCCGTAAAAACGTCTTGCAAATGGGCCGATGCACACGTGCAGTACGCTGGTACCGTTAACCTTGTTGTTATCATTTGTGGAAGGAGGTTAGATTCTATGCCACATCTAATTTTGTCATTTAAAGCCGAGGATGATAAAGTGACTTAGATTTTCAGATTCACGACAAAATATACTCAGAGCTCCAATTTAAACTCCAAACATCTTTAATCTAATTAATTTAGTTGATTGGCAGTTTGCCGTCAAATCCATTCAAACGGCAACAGTAGTAACATTGTTTACGTCACTAGCGTACGCACAATGCATATTCGTAGTAGTCGAGTAACACTTTTGAATCGTTGTATGCGCATAGCTTCTTAGGCTAGTCAACTCTGGATTCTCTCTTTCAAACTCATTAAAAAGATCGAACTATTGGGTGTTTGGTGAACAACTTCGCATTCGACCTTTTACATGGGTTTGAATGGACAAAATACAACGTTGCCAATTGCACGCTACGCCCGCGCTACTGAACCAGAGGTCCTCGGACGGCAATCGATCACAGAAAAAAATGGTCGTGCTCCAGACACGAACTTTCCGTGTTCTAGACACGAAATGTTCACACCAGTACAGGAACGAGTTCTGAGCGCGATCTATATAGGTTGAGTCTGAGTCTGAAAAACATTCTGTCGTGTCCAAAACCTAAAAAGTTTGTGCTCTGAGCACCTTCCGTACTGGTGTGTATATAGATCGTGTCTGGAGCACGTGCTTTTTTTTCTGTGATTGCTCTACTAAAACAGTCTATACCGCGCAAATCTACTTGCAGCCAAAAAGGGGTGACTTCGACGCATAATTACCAAAATGATGACTCAAAGTCTCAATAGAGCCTGCGTATATTGAGGCCATTGGACCCATTAAATCTTGCAACAATGCGAATCGCACTAGCAATTGTAGACAATATGGTGCTCAATGTCTTGTCAACAGAAAAGTACTAATACGGACCGATTTATTTACTTGATCGTTAAATCGATCATTAAGACTGTCCGTGAGTGAGGCTATTGGTTGTGAGACTTGACTGATACTATATAATTAAAATTGTTTACCCGTTAATCAACCCCGTTGCTTCCGGAAATACTTTGATCCCAATTTTTATTCCCCGCGCAAAATATGCAAGATGAAAATTTGAGAGACATACATAAGAAAACACAAATGGGTCTTTTGCATACTTTTGCTACAACAATATAGAACCTTGATTCTTATGTAAAATTTGGCAAAAATAACGATGCGCACATTAAAAACGTTAAAAATCCACTCATCAACTCAGGAAATCACTTCAATTTCAAACAGCCCGCGCTACACTAGACACTATTTGCACCGGTATACTACTACTACGTAGACGGAACCACCGTGGATATGTAAACAACCTCGTAACTACAAAATGATGGAATTCTCTTCTAAATACATAACTATTGGCTGCTTTTGCTGTCTAGTCTTTACGGTTCATCAAAGATTACAAAATAATAAAAGAAATGTATTTATCTAAACGAAACATTCCAATGTTTGTAAATTCTGTTCATGTTTACATAAACGAAATGGTTCCATCTATGTAGTTATAAGTCGGTGATATAGTGTCTAGTGTAGCGCGGGTTGTTTGAAATGGAAGGTATTTTCTGAGTTACTGAGTGGATTTTGAAAGTTTATAATGTGCGCATCGTTATTTTTGCCAAATTTTACGTTAGAAACAATATGTCATATTGATGTGGCACAAGTACGCAACAGACCCATTGTGGGAATGGAATAATTAATTGAGAACAGGCAATAGAGAACGGGCAACACGGACGCTGTAAACACTGACGGTATAAAGGATAAAAATAAATGAAGAGATGAGACGAAGAGAGAATGATGGTGGGGAGGGGGTGTAGGGGGAGGGGGGGTTAAGTGGGGGGGGGGAAGGAAGAAAAGAAATAAAAAATCTGTATTTATGTATCTTGAATCCTGGAGAAACTATTCTGATGAAAACTTCTATCATTCGGCGCTCCGCTGGGCTGCGTGGTGGGATCTATTTAAAGCCGCCTGCTATTTAAAGAGCATTAAACTTGTAGAAGGTTACCGTCGAAAGAATTAAAAAGAAAATAACGATATTTCTATACCATACCGCTTTGCCGCACTCAAAAGCCAGCGGCCAAACGATTCACAGCAACTGCGCGCCGCGAATATACAAAACCGGGGAAACGCGAGAACACACAAAAGCTCTATTTTTGATAATCGTAAGTTCATTTTGAAACTTGATGTAAGTACTCGAAACGCGAACTTCCGAGCGATACCGCATGTAACCTGTAGACGGCGCTCAAGGCGATCCGTTCGTTTTGTAATCGTCTTGCGTATAGAGTCCCTGTATGTACAGAGTTAAGACAAGTGAAACCATGGGCGCCGCCATTGGATGCGTTTTCAGCACATTTGTTTACATTCAGAGGACCGTTGCTGTTGTGTTTTGGTCCAACGCAAAGATTATAGTGCCATAGAGTTTCTAACGGTGTAATCTTTCACTGCTTGTGTTGATCAACATCTATTTACACTTTTAAAGATTCTTTTGGGAACTAAACACATTTGGCCACTAACCCAGAGGTCCCGGGTTCGAATCCCGGCCGAGGTGACAAGATTTGACGGTCTCAGATCTAGTCATCTCGGAAGGACATGGATGTAACTAACACTCTAACTCTCTCTCTCTCTCTCTCTCTCTCTCTCTCTCTCTCTCTCTCTCTCTATCATCTTTTCTTCTTCTTCTCTCTTCCATTTCGTCTGTTGGGCCCTAGTTGGCGAAAGAGGACACTTAAACTTCCGAAAAAAAAAAAGAAAAAAAAAATTAAACACATTCTTGAGGTGCATCATGATTAAAATTAACAAGTTCATAGACAATTAGCTCTTTTATCCGTAAAATACTGTTGGACCTCTTAGTCTGTAAACAAATGTATGTTAACAAAATGTGCGAAAATACATCTAATGGCGGCGCGCGCCGCGCCGTGGCTATAAGAGCTGCCATATAATCAGGGCTGCCGTTTGCGTATAATCAATGCTATTTTTCGATTCACCGATGATTCCACCGGTTGAGAAAATATTACACAGTTCAATTCAGTGCATGACTGTAATAAACTAGAATACTCGCATCTGTAATCTTTTCTCAACCGGCGGAGTCGTCGATGACTTTAAACAACTTGCGGATATTTTTATTAATCAACGGAGTTTCCACCGATTAAGGAAAGATTACAGATCAGAGTATTTTCGTGCGTTACAGTCATACACTGAACTGAACTGTGTAATCTTTTCTCAACCGGTGGAATCATCGGTGAATAGCAAAATAGCATTTTCGATTAATCGCAATTCAATTACTTACTCGCAATTCACGTACTGCGTATAGTACTTCGATCAACTGAGCTCGACTACTGGCTAGACTGTGATCCGAGATGGTTCAACGACTTCGCTGCAGTAAATAGGTATAATAAGAAAGAGATATAACTCGTTATTTTATTCTACAGTGTGTTTCAGAAGTCCTTACCAGTTACCAGGCTCAAGTTGGAAAACGCACACATCTCATTTTGGTGAGTAAACAAGTCTGCTCGTTATCTTGCGTTTCGCAGAATTTCTCACATAAATCAATGCACGATTTTATATCGACCAACGACTAACGATCAGACCTGTTGGCTGTTCTTCATCGAAATGAGGTACGTGTTTTTCGAATTGGGCCCGGATAAGGACACTTCTGGGACATACTGTATCGTGTATTTATGATGACTAATAACTCACCTCAAGCCTTTGCTTCAGTTGTTCATCGTGACGTTGAGCCAGTCGTTGCTGTTCCAACTGAAAGGACTGAAATAGGATTTGTTGCTGCAAATGCTGCTGTTCTTTGAGCTGGAAAACAACAAACACAATCACAAAAAAATGAAACCGAGAAGCTACAGTCAAAAGAAATACAGTAAGATGATTATTTTATCTCAGTGGCGGATCCAGGGTGGGGGATGGCGGAGGGACGTGAACGACTGAACAACACCCCCCCCCCCCCCCCAAGAAGCCTCACATGTTGCTTTTTTCAACAGAGAAATAGCTCGAAACTGCTTCTTGCGACTCTTCAACTTTCAAATTTAGCCCCCCTCCCCCAACTTGTCTGGATCCCTCACTGAAACAACTATTAAAATGATACAGGCGAGTAATATGGGTCTGTTGCAAACTTTTGCTACAACCATTAAGAGAAATTAACTTAATGGAAAATCGCCCGAAAAGTCCATTGGTGGCATCAGAAAGTCATGAAATGCGATAATAAACTCACAAGAGACGTTTAATGAAATCCAAGATGGCGGTAAAACATCGAGCAATCTGTATGCATGCACCTTTAACATCCAAGGATGGCCAACTTTGACAACCTCACTGGAGGTGGAGGTTATGTGTTTGTTTACGTTGTGATTGGTTATGATCGATATTGTGAGGTTGGCTATCCTTGGATGTTCGTGGTGCATACTTACCAATGGAGCTGTTGCAAACTTTTGCTACAGACTTATTAATAGTTGATTATGGGGTAATACCCTGTAAAAATAACGATTAGCGCACTAAAAAATCACGAAATCCACTCCTAAACTCACAAAATGCTATTAAACGCGAGACCGTAATGGCGGCCGGGGCCGCGGTTTTCATTGGGGTTCCCTATCTTCAATCAGCGCCATCTACACGAGGTGTTCTCGCAACACCACACAAAAAGAAGAAGAAGCATATAATTGCCATAAGAAAACCGCGGCCTCGGCCGCCATTACGGTCTCGCATTTAAAAGCATTTTGTGAGTTTAGGAGTGGATTTCGTGATTTTTTAGTGCGCTAATCGTTATTTTTACAGGGTATTACCGCATTATCAACTATTTATAAGCCTGTAGCAAAAGTTTGCAACAGCTCCATTGCTCGATATTTCTCCGCCATCTTGGATTTCATTAAACGCCTCATGTGAGTTTATTATTGCATTTTATGACTTTCTGATGCCACCAATGGACTTTTCAGGCGATTTTACATTATATAAAACTCTCTGAATCGTTGTAGTAAAAGTTTGCAACAGTCCCATTCCATGGTAAAAAGACTTATTGCTGAGAAAATTGCACCAGTACAGTGGCGTACGCAGGGGGGGGGGGGCTGAGGGGGCTACAGCCCCCCCAGACCTCCGATTTTTGGGGGTGGAGGGGAAGGGAGGGAACAATTTTCAGTCAAACGCTCATCAGTGCGAGCCCCTCCCAAGAAACATCCTGGCGTACGCCACTGCACCAGTAAGATGTTTAAAGTTGCCAAACGAACGACTATTTCTGTCAAAAGTAATTCCTTCTGCATCTTTAACAAAAAAACAAAAAACAAACAAACCGTAAATTGAAAGAAATCACAATGCTTTGGAGGAGTCAAAAGGTCGATTGTTCTGCCACGTCATTCCGCCTAATTTGACTTTAAAAAAGCTGGATAATTTCAACGATTCATTAAATTTACGGTCCGCTACTGAAGAAATTACAGACAAAAAACTTAACTGAAATATTCATTTCATTTCGTGGCTTTAGACGTTTTTACGGAGTAATTTCTAGGATTTTTTTTTTTTTTTGGAAAGTCATGAAAGTGTTTGGCTTTACATTCTTGCAAGATGAAGACCTTGAAACAGTTTTTGCATCATTGCGACGAGCATGTCCTATTCTCAGTGGCAAAGCGTGAAATTTGGAACCGTTGCATCAAGTCCATTTAAGCCAGTAGTGGCGTGGCGTGCAATGTGACAACGCTGTACAGTCTCCATTTAAACCCATGTGAAAGGTCGAATGCGAAGGTGTTCACCGAACACCCGATACTTCGATCTTTTTCATGGGTTCAAATGGACGAACTGCAACGTTGCCAAATTGCACGCTACGCCACTGATTAAGCCCGTGCAAAAACTCCATCGTGTTTATCGCAAGCACCCGCCTATCTCTTTAATGGGTTCAAAATGGACCGAATATCATACTACCAAATTTTTCGCAACGCCAATGCACTTTTGGTCTGAGATTTTTTTTTTTTTTTAAAGTGGCAGAAATCAGAGAAAAAGTCACGAAAACCCCTCGTTTACGACAGTTGAAGCTTATTTTTTAACTTTCCAGTGATAATTATAGGTTTAAATTAGTTTTTAAAAGTTTTTTTCTGAGATTAAAATTGGTATTGATAGTTTATAAATGATTTAATAGATGGGAAATTAACTTTCTAATTTTTGGCCAATTTTCGACGCTCTCCATGACTCTAGTGCAATGGCCCAATGCCCTCAGAAGACCGACAGTATCGAAATAAAGGTCGATGAATCAAAACATCGATTATCGGGCACTATGATGGTGTCTCGTAGAACAGAAATTAGCAGAGCCACAGACGACGGCAGCTATAGTAATGTACATTTTGACGATGACAACTGACAGACGGAGGCTGATGTGTTAAGTCTCAACTCTCGAGCTCTCAGGGTCACCGGGAGAGCCGATTTAAAAATAGAGACAGAAAATAAGGAGGTGTATAAAAATAATGATGCTAATCAAATCCAGGCTGTGCGAGTGTGTGGACGCGGACTACAGAATGCAGAACAAGAACATAGCGACTCTGTCAGACTCTTACGGAGATCGGCTGCTCCGTGTTGTATAGACATTAGACAATGTACTTTACATAGACAAAGGTGACAACTCAACACCAGGGCTGCCGTTTTGCGTAGAATCAATGCTATTTTCCTATTCACCGCGCGATGATTCCACCGGTTGAGAAAAGATTACACGATTCAGTTCAGTGTATGACTGTACTGCATGAAAATACTCTGATCTGTAATCTTTCCTTAATCGGTGGAAACTTCGTTGATAAATTAAAATATCCGCAAGTTTTTTAAAGTCATCGACGACTTCACCGGTTGAGAAAAGATTACAGATGCGAGTATTTTAGTTTATTACAGCCATGCACTGAACCGAACTGTATGTAATCTTTTCTCAAACGGCGGTATCATCGGTGAATTTAAAAATAGCATTGATTATACGCAAAACGGCAGCCCTGCTCAACACCACACGGCGGCGCATTGCGCAGGCACGAACCTGATGCTACTCTCGACTCGATTAAATCTTACAATTGATACATCGGGGAGGGGGGAGCAGAATTTTCACAAGGTTACGATTTATCATGAAAAATAACAATTTAATATTTCTGGTGAAATCACAGAGAAAATTTCACGTCACAATAACCGGAATAATTCTGCGGCAGAATCCTGGAATTTTTGTTAGAGTAACCGGAATTCCAGTTATTGTAACAGGTATTTCTGGAAATGTTACCGGCATTCCGGTTACTTTGACGAAAATTCTGTTAAATACTTTCTTGAATGGAATTCTGGTAGGATTAACAGGAAAAATTGTCTCGGTGATTTCATGACACATCAGTGGGGTTGCGTGCCATTTGACAACAATGCAACAGCTCCATTTGAACTCGTTAAATATATCGAATTTTCCTTGTGCACTGTGCACCCCCTGAAATCGATCTTTTAAATGAGTTTAAATGGATATAATACATTGTTGCCAAACTGCACGCGACGCCACTGTGACACTTATTGAAAAATACCCATTATTCCGAGAGATGTACATACTTCTCTTTGGAGTACGTTCTACATTGTTTCTGGAGTAGGCATATTGAGCTCCGTTTACAATAAATAGGTACTAAAGGTAACCTTGTTCGCAAGGAAAATTACAAATTACGAATCTGGTAGTCACCTTGTGCAATAGTCTGCATAGTCAAGTGATGAAAATGATGTAGAGAAAATTACTCATTTCACCTTATTCGGGCAAATCTAAAAAACCATCGAAATATTTTCTCAACAGGTGAAGTCACCGTCGTCAGAGAATTTTAAACTTTGCGGATATTTTCATAGTTTAACCCTTTAAAACCTAAAAATACTTTTTGTTCAGGGACGGGTTTTGGCCGTCATACCTGATCTGCGCATAATTTTCTCCTATAAAACGATATGCATATCGTATTTTTATTTTCTCCATGAGATTCTATTTTATTCAGGTGTATATTGAAATGTACATCACCAGGTCTGAATGGGTTGACGGTGATTCAATCGATTGAGAAAATACTAAAGGTGCGAGTATTTTCTTGCATTATAGTCACAACACTATTTAATATTTTGGTCCATCGGTGAAATCGTCGATGAATTAAAAAATTACATTTAATATTCACAAAGCAGCAGCTTTGATGAAAGAGTTACTATTAATATTTTATAGCTCTTAGACTGGGACCACAAACCCTTTTGAGCCCTGGGGGTCTGAATGCGAGCTGCTTGATGTATAGAGCAACAAAAAAAGGACTTCATCCCTAGTAGCATTTACATTTTACACTTGAAAAACAAGTGAAATAAACTTGAAAGGTTTCTAAATAACACGAAAAAAACGCTTCAAAAATGTGTAAAAAACCCTTGAAAATTACGTAAATAAGCATGTTAGTTGTGTTCATTGTCATCATTTTACGTAAAATTCCCATGAAATTCAAATGATTACCCTTGAAATTTAAATGATTACCCTTGAAATTCAAGTAAATTTTACATGCGAAAAATTGATTTCAGTGAATTATACCTGTAAAATTTGACTTGGGATCTCGTGACTACTGTTGAAATTGATGAGATCGATATTCCTTCTCCTCAGGCCCGGACTCTCAAGAGGCGATTCCCTCGTCATTTCTGTCAAACACACAAGAAAAAAATACAGAATATCAGTTACATAGGAAATGATCTGAGTTATAGGTTAGAAGATAGAGTTCCATAAATAACACTAAAGAGGGGATCTCTTTCCTCATAAATGTGAGTGCAAATGAAAAACACAATTTACAGTAGATAAACGATCGTATTGTAATCGGGATCGACTCGATGAGCTTTTCTCTACAATAGGAAAAAAGAGAGAGAAAGAAAATAACGGAGAGTAAAAGAAAGGAGGGAATAAAGAAAGAAAGAAAGAGAGAGTGGGTGAGAGGGATAGAGACGGGAAGAAAAGAAAACAATTGGGAGGAAGTGTTCACAATTCACATACATATTGATTCTGTATTTAAGGAAAAAAAAAAAAAAATGGATGGCTTTTAACACAGGAAAATTTTCAGTGAAGAGAAATTATAAAACCTCTGCTTTGGAAATTTATGTATAAAGCAGAGACAACTTAAACAGCAACAAACAGTTTGATAAGTAATATATCTATTAGTAATACGGTTAAGGGTAGACGTCCTCCTTTCTGGGGGTGACGTCCTTGTCGCCCTCTCGTCAGTCGTTCTCTCTACTTTTGAACATGGGCAAAACTACCTCCTTTTATAATAGTTTACGAAAGACGTTACTTCGGTGAAGTATAATTATAAATACATACATCTCGCAAAATTTAAAAAATATTAGACAAAAACTCTGAAGCTCCTCCGAAAATAAAATATTCAAAAAAATATAAGTACAAAAACAAAAAAAAACAAAAATTTTTTGTATACAAAAATTAAACTGCGAATTTATGAAACTTTAAAAACAAAAAACCATAATATTAAAAAAGTTGTGCAAGTGAAAAGTCAAAATTAAAAAATAAATCGTCGCAGGTGAGCATCCATGAAAAACGTCCTTCTTCAGTATTCCTACCATTAATTTTTGATAACTGATGCTGATGCATGAAAATGCGGGGGAAAAAATCTTAACTTCCTCATTGTTCTTCCCTAAAAGTGGGGTCCTTCACAGGCGATCAAATGCTACTTTCCTTACCCTATTTTCCTCCTTTTTGAACTTATAATGTCATGTCGCCTTTTAGCACATTTGATCAGGCAGCCCTCATGGGGCAAAAAAGTTTAAATACAGTACCGTAGCAGCCCGGAATAGCTTCGCAAAGCAAAAGTTCAAGCTCTACCGGAGCAAGGTATGCGACTGTACCGCAGAAGCACTACTTCGGTAGAGCAAGAACAAGAAGAAAGGATGTTACGCTACCGAAGTAGTGCTTCGGTAAAACGACATTTTTCTCTAGTAGAGCTACGACCTTCGCTCTGCGAAACTATTTTAAAAGGATGCTTCGATGTAACTATAAACTTTGTTTTTTTCTGTGTACTTGTAACAAAGACTTTAACATGGACGACATTAATTATAGCATACGATTCAACTTGAGCTTTTTTTTTTTTTTTTTTTTTTTTTTTTTTTTTTTAAATTCGTTCCAAAATTATAAGAGCATAGTTTTAGCCTCACCGAAACAAGAATTTTGTTTATGACGACGGGTGTCGATGCTAAGGACTATGACGTCGCGATCGGAAGGGGTTCCACCTCGAGTCAACATCAGTTCGTTGAACTTAACTTCCAATTCTTCCCTGAATCTCCTCAACCTCGCGATCGTTTCCCGATTATCACTTTCAGGGTCGTTGTCATCGATAGCAATGTTATCATCACAAACTTGTGTCAATCCTTTCAAGCAACTCCTGAATACCGCAAACGTTTCCGAATTGATGCTCTCACCATCAACATTGACAAGATTATCATTATAATTGCCCCTATCAAAAGTTTGGCGCTGAGGAACGTTGACACTCACGTTGACTTTCACGCCTTTTTTCGGATGAGAACGATAATTTACGATGGTATTCCCCATTTTTGAATTAATTCCACTGTCTCTGATGACAGTATTGTCATTTTTGTCATCGTGATGAAGATACCTTTTCGGCGGACCGTTGTTACTTTTTCTTCCACTCACACTTTCTTTTTGAGGGTGGCGATAATCCGTATGGTGAGAGTTTCTGAATCTCATCTCCGCGGTATTCCCTAGATTTGCATTACTTTCACCAGACCAGATGAAATTATCATTGTAGTTGCCATCACTTTGAAGGTAACTTCTCGGAGGACCGTTGTCACGTTTCTTTTCACTCACACTTTCTTTTTGAGGTTGATGATAATCCAAAATATAAGAGTTGCTGAATCCCGATTTCGCGTTATTTTCCAATCTCGCATAACTTTCACTAGCACTTATGAGATTTTTATCATTATAATTACCACTATCAAGATAACTTCTCGGAGGACCGTTGTCACGTTTATTTTCACTCACACTTTCTTTTTGAAGGTGATGATAATCAACAATGTAAGAGTTGCTGAATCCCGTTTTCGCGTTATTTTCCGAACTCGCATTACTTTCACTAGCACTTATGAGATTGTTATCATTATAGTTACCACTATCAAGATAACTTCTCGGAGGACCGCGGTCACGTTTTTTTTCACTCACCATTTCTTCTTGAGGTTGATAATAATCCACAATGTAAGAGTTGCTGAATCCCATTTTCGCGTTATTTTCCGAACTTGCATTACTTTCACTAGCATTTATGAGATAGTTATCATTATAGTTACTACTATCAGGATAACTTTTCCGAGGACCGTTGTCAAGTTTTCTTTCACTCGCAGTTTTTTCTTGAAGATGACGAATATCCACAATGGGAGAGTTTCTGAATCCCATCTTCGTGGTATTTTCTGCATTACTTTCACAATCACTGGAAGGAATATGGTCATTATGGCCGCGCTGAGAACCTATTCCACTCTTTCTTTCTATCATTTCCTGTCTTTGACAATTTAAATTGTTGTTTACTATGACTGATTCCGTGCAGTGTCTACATGTCTCGTTTCTCGCTCCTTCAATAACTTTGATAACAATATTACTGTCACTATCATTACAACTGTTGTCAATATCATTAAAATTGTCGTCATTATCATTACGCTTGCTGCTATTATCATTATGATTTTCATCATTATTGTCATTACCATCATTACGAGACCAACAAGAGCTATGACTGTAATTTCTTTTCGTCGAGATTTCCTTGTGACGATGGAAATCTAATATGAGAGGATCCTTGGTTGGTGTTACGATTTGGTCAGAAATTGAAATTTTTCTGAGACGTTCATCAATTCCCATGATTTCAGTTACCCCTGATGCCACTGAAGCTGAATCACATATCATACTGGCGAATTGACAGCATCCGTTTGAGCCTTTATATGAAGAGAGTTCGTTTCAAACTTCAAACCACACGAGCTTGTAAAAGCAGTAGAGTCGAGTTTTTACTATTCCTCATTTTGTCAACACTGAGGAAGTTCACTTAAAAATATTATTTTCACGAATCACGCGTCGAACAATTTATTTAGATATACAGTACAGTGGGGGAGGAGAGATGATTGGAGGTGACGTCCGAGAACCACGACGACCAGTACGAGACTAAAAGTTCCAATCACCTAAGAAAACTCTTTTCAAAAAAAAAAAAAAAAAAAAAAAAGTAGTTCGCGACGATTGTCTACTAGATAGAAGAATAAAAAGTTACATCAGCAAAAATTTATAAAAAAAAGAGCTAGGAACAAAGTGTGACAAAATGAGGACAAGTCGGAGAGGGGAGGAAGTGACTTAACACGAGATCAAATCAATGTATTTTCGGACTCCGCTAGCCAACCGACGCGACGCAGTTTAAGCATAAAAAAAGAACCAAAAAAAAACCAAATAGAGAATTTATGAATAAACAATTTGAAATCAGACTGTTTATATAGTTATCAGCCTATAGTTGGTTCTCTATTTTGGAAACGTTTCATTCAGCGCTTTGTCGTCATTCAAAACGAGAGAAGACCGGCCCACAGTGGGAGCGAGTCAATAGGAGAGGCCGGACATTGGGTGGCGACTTTAAATGCGTATGTACAGCCAGCGAATTAAATAATGTCAGTTGGTGCCTTAGATTTTCGCCCGGATAGGCCACCTGCAATACGCATCACAATGACTTAAAGCCTTGCAGGTTGCCTACCTGAGCTAAAATCTAAGGCGTCGACTGACATTACTTAACCCTTTCCGTCACAGTGTCCATTATAAGGGACGACATTTTACACGGAGTCTTAGGAAAATTCGGAAAAATTGACGCACACATGAAATCATATGAGAAAAGTTCGTTCAACTTAATGGTATAGGTTTCAAATTACAGTGACAATTCTTTCATAATTCATGACAGAAAGGGTTAATCGGTTGACTGGACAATGTACATACATCCTTGATAATACCCGCAACGAAAGAAGTTAACAGTGGTTTCATCGGGGTTATTGTAAAATTTCAAGTCAGAACCACTGTTTAAAGTTTGTTTTTTGACTGTAAAAACTTTCAAGATTGCATTTTTAGTGTTATATTTTATGTCTGGCCCCTCATATTGACTCGCTCCACTGTGCGGCCCAGCTCCAAATTCTTTGAGTAAAGAGCTGCAGTGTTCAAAAGTAGCGCAGTCGCGGGTGGATTGAGAAATGCACCGAGAAAGACAGAGAAAAAAGCTCCACGCAGCTATACTTGGATTGGAGCCGGTTATATTACAAATATGGCTTAATTTATTTCTCATTTTTTTCCTGCACAAGTTTCCTTAATTTGTCCTTAAGTATCATAATTTGCACGCCGTGCAAATTGTGATAGTGTTCAATGCACAAGAAAGAAGCTTCACGAATAAAACACTAAATAACTATTAATGTTCCTGCAAGTTGAGTCGAAAAAACTCTTTGTTTTAAACGGATTTTACACAGTCATAGTCAAAAGTTTTTCAAGATAAAAAAAAAAAAAAAAAAAAAAAAAAAAAAAAAAAAAAAAAAAATCGTTCAATAAAATGCAAATAACGTAAAAGGTTTTTTTGATAACAGCCATTATTTAAATTTTAGACTTTTCAATGGCACATGGATAAATAAATCATATAGTATCAGAAAAGTGTGCTATTTGGGAACATGCAGTTCGTCAATTTAAATCCATGAGAAAGATCGAACTATTGGGTGTTCGGCGAACACCTTTGCATCCGACCTTTGACACGGGTTTAAAGGGAAACAATACAACGTTACCAAATTATACACCACTGATGGTTACAAAGAAAAACTATGGCTTCAAGTAATTTTTCCCAAACAGAGTATCTTCAAATAGAAATTATTCTAGTATTTAAAAGTATAAAGAATAATGCGACCTTTGTGCGAATAATATGGACTTTAAACCTTCAAACATACATTCGGAAACGAAGTTCCCACCTACCGGTGACCGGGACCCTAAAAATAAATTGAAGGTAAAGCTAATTTTTCGACAGGATTATTCAATTTAATTAACCTCTTATACTTCCAGTAGTATGTAAGTGCAATTCCAAGTTTTTTGATCATCAAAAAATTGAATCCACCAACGCAAAAACTGGTTACATTCACTTTTTTTCGAAATGGGGCAGTTGCAAGGGTCTGAAATGTTGTGTTTTTTATGAAGAAAATGAAAGTACTTGATGAGCTGAGAACAAAGATGCCTTTGGTTTCTCATTAAGTCCCATTGTTCCGAAGATAAGAATTTGGCCCAAAATACATTGTTTTAAATGGGAATTCCGCGTAATGACGTCACTACGCGCACGATTTTTTACAACTTTACACCTGTGTATCTCCAAAACCGGAACACTTAGACAAAAACCAAAGGCACCACTGTTCTCAGCTCATCAAGTACTATCATTTTCTTAAAAAAAAACACAAAAGTTCATACCCTTGCAACTGCCCCATTGAATTAGCAGTAGTTTCGGATAAATTGGAACGCTACACGAGTTTTGTCTGCACAACCGATTGCGACCGAAGAGTGCATTGTTGTGATTGCTGACTAACCGTTGACTTCGCACTAAAACCGTCTACACCCCTTCTTCAAACTCTAGATATTTACGTCCGTCATTCGAGTCATTCGACACTTGAACGGTGGAAAAGGGGTCAATTGATGCAAAAAAAGCGCTGAATTTAGGATGAAGCTGAGTTAAAAATTTCCTGTACGAATGAATTACCATTATTTTTTCAAATAGATTCAAAGAGTCTGCTTCCATTCTTATACTTTAACTCATCATTTTAATAATTTATCCGATTTACAACGCCGCAGACTGAATCATAAATTGAAACGTGCGAAAGTAAAACTCGAAGATACTTCAGAAAGAAGAGGGAGGAGAGGGTTTGGAGATACACAGATTTGAAGCCTTCCTTACAATAACCGCTCGAACAGAGGGGTGAGGGGGAGTCATATATATGTATATTCTCCGCTAATAAATTCATTGAGTGCAAATCCTTTTGATCGGATAGTTGAATTTTCAAAAAATGAAGGTACCGGGTACCTAATGGGTCTGTTGCATACTTTTGCTACAACAATATAGAACCTTGATTCTCATGTCAAATTCGGCGGAAATAACGATGCGCACATTAAAAACGTTCAAAATCAACTCATTAACTCAGGAAATCACTCCAATTTTAAACTGCCCGCGCTACACTAGACACTATTTGCACCGGTATACTACTACATAGACGGAACCATCGTGCATAAGTAAACAACATAGTAACTATAAAATTATGGACTTTCTTTTTTAGTACGTGAAATGTAAGCTACATTTGCTGTCTGGTTTTTTCGGTTTATCAAAGATTACAGAATAATATAAGAAATGTACGCATCTAAACGAAACATTCCAATGTTTGTAAGTTCTGTTCATGTTTACGTAAATTAGATGGTTCCATCTATGCAGTTATAAGTCGGTGATATAGTGTCTAATGTAGCGCGGGTTGTTTGAAATGGAAGGTATTTTCTGAGTTAATGAGTGGATTTTGAAAGTTTTTAATGTGCGCATCGTTATTTTCGCCGAATTTTACGTTAGAAACAATAAGTTATATTGATGTAACAAAAGTACGCAACAGACCCATTAGTACTTACTTTTGGAAAAACCGACATGAAAGTTATTTCAAAATGTTCACCAAAAAGGGACGTCGAGAGGAAGAGGGGGGCGGGGTACTATAACACAATAGGAAAAAAAATTACCTTTTTTCGGATAGTGAAGAAATGCCGAGCCTATTTCAACGGATCGGAAAGACCCCAAGTCTTCTGAAATCAAAAAATGAAATAAAATGGTAAAAAAGTGATTTACTCGAGTATATACTAAAAATCATAAAATCATTGGTGTAGGTATGCTTCGAAAATCCCAAACGACGCGAGGCGATAAAAGTGAGGCCGGGTGTGGAAAATTCTAAATGTTAACGATAGTCGCTTTGATACTTCTCCATGTACTTTGACCCCCCCCCCCCCTTGCCATTTGAAAAAGAAGAAGAAGAAAAGAGCAGATCTGTTGCAGAGCTGGCAATTTGCGTAGATTTAATGACATTTTTAAATTCACCGATGATTCCATCGGTTGAGAAAAGATTACACAGTTCAGTTCAGCGTATGACTGTGATGCACGAAAATACTCTATGATCTGGAATCTTTTCTCAATCGATGGCAACGACGGTAATTAATTAAAATATCCGCAAGTTTTCAAAGCTATCGACGACTCTATGTAACGGTTGAGAAAAGATAAAAGACGCTATAGTATTTTCGTGCATCACAGTCATACGCTGAACTAAACTCTGTAATCTTTTCTCAACCGGTGGAATCTTCGGTGAATTTCAAAATGCCATTAAATCTACGCAAATCGGCGGCTCTGATCTGTTGTGTCTCATCAACATGAGGCACTGGCGCAACCAGGATCTCTTCCATCTCTCTCATTTCCCATTTGAATGAATAAGTAGGAAAAGGACAGAAAGAGGGGGTTTTATCCCGTTGCCCATCCTTGTCTAACATACGTTTTTTAATGGAGAAAAGAGAGAGATGAAGAAACTCTCGGTACGCTACAGACGTGAGGTAAAGTCAGCGAATTCAAGAATGTCAGTAAAACTCCTTAAATATCAGTTCAGGTAGGCCAACCTGCAAGACGTATCACTATGAATTCAAGCATTGCTGGTGGCCTATCTGAACTAAAATCTAAGGCGTCGACTTGGATTTTTTAATTCGCCAACTTTAAGCTGCGCGGCTAGGACTGGTGACGAGACATACTATATATACGGTTCATTTGAATCAGCCGCACGCTGTGTCTGTGCATCTGATTGATCGATTCAAATCACTGGCGCAACCAGGATATCTTCCATCTCTCTCATTTCCCATTTGAATGTATGAGTAGGAAAAGGACAGGAGGGGGTTTTATCCCTTTGTCCATCCTTGTCTAACATACGTTTCTTAATGGAGAAAAGAGAGAGATGAAGAAACTCTCGGTGCGCTACTGATTCAAATCCACATCGGCTGAAGGCACTATTTTTTTAATTTATAAGATAACCCGTTCTTCATCTTTATTACTCATAATGAACGAATAAAACTCATAGCTGCATGAAAATGAATGTTCTCGTCTTCGTCTAACTTGCCAACGTCAAACTTGGTTGATCGTATTCATATCGTACTTTCATAGTAATTGTGTCAACAAGACACAGCAACATTGAACAATCAAATCTACACACCCTAACACACGCGAGAAGACCGCAAGCCATAGTTTTGCATTAGTTACGGCCGCTTTATCATAAGTGGCGGTAGCCACCAGGCCAAGTCCAAAACCCCCGAGCAAGAAGGTGGCGTCCGCGGACACTTATTATCAAAGATTACTTATACATACAGATATGGGATAAGCCCGAATTTTGTTAAGTTGAATCTGGCCATGATACAACCGGGCATACAGAGGGGATCATAAAGATTACATAGAAAAGAATACACTTTCCATGTTTGTCTGTTACAAAACTGTTCCGTGTTCCACGTTCCGTGTTTGTTCTAGTTTTGCAAACAAACATAGGAAAAGTGGGAAACGTAATCTTTTCGAGCCATAATTCTGTAATCTTTATGATCCCCTCTGTATGCCCGGTTGTATCACGGCCGGCGTTTTATCCATTTTTCACTTAACACGGGCGATATGGCTAATGCCATATCTGTATGTATAAGTAATCTTTGCTTATTATAAACCTTACTCATGTTAGAAAACAAACCTGACCACTTTTTACAGGGAACTAGATTGAAAAAAAAAAAAAAATTACAATATTTTTTCACATAACTGGCAACACTGCGTTTTAAAAGCGATTTGGTCTATTTTTCATTCAAAGATTCACGACTCAACGGCGACGAATAATGGCGCCAAAAAAGATTACGGATCAGTCCTTCCCCTTCACAGCTCTTCATCCAAGCCTCCCCCCCCTCTGCCCACTCCACTCATTTGTTTGGTTTTCATATCGCCAATTAACCACAGATGAGTCAAGTACCTCTTCAGAAAAAGTGATCACTTTTCTCTGTAATATTATTATTTATAAATTATGTGATAACAAGTTTCATTGATTTTCATTCCAGATTGTTGTGCGCAACTATGAAGAGTATATTCAGAAGATTCCCAGCGAAAGCTGCGGGGGCCTATTCATTTACTAGATGACGCTACTTGTCACTTTCCGAGAAGTCATTATTGTATTGACAGAGTAAGCGAATTTCACTTGCGCAAACCTGCGTAAAATAATCGATCTTCAGAGGATTCGCTGAATCCCTGAGAAATCGATACTTTTAAATAGGTTCAAATGGCAAAAAACATGGTTGTCAAACAGCAAGAGCCGCCACTGGGGCGATTATAAATTTTATACGACAAATCAATATTCGCAGTCATTCACTGAAAAGAACACGATTTTCTTCGTCAAAACATACGATTGATTTACACGCGCGCTTACAAATACACTCATTTATTTTCTTAATCCACGAGTAAAATTATTCAAAATCTTGTCCATCATTTAAATGATTGTCACGGCATATATCACACACTTACCCTTCTCGCATGAGCCTCGATTTTATGGCATTAGCGTAAAATTTACAATTTCAAACTTCGCACTTCCTAAATGAGCGACAATAAGTTTCATTTCAAGAACATATACCCACTCCTACTCCTTTCCCCTCTCGTGACCCCTCCGCGTTCTTCTGTGCTACACGTTAAAAAATGTTAAACCTTTCCCAAGGTTTGTAGAGAAACACGTGTACACAGTTGCCAGAATACACATCTAGACACGCAAAGAAATACCGGTTTCGTAGGGAGTAAGTATAATAGTTATAATTTCACGGCGCGCAAGGTACGTACCTATAAGCATATTTTTTTTCTACACACGTGTCCAATCAAAGGCATCGATTGGAACGTTTGGTCTATAGAAACTATATTAAATGATTGTTTAAATAACAAATTGAGCAGGTGGCCATTGTTTTGGATTAAAAACTGGGTAAAATGATTGTCTAATAACAGTGGCGTATAGTGTGCAATTTGGCAACGTTAGAATGTTTCCATTTGAACTCATTAAAAGGATCGAACTATAGGGTGTTCAGTGAACACCTTCGCAGTCTACCTTTTACATGGGTTTTAATGGACAAAACTCAACGTTGTCAAATGGCACGCTACGCCACTGTTGTCTAATTGATGTTTCAATTTATTTCTATTAATCAAAAGCATATTACCATATTAATGAACTGCTTAAACCTTAGTTGCTCTTGTATTGTTCTCAATCATTTTCTCTCTTTTATTCTCTTTTTGGTTTTCTTTGACTTGTGCATTTTATTAGCATTCCTGTTGATGTTTACTGTATCAATATTAATGAATAAAAAATAAACAATTAACATTCAAATTCTAAACGAAACATTCAAATGTTTGTAAGTTATGTTGATGTTTACATAACCGCGGTGGTTCCGCGTCTATAAGTAGTTGTATGTCGGTGATAAAAGTGTCTATATAGTGTAGCGCGGGTTGTTTGAAATCGAAGCAATTTCCTGAGTTAATGAGTAGATTTTGAAAGTTTTTAACGTGCGCATCGTTATTTTCGCCGAATTTAACGTAGCATCAATGTGTCATATTGCTGTATAGCAAAAGTACACAACAAACCCATTTCTTGGATTGATAGCCCACATTTTTTCAAGAACGCGCGCTTATGAGAAAATTATACATGTATAATTTTCTACGCATAGAACCAAAGCTTGTTAGGTATAATATCGCCAATCTCTTCGATATATTGTTTTATTAAAACATACGAATCGCATTAAACGATATGAAATCAATTCACGGCTTTGGAAATTTATCGATATCTGTCGGATATGTATCGATACAGCACACCGCGCTACGGCCGTGGGTTGAACTTACATTAAATCTTTACATATACATACAGACAGAGGCGGCTCGTGAAATTTGGTAATAATTTGTTTTCCATTTAAACCCATGCAAAAGTATCGATTTCTTGGGGGTGCAGTGCACCTCCTAAATATCGATTGTTTTGCATAGGTTGAATGGAGAGGATCCCCTCTTGCTAAATTGCACGAGCCGCCACTGCATACAGAGTTTTTGATGTCACGTTCTAAACTGGCAACACTATGAAAATTGCGCCAAATGATTGAGAATACACAGTTTGGTGTCATAAATATACTAATAGGATAAACAAACTACAGTATTACTCGAGGGCAAATAAAAATGTTTGCGTTTTGACTAGGCGTTGCCGAGCTCACTGGGAGAGTGATTTTTGCTGATCTCCGTTTTTTCGGTTTTCTTTTTTCCTTTCTCATTTTCAATTCAGACGAACGAACTAGGGAAAGTAAATTAAACAGTGGCAACTAACCGATACCGAAAGCGTCCATTCATTGGCGGATACAGGGAATTGTCTTTCTTTCTATCCCTCCATTTGAACAGACGTGTTAGAAAAAGATAGCAGACCATTACGTGACTTTGGCCCCCTCTTCTGTCCTTTTCTGACGCACGCTTTCAAATGGGAGGAGAGAGAGAAAGACAATTCCCTGCATCCGCCTATGCGTCCATTCGAGGTCTCAAAATTGGAGGGGGGGGAATCAGAAAACAAATTTGCTGGAAAAAAACTTTAGAACAAAACGCTGCAACATCAATAACAATCCGGTAAGAAGGGCGAAATAAGGTTTGGTCACAGAAGAACACAATTAGAATGGAAATTTAGTTCATGTTGAAACATTATTTTCCTGTCCGCTAATTGGGGGGACCTCACGTAACCTCATTTTCAAAGCAATAATGCAAGAAACAGAGACATAGAGATGTCTGCCATGTTGAGAAACTTAAAAGACAGACTGAAAATAAGTTTCTATTGGATCTTGCAACAATTTCCATTCTGATAGGGTTGTTTTATGGTTTGGTGCCTCGACTTATGAGGAGCCGCGTGATTTGGTACTTATCAGGGGCACCAGGCCAGTGGCGCCGCGGGCGGCGCGGCGCGCGAGGCAGTTGGAAAGAAGAGGGGCGAACGCCCCTCCCTGGAATTTGAAAAATATCGATTTATACGCCAAATTTCCAGAAAGTGAGCTGAAAACGAGCAAACATTTACGAGAATTCATAGGATAGCCTCCCCCCTCCCCGGGAATTCAGCCTCGCGGTTTTTCCCCTCCTCCCACGAACATCCAAGAATAGCCAACCTCACATTATCGATCACAACCAATTACAACGTAAACAAACACATAACCTCTACCTCCAGTGAGATTGTCAAAGTTGGTCATCCTTGAATGTTTGTGGTGCATGCATATGTCGCAGGCTAAAGGTCAAATCCGGCATTTGGGCAAATGCCTAGGCAAATAGAAAAGAAGCGATAAAAATCGTTGAAATATCACAGATTCCGAGAGATAAGTTAGTGTTGATCCGCCAAGCAAAGGGTGCCGTTTCCCTATTTGAAGGTCAAGGCTTCATCAAGTGCAATTGCCAGTCCAGTAAAATCAATGTGCAACCAAACGAGGCTCTTGCTTCAAAAATCAGAGAAAATATTCCAGCAAGTTCCACCAACCCATCTCGTGTTCGAATAAGCAACACTGCTGCCTTCTAATTTTTTAAGGTACAAAGCTCTTTTCTCTCTTTCAAATTTTTCGGTTGTGGCTTCTTGAACTATTGAACATTGACTGCTTTTTAAAAGTTTGACTATTTGCCTGAAAAAAAAAACCCCCATTTGCCTTTTTGCCTCACAGGCTTTAGGCATTTGCGTAAACCCCTAGACATTTAGTCAAATGCCTAGGCAAATAGCCAAACACGGTTTTCGATGAAATTTGGCCATTTGCCTAGGCTTTTACCTAAATGCCGGCTTTGACCTTTAGCCTACGACACATACAAATTGCTCGATATTTCTCCGCCATCTTGGATTTCATTAAACGCCTCTTAGAAAATTTTCAACTGGCACCCATGTTCGCTGTCCCTTCCTCTGTACTTCTATTCCTATCACTCCCTCTCTTCCTCTCTTCCTCTCTCCCTCTTCCCTCTCTCCCTCTCTCCCTCTCTCCCTCCTTTCCATCCAACATCCCTTCGTTGAAAACTGATTTAACCAATTTTATTCAACAGACCTTCATTGATTCATAGCGTTCGCAACGCTCAGAAGTGGGATAAACGAATTGAATGAGTAGTAGTCAAACCAAAGAGTAAACAAGAGTCGCAATTGAATGGAAGGCCTGCGTGGTCAACGTAGATAAGGGATCCGAACGCGGGCTGGCCTGGGCTGGCCTGGGCTGGCCTCTGATTGGCTGCAACGGGTGGAGCAAAAATGACTCGGGGTATAGGGAAAATAACACGGGATTTTCGTTCCGGGGCGTTTATCTCGAAACCTAAGCAAAATCGTATCTAAACAAATTATACGAGTCGATTCAGCAGATTTTTCCGAACAATTTGATAGGTCATAAGTGCCACTTCATTGCAAATTCGAAAAGACTGTTTCAGTTTAAAAGTACGCACAATAGTGAGTTACTCAAACACTGCTCAAACACACGTCAAGCATGTAATCACACTATTGTGCGTACTTTTAAACTGAAACAGTCTTTTCGAATTTGCAATAAAGTGGCACTTATGACCTATCAAATTGTTCGGAAAAATCTGCTGAATCGACTCGTATGAATTGTTTAGATACGATTTTGCTTAGGTTTCGAGATAAACGCCCCGGAACGAAAATCCCGTGTTATTTTCCCTATACCCCGAGTCATTTTTGCTCCACCCGTTGCAGCCAATCAGAGGCCAGCCCAGGCCAGCCCGCGTTCGGATCCCTTATCTACGTTGACCACGCAGGCCTTCCATTCAATTGCGACTCTTGTTTACTCTTTGAGTCAAACATATCCGACTGAGAATGGGAGGAATGGATGAGCTTTCTGCTATTCTTGGCTTTTGAAAGGTCGAAAGGCGACAATTGCATCATAAGTAATCACATGACGAGTAATCAATAATCAATAATCAGTAATCAGTAATCAGCCACCATTCATCACTCATCAGAGAGATGAGAGATGAGAGACTGGTTGGCTCCTGACTGCGAGACGCTCAAGCGACGATGCCAGATCTATATTTTACGAGAACTCCAAGCAAGAGGTATATAATTGAAGCCACAGCAACCAATGCATCATAAATATACGTATATACGTCTATATTTTACTGGACTAAATGTTATAATTTCTTTTCAGCGAACAATCACACATTCAATTACTCTCCATCTCCATGCATCTGAAGACTTTATATGTTTTTCTACCATCTCTAATTAAAGTAGGAAAAGCTTACTCTCTCTCTCTCTCTCTCTCTCTCTCTCTCTCTCTCTCTCTCTCTCTCTCTCTCTCTCTCTCTCTCCTCTCTCTCTCTCTCTCTCTCCTCTCTCCTCTCTCTCTCTCTCTCTCTCTCTCTCTCTCTCTCTCTCTCTCTCTCCTCTCTCTCTCTCTCTCTCTCTCTCTCTCTCTCTCTCTCTCTCTCTCCCTCCTTTCCATCCAACATTCCTTCGTTGAAAACTGATTTAACCAATTTTATTCAACAGACCTTCATTGATTCATAGCGTTCGCAACGCTATAGACTTTATATGTTTTTCTACCATCTCTAATTAAAGTAGGAAAAGCTTATTTGTTCATTTCTTCCGCAATACACGCATTCAACTGTCACTTGTTTTTATCCCTTTACTGCATGATTTTTTTTTTTTTTTTTTTTTTTTTTTTTTTCAATAAAATAATTTTTTTTTTTCAGTACAATTTTGATCCTTGAGACAGGGAAAAATAGTGAAAAAATTCTTTCCATTACATTTCTATGGTAAAGAGCCTGAATATTAATTTTTCCAAATATGGCCTTACCCGCATTTAGGTATCCATGCATGAAAATAAAGTTTTCAGGCTAAAAAAAAAAAAAAAAAAAAAAAATTGAAGTAGTAAAAAATAAGTTAGTAAGTTTCAATAGTTGTTTTTTTTTTGTATATGGTACCCCTGCGTTACTCCCAAACATAACAATGAAAATCGAAAAATCTCTATCAGATTTTCAGTAAGCTATTTTCAACCACTCTGCACGTTCTCTATCCTGTCCTGCGCGCTCTAGGACAAAATCGACAGTTCTTACTCGTTTAGTATCTGTTCCACATGTGACCCACCATGCAGCGACAGTACAACTCAAGTCTCCTACTTTTAGGTAAGGCTTCAAAGTAATTGTTCCAGATCTAGGCTCATCTGCAGTTAAGGGTTATTTGTTGCAAAAAGTACCCTAAAATCCTGGAGCCGTTCGTGCGAGGTGTTTCGGGAGAACTGTGTATTTCGATTACTTTTTGACCAAATGAGCTAAACAAGGTCTCATTTTATGGATATTTACGGCGTCTACGAGAATCCGTAAACCAGAATTTGCTAACTTTTTCGTTCGCTCGAAAAGTCGACCGTTGCATTACTTTTTGGACAGCCTATGTATTTCTGCGGACCGGTCATTTATCTTTTCGTTTAAACTGGATTTTCCCTATGGGATCTGTGTTGCCAGATCGAGGGTAAAAAGCCGTATTTATCCCATTTAAATCAATGTAAAAAGTACGGCTTTTTCACCCCAATCTGGCAACACTGTATGGGATCCGCGGAAGTTCACACGATAAAATGCAAAACGAAAATGTCGGTCAGTGAGGAATTTGACAGCGCGACATTCCTTGTTACGTCTGGAA
The DNA here is from genome assembly GCA_011764245.1 of Trialeurodes vaporariorum. Classification (NCBI taxonomy): domain Eukaryota; kingdom Metazoa; phylum Arthropoda; class Insecta; order Hemiptera; family Aleyrodidae; genus Trialeurodes; species Trialeurodes vaporariorum. Next base: position 52,135,109 of record VMOF01000320.1, read on the forward strand.
GAAATAATTTTTTAGTTAATTTCATTGAAACATATAGAAACTGAATCTCAAAGGAGAACAACTTTTAGAAATATCAACCCATGACATGACCGATCTTTTGGATCCTCCTTCCAATTAAGGCCAAAATTGAACAACTGAACTGTAGACGGTACCAGTACCGGCTCCATCTTTAATTTGCGAATATGCCTCTTCTTCATTCAATTTCTTTCCTAAATCTCTTCTTTAACGTTGGAAGAAAACATCAAACCTCAAGAAAAGAACAAAAAAGGGAAGGTCATCAAATTTTGTAAGAGTGGCTCGAGATCTCCTGACCTCCACCCCAAGTGGTCATGAGTGGATACTGCAGGAATTTGTCTCTCTCTCTCTCTCTCTCTCTCTCTCTCTCTCTCTCTCTCTCTCTCTCTCTCTCTCTCTCTCTCTCTCTCTCTCTTCTATTTGTCGAACGCGTGCGTTAGAAAAGAATAGCAAAAGGAGCCATCACGTGACTTTAGCCCCTATCCCCGTCCGCAGAAAAAACGCAGAGAAAAATACTTTGGTAGCGCTGACAAAACCTTTGATAGAAAAATGACCGCGAAAAAGACTTTGGTTGAGCCATACAAACCTTTGGTTCACCCAGCAAAACCTCTTCAGTTTGGCAAACAAAACCATTGGTTGGCTCTATACTGCCTCTACTAGAGTATTTTGCTGGGTCATTTTTCTTCCAAAGGTTTTGTCAGAGCTACGAAAGCGTTTGATCTGTTCTTTTCGGTTAAGTTATTTACCCTAACCTAAGATATCCACGCGAAAGCAAGACCTCATTTTTTTCAATAAATTTGTATTTAAGCAGGGGCTTTAATGCAACCAGCATTACAAACATTTTTGGCGCATTTTTTTATCAATGCGAATTTAGGGGGGGGGGGGATCAGACTTCAACATTCTACAAGCAATACGAGAGGAAATAAAAGAATATTGGGCAGAACACCTCCCTCGAAAGAGTCACCTCACCACGACCAGCAGTTTAACCTTAATGAGCTGTTTTATTATGAAGTAACAAGCGCGAGATTTGATAAAATATCATGGTTCTAAGCATAACAATAGCCTTCGTATTCAGGGCTGCCGTTTTGCGTATAATCAATGCTATTTTTCAAATCATCGATGATTCCACCGGTTGAGAAAAGATTACGCAGTTCAGTTCAGTGCATGACTATAATAAACTAAAATACTCGCATCTGTAATTTTTTCTTAACCGGTGGAGTCGTCGATGACTTTAAAAAACTTGCGGATATTTTAACTAATCAACGGAGTTTCCACCGATTAAGAAAAGATTACAGATCAGAGTATTTTCGTGCATTACGGTCATACACTGAACTGAACTGTGTAATATTTTCTCAATCGGTGGAATCATCGGTGAATTGAAAAATAGCATTGATTATACGCAAAACGGCAGCCCTGTTCGTACTATCCGTACGTCGATAAATGAGCCGTTCCGAGCGAAATTAGTTAATAATGCGAAAATACACGCGTTTCAATTCATGCGACCTGACAACATCGACAACACAGGGGGATCAGAGGATCGCACATTCCATACTGATGAGCTTTATCTAGGTGTCAGAATATTAGAATACAAGATTGTACATTTACATGCTCGTAATGGTTCTGGCTTATATACCAACAATTTGAGGTTATCGCACAATGAGGCAGATTATCCTCGGCGTGGTCCCCTTTTGGCCTCCGCCCTCTCACAACCGATTATTATTCATTGCAATTTCACAGAAATCGAAACGGATCGAAGCTGAACTAGCGCTGACTAATGAAAAGTAAAAATAGTTAAGGTAAAAAATCATGCTCAGCCTGTATAACATTAAAGGGGGCAGGACAAGGGGGGTGAGCCCCGGGTTGGATCAGTTTTAGTATTTTTTTTGTCGATTCTTGAAAACGACTACCACAGAATAACACAGTCAGAACGGAAACTCCCACAAGAGCCAATCGAAGCAAGTTTGGAATTTAACGGCACCAATTGGCAACGCTGTGGTCATATATCCCAACATGGCGGACGTGTGTTATTTGTGTTGAAACTCATTTATTTCTGTAAATTCTGGTAAGAAATTTTAAGTTTCCGGCCTCACTTTTTTTCTGTTGGCATTTCAGAATGAAAATTTCGCGGATCATGTCCTATATTTTTTTTTTTCGCGCGCGAATCTAGATGTAAACATCCTATATCCCAACATGGCGGACGCGAAATGAATTTGCTTCAAAATCTGACAGAGTTTCCGTTCTGGTTGTATTAATCTGTGGTTCAATGTTCAATGAGTTTCTAAATATACCTCATGAGGCTTGAAATTTTCAGGTTGCAATGTAATTATTATTATTATTATTATTTTTTTTCCCCCAAGTTTTTTGATGCTTAAATATGTGATCTATATTTACGTTTTATTATGACGAGGCACAATCCTTCATTTTTTTTTTTCGATTTTTACGAATCTTTGACTAATTCACCACTAACTGTCTTTGAAGACTAAACATTTCCTACTCTATTGGCCGGTTTTTGGTCATTTTAAACACTTACATACCATAAATAACGGTGAAATATGTTAAAAGATACAAACCGACAAAACGTGTACTCCATAAGCTTCGTAACTTGTCAAACTTTTAAAGAAGTAAGGCCATATTTGACCACCAAGAATTTCAATTTTTACCCCGTTTTTTCGTTTTTGTTTTTTTTTAAATTTTACAATAATGTTACCATAAAAATTCAAGACTGATCCGGCAACAGAAGCTATCGAACGCCAGATCGATTCGACTTTCGCGCCCGAGTGCTTTCATTTCACACCAAACTGAAACTTTCGTGCGGTGTACCATTTTATATGCATGATTTTCGCCACTGAATCTATCTTTCTATCACTCTTCATACAAACGTATACTGATTGTAGATCACCCACTATCTTGCAAAGTATAATTATCTCAGAAGATAAGATATGCATACTTTGAGATTTCAAGAACTTACAATTAGTGAAGTGGCATGTATTATCATACAAGCGCAAGAATGATTATTGACATAAATCCGAAGGTCTCTGCACTTTTTTGTCGGTTCTGTTTTCTGCCCTCTCATTAATGAAAAGGAAAGGAGGAACATCAGCATGCGTTTAAGGAAGAAATAAAAAACAGGAGAAATCACATGAATAAATAAATAAATGAATTGATAAATAAATATATAAAACGTATACAGCCTTTAAGAATTACGATTTAATTGAAGACCTAGATTACAAATGTGTAAATGGCCGAAGCGCGGCATCTCTCAAATATAACTGTATTCTACATAAATCGATAAATAGTAGATAAATAAATAAATAGTAGTAGCAGGAGTAGTAGTAAAGTCCAGCCGCCCCCAAAAACGGCGGGTCGCGTTATGCTGACATTTCACAGTGAACGACTGAATTGGTTAAAAAAAAAAAAAAGAGGGAGGAAAGATAGTCAAAGTATTCTCACAACAAATGATAGGAAAGGGAAAGAGGATGGATACGGCGCAGTGGCGTCGCGTGCAATTTGGCAACAATGTATTTTTTCCATTTAAACTCATGTAAAAGATCGAATTCAGGGGGTGCACAGTGCACAAGAAAAATGCGATATATTTAATGAGCTTAAATGGGGTAGTTGCATTGTTGCCAGATGGCACGCGACGCCACTGATACGGCGCGCGACCTGCCAGACACTCTCATAAATAGACAAATAAATAGCTCAGAAAATAAATAAATTATTTCACAGAGAAAAATTATTTCAAAGCAGCGATGAGTGCGGGTTTACTGCAAAAATAAGTACGTTCTCACTTATGCGTCCAGTGGCGGATCCACGGGGGGGGGCACGGGGGGCACGTGCCCCCCCCAGAAGCCTCAAATTTTGCCAGGCGTGCCCCCCCCCCCAGAAAAATTTTCTGGATCCGGCACTGTACGCGTATATACTGTTGCATAGTGCGAGTAATAGATGATGACGGAAATTAAAACACAAAAGCACTAAAACCTAATGGGAACAAACCAAAGGGTCATATTTTAGACACCTGCAGAAATTATGTCAAACCATACCCTTTTAAAAATAATAGTAAAAAAAAACCCTAAATCGACGTGCAATTGCCAATTTTAAATGAGTCTCATTTCCCCCAAATACTTGTCTTCGAGGCGGTATAAGATCTACCTCGTTCCCACGCCCGCGGTTTGATAAATAATAATTTAAGCGCTGAGAAGCGACAAGATTTGAATAAGAAAAGAGAGCCGAAGATTTATTGTACTAAAAATAATGCTACGAAATACCGGACAAAAAGGAAAAGGAAAGACATTCAGGATAGGGGCAAGCTATAGTTTGTTGGCCCCCATTCATACTATACTTAGGTTATCTTATTGTATTGCGTCGATAAAAAGGGGGGGGGGAATTAAGTATTGTCAATTAAGAGAAAAAATTGTAAATCTAGAATAAATAGTGACAAAGTAACAGGGAAAAATGCAGACTTTTACGAGTAAAAATGACCTGTCCAAGGCGGAACAGATAAGAGACATTCCTCAAGTAGAAGCTAAATTTATTCTACAAAGTTTATTGAATTTCTATGGTTTCGAATTAGAACCACATGAAAGTATTAAAAGAAAAAAGAAAAGAACTAAAAAGGTTTTTATCACATGATTTTTATCTACCTACAATGCAGTTTTAAAATTCAGTTATCGTCGTATAAGTGTCATCCGACGTTGCAAAGAATGTGCATTTTATTCTTTCCGCGTAAAACAACAATCGAAGGCTTCTACAAGAACGAAACTGTTGGCAAATATGTCCCTTTTGAAGAAACACATTTTTCAGGATAAAAAAACCGAGCAGAGTGTACATACTTAAGGTTACTATTGACAATAGTAAAAAGCTGCAAAATCTTTGATACTTGGAATGGCAATTACAATCTTATAAATTCCCACGCCTCAAATGTTAAAACGGGACAGCGCAACGTAACGCTCTACCCTCCGGCGAGATCATCTGAAGTCTCAACTTATCCATAAACATTTTCAGAATTAATTAATTCAAACATGGCAACACTGCTTGAAACGCGCGCGGTGTCTATAATACGAGCGAAAGAAGTTAACTCGCGCCTCATTTGCATTCAAAAAGGGGCAGGAGAAGAAGGACGGAGAAAGAAAATAAATAAATATTTAAAAATAAACATGTATCCGCAAGAAAACTTGTAATGATACGAATAAAAATACAACCCAGAGCATTACATTTCAGCGAGCTGGAAAAAAACTGAGGAATGCGAGTAAATGCACACGCCAGAGCGACCGCGGGGGAAAGAGGAGGAGAGGAAAGAGACAGCAGGATATAGAGTAGAGCTATAATTGAGGTTGATGTCATTTTCGTACTAGAGAGGCCCGACGAAAAGCGACGGATCCAGAAAAAAGCGCGATCAATGTGAGTTTGTGAAATCCAGAGGAAAGGGGTACAGTAGCGCACCAAGAGATTCATCATCTCTCTCTTTTCTCCATTAAGAAACGTATGTTAGACAAGGATGGACAAGGGGATAAAACCTCCTCCTTCTATCCTTTTCCTACTCATACATTCAAATGGGAAATGAGAGAGATGGAAGATATCCTGGTTGCGCCAGTGAAGGGGTAAGTTCTTGACAAATATTTCAAGGTTCAGTTCCGTGCAGGCCCGTCACATGGGGGGGGGGGGGGAAGCTGGACCTAGAGTCCCTATATATACTTAGAGTCCCTGTATATCAAAGAGTCAAAGAGTCTCGACACGTGAAGAAGATATCGAAGGAGGCGTCCACTCTGATTGGTTCGGTTCACCGAGAAGGCGTGTACGTCTCGTCGTAGGGGTGTTTTAACGGTTCTCTTATGGATAATAACACAGAACGCCTCCTTGAGCTCCGTGAAAGCCTAAAATCTAGCAGCCAATCAGAGTCTATACCCCGTATGGCGAGACTCTTTGATATACAGGGACTCTATATATACTATGAGAGTTGAGACAAGACTCACAAAATGAAGAAGAAGAAGCGGATCAATAATGAAGCCCCCAAGAGGCAAATTGCAAATGGCAGATAGCCATTTACCTCTGCGCTTTTGCCACTATATCGCTGCGTTAGGTTCAGATTCTCGACAATATCGGTCGTTATTGAAAGAGATAATGTTCTCCAAAATAACATTCAAGCAGAGGAAAAATTAACAATAATTATACTGCGGTCACTGTTACTTCAAATGTGTAATGAGAGCTAGTGCCCGAAAATGTAAACAAACCCTCCGCCATTTGCATTTTGCCTCTTGGAGCTTTATTGACAGCCTAAATCTGAGAGCCAATCAGAAATGGATTCAGCAATGGCGCAACTCTCATAGTATATAGGGACTCTAGCTGAACCCATGGGTCCGGGCCACTCCGGGGCCCGGCGAGCCGATTTTTTTTTTCCCCCAAGCCAGAAAAGCAGTTTTAAACTCTTTGGTAAAAATTTAAAATTGTGTTATTCAGAGTGCAAGTATATTTTTATTTTTCTCGTATTGAAATTGACTTCCTCTGTTTTTAATTTCTTGAAATTTACAAGTGGATCCGTAGCAATAATTTAAATTTATATTAGTTTAATTTGGAAGCGTTTGACTCTAAATCGCTGGAAGTGATAGTTCGGAAGGGAATTGATAAAAAATTTCTCGGAGTAGGGGAAGGAGAGTGAGCGGGCGGGGTTGGGAGGAGGAGAGCCCCCTTCCCGCCTATATCTCATTATAAAAGGGGCCCGGAAGCCTAAATAGTACCGGGGCCCGGTAGAAAGATGTGACGGGCCTGGTTCCGTGTACGGCTGTAATGCACGCAAATACACGCATCATCTGTGATTACTGCACTGAAAATAAATAATTCCTGAATTCTAGTAATATTACCAGAAGCACGACGATATATTATGTGAACCACAGGAAGTCCAGTACTTTGACCAGAAAATGCTGGTGTTAATACCAGAATATGTTTATAGAACTAGAATTTCCTCAATATTTTCTTGAACTATGGTTCAAACACTATGGAATTCTGGTCATTTTACTGTCCTTTACATTTGTTCACGCATATCGTCATGATCAGGGCCGTCGCACAATGTGGCCAACGGCCAATCTGGGAGTGCAAAATTATTTCCGGTTTCCTAAATGATGTTTTATCGGTTTGGCGGATTCAGAGGTGCCCTAATGATGCCCAAGACCGATTTGAATCGAAATATAAACATATTTGAGCATTCGATATATCGATGTTCATGAATTATGGTGGCTTTTAAATTGAGTTATACTTATATTGATACTAACGGTTTTTTTAATGAAACAGTGTTGATCCAGGACACTGAAGTATGTGAAAAATACATGTTACACTGCTCAAATGTAGCTGCCGATAATTTTGATGCCGTTTAATATCGATGTATCGATTGGTCAAAGTGAGTCGTTTTCCTAGATTTTTAAATTTATCTTCATAGATAAATTGGTTGAAAGAAGTAAAGAAGAAATAAAACAAAAATCACTCTTCGTTACAAAGGAGCAGCTTCACTAATCTGCTCTAATTGTAACGATAAATCGATGCATCCATGTATCGATTGTTAGAAATACCGTTCGAACTGTGGCTGAACAAATGTATTATAGTTTCAAGTGATGAAGAGTATAATTTGGCAAACGTAGCCTTACTTCATCCGAGCCGAAATAAAATAATTGATTTATGTTGGAAACAAATTGGTCTATCAAGAATCAAGTTTTTACATAGCATCAAATGGAGTGAAATTTTTGTTGCCAAGTTGCACGCTTCATATCTCATGATTCTGCTTTTCTGCATTCGTGCGATTTTTTTTTTACGAGTTAAGGAAAGTAAGCTATAACTTTTTTAATTATTTCCTCTTATAAATAGGCTCTGGGAATAGATTTCAAGTCCGATGGACCAATTTTTAAGACATTTTATGAGCACAAAATAAAATTTTATCTTTTTCAAAATTTAATGGGAAAAAACAGTAACAATAACAATGAAAAAGCAGATAAGTATATCTTAAAAAAAAAAAAAAAAAAAAAAAAAAAAAAAAGGGTGTCCATTTCACAATCCTCTTCCACAATAAAGAGCTTGATTCAAAATGGGGGTTTTTCTCCCCCCCACCGATTTTCCTGAAACTTTGTATTTTGATAGTACTTGATATAAGTAGTATTTTCTTTCAAATAAAGTTTTTCCAAAAATAATTAGGGTGGGAGTTACAGTGTTGCAAAGTTGCACCTTTCAAAAAATCATAACTTTCGCGTAAATCATTCGATTGAAACGCGGTTTTCATCAAAAGATGCGGATTGTAAAGTACTTTCATGCCATCCAAACGGAATTCAATTTCAATAATTTTTGACTTAGTTATCGTCATTTTTGTGATTTTTAGGCCACTCAAAATCTACTTAAAGTGAAATAAAAAAAAATGGTATTTTTTGATTTTGACCGGGTTGAAATATGTTATTCCTCTTTAAATTCTGCGTAAAATGAGCCCAAGCAGAATGCAGGGCGATTTTTTGTTCCGGAGTTATGCATTTTTTAGTAAGCGAAAAACGAGTTTTTTAGGGTACCCATGAGCGTTCTATAGAGAGACTCAAGTCAAATAAATGGAAATGGTATTTTTTGATTTTGATCAAATTTAAATATGTTATTCCTACTTAAATTCTGCGTAAAATGAGCCCAAGCAGAATGTGGGGGGATTTTTTGTTGCGGAGCTATGCGCGTTTTAGTAAGCGAAAGTCGAGCGTTCTATGGAGAGGCTCAAAGACGTGGGTAGCCCGGGTAGCCTCAACCACTCGACTTTCGCTTACTAAAACGCGCATAGCTCCGCAACAAAAAATCGCCCCACATTCTGCTTGGGCTCATTTTACGCAGAATTTAAGTAGGAATAACATATTTAAATTTGATCAAAATCAAAAAATACCATTTCCATTTATTTGACTTGAGCCTCTCTATAGAACGCTCATGGGTACCCTAAAAAACTCGTTTTTCGCTTACTAAAAAATGCATAACTCCGGAACAAAAAATCGCCCTGCATTCTGCTTGAGCTCATTTTACGCAGAATTTAAAGAGGAATAACATATTTCAACCCGGTCAAAATCAAAAAATACCATTTTTTTTTATTTCACTTTAAGTAGATTTTGAGTGGCCTAAAAATCACAAAAATGACGATAACTAAGTCAAAAATTATTGAAATTGAATTCCGTTTGGATGGCATGAAAGTACTTTACAATCTGCATCTTTTGGTGAAAATCGCGTTTCAATCGAATGATTTACGCGAAAGTTATGATTTTTTGAAAGGTGCAACTTTGCAACACTGTAACTCCCACCCTAATTATTTTTGGAAAAACTTTATTTGAAAGAAAATACTACTTATATCAAGTACTATCAAAATACAAAGTTTCAGGAAAATCGGTGGGGGGGGAGAAAAACCCCCATTTTGAATCAAGCTCTTTATTCTTCTCCGGTCCATTGGGTCCAGTCAGCGCTATCTTTCAGTAAAGTCGTATTTTGCTTTGTCATCGCGATGGCGATTCTGATTATTTTTTTACGGAAATATGTTCTGTCGTATTTTAATTCTGTTTGTACGCTCAAAATGTGCAAACAGAATTAAAATGCGACAAAATATATTTACGTAAAAAAATAATCAAAATCGCCATCGCGATGACAAAGCAAAGTACGACTTATATCGGTGATGCACCAAAACAAACCAACCTAACCTAATCTTTTTTTTTTTTTTTTTTTTTTTGCTTGTTTTATGGCTTATACTCCAGTAAGGAGCCTACAGCCAACTATAGACTAATGTCTGTGAGTGAAAGTTTGTTTTTAATGTCAGAAGACAACAGGGGACTTGAAACATCCATGCTCAAAGCACTCAGATTTCCACTGTAATCTTTGCCGTGGACCCACTTTTAAGGAGACCGAGCGACAAGACGAGTGAAAAATCTGCTGCCACTACCGGGATTCGAACCCGGGACCTATGGATTGGCAGTCAGGTAACCTAATCTTTCTAGTAACAAGGCTGGGCTGAATCCTTGTCAGATGATGGTTGTGGTCTGTTATCTGGTTATTTTCCTCCGATCAGCTGTGTATCTTCGCAGGTTGCCAGATTGGGCCAAAACTTAATTATTTTCCCGTTGAATATAATAGAAAATGAAATCAATTTTTGGGCAATCTGGCAACGTCGCAATTTTCGTTTTGAATGGAAGGTTAACACACGCTTCAGATGAGCTGATTATTATGAGTGCAATAATACTGTGTTTTATCACCTGTTGCTCATCTAACTATCGACAAAGGTTTATTTCTCTAAAATTTTGGACTTTTTAAAACGGCACTAAGCCTCACAAAAACTTACTTTTCTTCAAGTTTGGGCAAATTTATGCAAAAAAGCCGGCCATATTCCTTTTCTTTACCTTATTTCGCATCACTCAGTACAAATTTGAAGGCTGATATCGGCTGATATCAGAAGATGCAGTCTTACAAACATCAAAAAAAGTGTGAATTTTAGTGGCTGGGCCCAGAAAAATCTCATGACACCAAAATAAAGGTAAAATATTGTAATAGGTCCTTTTTTTTACTTTCTTGGGATCCTTCCAGCAGGAAAAAAATACAAAAGCAAAATATATCAACATTAACAGCGTCAACGATACGATTGCGTAATGTGAACGGTACCGGTGAATTTTCGACGTTCGGGCTACTCGTCACTTCTCTTATCATTTTACCTGCGAAAGACACCTCCATGGCCCATGTAGGCCCGGATATCATCTCAGTAGACGTCTGAGAGTCCATTTTCAGCACCATTAAGTGTTATTTGAACTTTGAATTTTGCACTCCCAGATTGGCCATTGGCCACACTGTGCGTCGTCGCGTCGCGTGGGTATCTGCCGCTGGTGTGCGAGGCAAAATGTGCCGCCCGAAAGGCAAAAGTTGGGGAAAATATTGTTAACTCGAGAGAAATGTCGATCAAAAGTTGCGGAAGAATATTCGGAAACTTTCAAGTCTTCTCCAACGTTCAGTTTGAATGAATCAGGGAGGATCAAATAAACCTCCAATAGGAGGCCCAACAGTGGCGTCGCGTGCAATTTGGCAACAATGTATTCTATCCATTCAAACTCATGTAAAATATCGAATTCAGGGGGTGCACAGTGCACAAGGAAAATCCGATATATTTAATGAGTTTAAATGGAGCAGTTGCATTGTTGCCAGATGGCACGCGACGCCACTGAGGCCCAATCCCAAACAGGACGTAAACTTATTGCAGGTCTCCTTCGATCGTTTCCAATTTTTTTTTCGCGTTTCCACCGTATACACCCCCAATTTCGACGGTAAAAACAGTGTCACGTGACGATTACATGATTATATCATTCCAAACAAGAACCTGTAAATAGGGTAGGAAAATTGCCAGAAGAAAAATGAAAATACTTGCCAAAGGGCCACCAAAGAGGTTGATCAGAAAGACGATAATTTTGTGTCACGCTAACGAAACTTACCTGAAACAGACAAAAAGAAAGACACATTTGTTAACAACACTTCAAAATGAACAAAAATCAAAAAATAAAGGGTAAAAATAGGGTAAAGTAAAAGGAAAGGGTGCGAAATCGTAGAAAGAAGGTTGCTTTACATCCTCTGGTTAAAAAAGTTTGTTATCCTTATACAGCGAAGGCGAGAAAGGAAAAGTTTCTAGCTGTAAGTACTTCGTTGACTGCATATCTTCACTTTCGTATCATTTAAAAAGGATACAAAATTTACTGTTTTGAAAACTACTTTCTTCCCGACACTCAATAGTTTTGGAGATCAGTTTGACTCTACAGTGGAATAAAACAATTGATTCACCCGTAAAACACCTCAAAGACAAAGATAAAAATACGTGGAATCGAAATTGCGACGCAAAATCTGGTGATAAAAATATACTGACACTACTGACAGTCCTAAGAAAGAACAGAAAAAATTGACGTATGTATAACGCTATTTCTACGAATACTTTTGCGGTATCAGCAACGATTTCTGCAGAAATAATCAACGTATTTCGATAAATATAACGTCACTGGAACAAGATTTGGTCTTCATAAGTCATATTAATTTTCCGAGGCCTCGACAGCCAGCGTCCATTACATCGCGGACGACTCTTCGCTGATGGGCTATTTTTTTTAAATCGGAAAACAATGGGACAGAACATTTTTTTTTAATACGGTTGGTCAATTCTGATTCGAGTGTTCTATCAGCGAATATAAAACCTCAAAAACTTCAATTTCGCTTAAAGCTGAGTTACTTGACCTCAGTAGCGCACCGAGAGTTTCTTCATCTCTCTCTTTATTTCCTCCATTAAGAAACGTATGTTAGACAAGGATGGACAAGGGGATAAAACCCCCTGTTTCTGTCCTTTTCCTACTTATACATTCAAATGGGAAATGAGAGAGATGGAAGAGATCCTGGTTGCGCCAGTGCTTGACCTGTTGACTTTTTTTAAGGTAAAAGTTTCATTTCGAGGAACAAATTAAAAGAATGGAGCTGTTGCAAACTTTTGCTACAGGCTCATTAATAGGGCTCTCTTACAGGGTAAAACCCTGTAAAAATAACGATTAGCGCACTAAAAAATCACGATATCCACTCTCAAACTCATACAATGCTTTCAAACTCAAGGCCGCAATGGCGGACGTTGCCGCTCAAATCTTATGGCAATTGTATGCTTCTTTTTCTTTTTCTTCTTCTTCTTCTTCTTCTTCTTCTTCTTCTTCTTCTTCTTCTTCTTCTTCTTCTTCTTCTTGTGTGGTGTTGCGAGAACACCTCGTGTAGATGGAGTTGATTGCGAAGATAGGGAAACCCAATGTAATCAGTGACATTGGCCGCCATTACGGTCTCGCGTTTGAAAGCATTTTGTGAGTGTTTAGGATTGGATTTCGTGATTTTTTCGTGCGCTAGCTAATTGTTATTTTTACAGGGTCTTACCCACGGTCGATACAATTACAGGCTGGAATACTGGGACGATGTGGCAACGCTTCGGAGTCCGGATTTCTTGTTCTTCCATAAGGTTACATGTTAATGTCGACAAAGATATTTTGTTTATTACGCTGTCTAATTATTTGAAATTTTTTGAGCACTTATTTTTGCCTTTCCTCCTTCTATTTTCTTTAACAATTATTTTTAAATAATTTTTTTAAACTGCTTATTATGGGTCTAAAGTTTCCTAGTTTTGCCCATGTTATCCGCCATAAGGATATCGGAGTCGTTTTAAACCGTACTAATGGTCGAAAAATAAAGTCAAAGTGAATACAGTCGAAAATTTGGGGGCCTAAAAATTCATAGATGTCAAGTTTACATGTTTAATCAACTTTTAAGGAAGATGTTAAGGGTTAAATTTACATGGGGTCTTATGGTGGCAACGAGGTTTCCGGACTCCGACCTTGAGAGTTTTCAATGTTGCCACATTCAGTATTCCAGCCTGGTCACTACCAACTTTAAATAAGCCTGTAGCGAAAGTTTGCAACAGCTCCATTTAAGATTTTCTCCACAAAAAATGACTCAAAAAACAAATTAATAGAGCACTCCAAAACCGTAAATACCACTAGAACATACTAGAAGTTAGATAAAAACCCTTATGTTCCAGATCGGAACGCTAAACGAACCACGCTGAACCAAGAAAAACCCGTTCTATTATGTTCTGACATAGTCTATGCATAAAAACATTGGCCTTATGCGTTATACGCTGCGCTCTTCTCGTGAGAGTCGTGTCGTATATTTTTGTCGGTGGCCCGATCGAGACCTACTTCGCTCTAGCCAGTCAAGGTTTCTAGTATTTTGTGTATTTATATGTTTGCCTGTTTCTGTTTATCTGAACTAAACAAACACACAGTGTAAAAAAAGACCTCCCCCCCCCCACCATCTTCCTCTCAGCGGTTTCTCCTATTTTGTCTCCCTCGGAATGAAAACAAAACAATACAACATCAAATAAATACCAAATATGTGCTTTTTACGTTCTGCCAACATAAAATCGCTATAAATGATTATGTAAATGAAAGTTACATTTTTCCGTCTTTTTTCTTCTTCAAACGATGAAGATGCCAGTAAATGAAAATTCAGCAAATTTCACTCTAATTGAGCCGCAATATTCGTTTAATTTGAGTCACGAATTGTGGTTTTTTTCCATCAGTTTTCTTCCTACCTTATCATTAAACTGTCAAAAATTGCCATTGTTCCATCGAATTGGAAATATCACTCGAACAAACTGTGATAATCACGAAAAGTAATAGGAATACGATGAAGGTAAAAGATTCAATGGGTCTGTCGTATACTTTTGCTACATCAATATAACTCATTGTTTCTAACGTAAAATTCGGCGAAAATAACGATGCGCACATTAAAAACGTTCAAAATCCACTCATTAACTCAGGAAATCACTTCCATTTCAAACAACCCGCGCTACACTATAGACACTATTTGCACCGGTACATACTACTACATAGACGGAACCACCGTGCATAAGTAAACAACATCTTAACTACAAAATGATTGAATTCCCTTCTAAATACATGAACTATTGGTTGCATTTGCTGTCTGGTATTTTCGGTTTATCAAAGATTACAAAATAATATAAGAAATGTACGCATCTAAACGAAACATTCCAATGTTTGTAAGTTCTGTTCATGTTTACATAAACGAGATGGTTCCATCTATGTAGTTATAAGTCGGTGATATAGTGTCTAGTGTAGCGCGGGCTGTTTGAAATGGAAGGTATTTTCTGAGTTAATGAGTTGATTTTGAAAGTTTTTAATGTGCGCATCGTTATTTTCGCCCAATTTTACGTTAGAAACAATGAGTTATATTGATGTAGCAAAAGTACGCAACAGACCTATTCGACACAGCCCATCAGCGCTAAAAATTACACGAAACCAAAGGATACATTTTCAGACTTAAGGAATCACAAGATTTGGAAGGGTGATTTTTGATGTTTCGCCAGCTAGCGCACGTCAGTAAAACTAATAGCTTTAAATAAGTCACTATAAATAAATAATTATTCGAGTCAGTTAAAAACAACCACACGCAGTCATTGTCATGAGATTTGACGTTATAACTTAGGATATGTTATGAAAGGTTATATATATACGGTCGGTACAGACGCAGTAAACCACAAAACCTAATTTAACCGTCTACATAGTGTTTCTTTCTTCTTTTTTGTGGAAACCTTTGAGGGTTCACTTGCGTTAAGCAATTATCATCAGAGCAATAAAAGCGAACGAACTTTTTCCGATACCGATCGATAGATTAGTGCAATTTAGATTGCTGGCCTCTCTACGAAGTCTATAATATGATGAGCAATTAAAAATTCAAGCGCTCCGCAAAACTGCGATGGTGAAAAACATGATGACAAAAATCCGGAGGGTGTCGAGACACATTGTGACACAAACGACCGAAAAAAATTACATTCAACTAATGGAATGGCGCTGACAAACAACGCTTCAGTATACATTGATACCTATATGTTAGGTGCTTTGCAACCTAGACCTTACCTAATTACCTGTCTTTCACATCGACTACCAATAAACGTATTTTGAATTCAGCTATGATTAAACGATATAATCGACCAAGCACGAACCTGATGGAAACCCTTATGATCTGACCTCCATGCATGATATTCTTAACCTCTTATAACCTCTCATGGGCCAAGCCCGAGTTTCAGTGGCGTAGCGTGCAATACGGCAACGTTGTACTGTGTCCATTTAAACTCATGATAAAGATCGAACTGTTGGGTGTTCGGTGAAAACCTTCGCATTCGACCTTTTACATGGGTTTAAATGGACACAGTACAACGTTGTCTAATTACAGGCTACGCCACTGCCGAGTTTACTCGTCTTTCTCCTCTTGTTTATTTCACATTGCTCCGCAGTATGATGATTCAGTATAAACGCGATTTTGGATGAAGACACTTACAATATAAGGTTTTGTTCGGGCGCCTTCAATTAATCGTATATGCAATTCCAACTCCCCCGAGTACGAAGAGTTAACTACCCTCCCTATATTAACGGAAGAGTGACGTTTTTTTGATCAAACCTGGTCTGTAAAGGGTTAAGATAATTCTGCGCTATCATTTTCTCATTTTCAAGACACCAAAAAATAAGAGTCTAAATAAGTCAAACCGTCTTTTCGCAGTTCCAACTCTTAAGTGCGAGGTAAAATCAAGCTTTAGAGGAGCGAATTATAGTTTGCTATGAACATTAATAAACGTTTTGCCTGAATGCCCAGTAAGGTTATTAACTTCACCAGTAGCGTAGCGTGCAATGTGCCAACTTTGCATTATTTTTTGTCCATTTAAAGCCGTGAAAAAAGGTTGATTCGAGGGTATTAACAATCTGATATTTTTTATTTATGTAACAGAACTAAATGCAACGTAGCTGGGCCGCACGCTATATACGATACTGAAATCCACGTCATCCTAACCCAGCAAACGACTCATAGATACTTATTTTAAAACACAAGTTTTTGTGTTTCACCCATTCCGCCAGTTTGATTTGCGAAAAGATAGCCTGAGATAGAGTTTTTTTCGGCGCCATAAAAACTGTGTTACTCTAATGATCTGTAAATGAACACCCCTCATATAACTCTAGGTATTCCACATACCGGCAAAGAGTTACATAGCAACCGCGATTTCACGCAAACTACCAAAAATAGATTGTAGGAATCCTACAGGTAAAACATTATTTCAAACATTGTCTCAAAAATTCTCCAAGGAATTGGAATTCGCTGCATTCGGGACAGTCTTCAAAAACGTGTGAGAGACGATTTAATGTCCTCCAGACATCCCTTCGAGTCTATTCTTCATCACAAAACGTCTTTAGACTGGAAACAAAGACATTTGAGGACATCTTAACGACCTTACCTGCGGTCGTTCACAATTCCTACTGCCGGATAGTCCTAAAACAAAGATTGGCATGGGCATGGGGACGAATCAACATGACTTTCCACAGTATGAAGAAGCAAAGGAATTCTCTGCCTTGAACTCTCGACATTTTCTCCACTCAATAGTTCGTCCGATCAACGACACAGGTAATTTAAATTAATCGAAAGTTCATTTCCTACTTAAGGGCACATTGGGACATGGTCCAAATTTTGTTTGGCACGAACAGTCCTGCGTACTAGCGCCACTAGTGCGGGAACAAAGATACCTGTGGCCACGGTATGCAATACGCAATGCACGTAATACATGAGTTGAAATGCGGTATATTGTGCATTGCGTATTGCATACCCAGGCAAGACTATGCAACACGCAACTCACCTAGCACGTGTGTAGCTGTAGAAGGATATACTGTGCATTACGTATTGGCATACCCTGGCCCGGTATGTTTGTGTCCACACTAGCAGAGTTGGGCAAATGGGGGGGGGATGGTAATCGATTAGTAATCGATTAATCGATTACATGATTACCGAGTAATCGTACTCGTCGCTTTTTCGGAAAGTGATTTTATGAAAATCAGGGCTGATTTTTTACAAGCCACCCATCATAATAGTTGCAGAGGAATTACATCTAATCGTAAAGCAGACCCTAAATTTTACTATTTATATCTGTGAATAATACATTTAATTACCATCCAAAGTTTTGACGTTTTCCGATTACCCAGTAATCGTGTAACCGATTACACTCCTATTTGCCCAACTCTGCGTCCGCTGATACATACATCCAACCGATACTTTTAAACAACTGCTGACCAATCAGAAGCGAGGCTTTGCAACTTTTACGTTAGCCGTAAGACCGTCCGATAGCCGGACTACAGGGACCAAATAATGTTACGTCCTCACGGCCCCACATTCAGAAGATCGGCGAGCACTTGCGGGGAGTTAAAATCCTACGCAACCACACGTACTTACGTACTATCAAAAAGCAAAAGTTTTGACGGTCAATAATTTTTACCAAGCGCAAAAAAGAGGCATGAGATGTTGCCTTGCGCCAAATGTTTTGGCTTGCATCTAAGAGAAAGTACACGGAAAAAAAAAGATTAGTGAAAATAACCATACGGATACGTGATTATGGCACCGGCTAGATGTTATGGTAAACTTGACCAGAAGTATGGAACATTTACCGATACTTTGAGTAAAATTGACATGCAATCAGGTAGCATCACCTAGTACCTAGTCAAAACATAGTATACTTCTGGTTAACATTACCATAACATCTAGCAGGTGCCAAAATCAGGTATCCGTATGGTTACTTTCACCGTTGTTTTTTTCCGTGTATGCAGAAGTCTCTTGTCGCAAAAATTCGACTATACGTTTGATTTTTTAACGACCTTACGTGCCTCCTTCTTGCGCTTGGTGAAAATTCTTACTTAACTACTAAAACTTTGCGTTTGATAGCACCACCCAACGTCTTCCAGGGATCGTCAAGGTGGAACACTGTTTGGTCCCTGACCCTTTAACAAAGTTTAGGCCCATGCATGAACCTATGTATAACAACCGGCAGTAAAAATTTGAGGCGGCGCCGAATTTTTTTCTACGCAAGCTGAACATCGGTGGAGGTGATTGGCCCGCTTGGACTGGAGTCGAGACAAGATCAAGCGAAAAGGTGGGAGGGAGTGTGCGGTAGACCGAAGGGGGGGGGGGTGAGGGGGGGAGAGGGGGGGGTTGAGGTGAAGAACCTGCCAGTCCATTCCTCATTTCTGATTCCGGTAACACAGTAACAGGCTGGGTTATAGGAGGCAGCACAGCCTGAGGGCCAAAGTGCCACGTGAGACGTGATCGCGGAGTCGAAACAATTAGCGCGTAATCGCTAAGTGAACAACTGAACATTGACATTGGCCAAGCGTACGTCTGCCAGATCTGACAAAAACATCACTTAATGAGGCTTGTCGAAACGAAATTTACAGCCTAAAAAAACAAGAAAAATAGTCCCACAAATTCCCCACTTCTTTGGAGCAACGTGTGTCTATGCGTCACTTCCACTCCACACAGTACTCGGTGACCTCTCCAGGAATCAGGACTAAACAGCTCTAAGGGCCCAAAAAAATGTCCCTAGTTTACGACCATAAATTGTGAATCCTAGCTTCTGATTGGTCGAGCCTCAACATAACGTTAAAAAACAAGGACCGTCCGGATCCGTCCCGGACATGTTTTGGGCCCTGGGACCAAATAATGTAACGTATTCGCAGCCAAATCAGCTATACGTTCATTGCAGGAAAAGAGCGTGATTGATTGATGGATTGACATTTTTGTTAGTAGCAAATACTTAGTCCTGATAATGTAAACATAAAATAGTTATGTAAATAGGATTAATGAATAGTGCCATAGAGGTCAAGTTAGGACTTTTAAAGTCCTTCCTAATACTTGAGCCTCGCCATGGCTCATCTCTAAACAAAAGAAAAATATAAGAAATATAAGAGGAAAAAACAAAACTAAGAACGAGTAACTTGAAATAACGGGGGGGGGGGGGGAAGAGACAAAGCGTAGGTAAATATAAAAAATAAAAAGATGACAAAAAATTGATGAATTTATAAAAATAGAGCGGATACTAAAAAAAGGGGGAAAAAGACGGCAAAAGAAAAGATAAGATACCAAGCAAAAGAATGACCAGGCTGCGTCAGAAGCCTCAGAACACTCGTCCTTCAAAGACTTCAAGAGCAGGGCTGCCGTTTTGCATATAATCAATGCTATTTTTCAATTCACCGATGATTCCACCGGTTGAGAAAAGATTACACAGTTCAGTTCAGAGCATGACTGTAATAAACTAAAATACTCGCATCTGTAATCTTTTCTCAACCGGTGGAGTCGTCGATGACTTTAAAAAACTTGCGGATATTTTAATTAATCAACGGAGTTTCCACCGATTAAGGAAAGATTACAGATCAGAGTATTTTCGTGCATTACAGTTATACACTGAAGTGAACTGTGTAATCTTTACTCAACCGGTGGAATCTTCGGTGAATAGAAAAATAGCATTGATTATACGCAAAACGGCAGCCCTGCTCAAGAGAGACCTCCACCTTCCTCAAATCTCCTGGTAACTGATTCCATATACTCTACACGGAAAAAAATACTACGGTGAAAATAACCATACGGATACCTGATTTTGGCACCTGCTAGATGTTATGGTGATGTTAACCAGAAGAATACTATGTTTTGACTAGGTACTAGGTGATGTTACCTGATTGCATGTCGAATTTACTCAAAGTATCGATAAATGTACCATACTTCTGGTCAAGTTTACCATAACATCTAGCAGGTGCCAAAATCAGGTATCCGTATGGTTATTTTCACTGATCTTTTTTTTCCGTGTAGTGGCTGATACGTGGAATGACTTAATAAAGCTCCATGTTCGGTAAAGGGGTATTTAAAACATGTTAGTGGATCTACCTGGTGACTGACCAATTGGTGAACTACATGAAATTCGAAAAACGTCTTGAGAAAAGCATGGTCAAGGTTTCAAAAAAAAATTCGTCATCGATTTCCCTAATTTTTCTTGGACCAACTTATACCGATATAATTAAAAATTAAAACCGAACGGTTTCAAAGTCAGTTCAAAAGAACCATGGGCGCCTGCAGACAAATTTCCAAGGGCACGGGGTGAGGGCAACATAGTTGAACCCCAATGGAAGGCCTAGGGGACCCCCGACCCCCCCCCCCCCGAGGAAAAAGGGAAAACGTTTTTCTTTTCTTCCTAATGGTATACAATTTTTCAGCTACTCTAGGTGTGTACCAAATAATAATAATAATTTTGACGTGTTTGATATTATGATAGTGATATTAGTGACGGTAAGAAAAATGCATAGATCTACTATTCCTTACAAAAAATTAGTTAAAATTACAAAATAAGTTAATAATAAAATTAGTCAACTATTACTCCTTTGATAAAAATGTCAATTTTCTTTGGTTTAATTTATTTTTTTTATCGTGAAATTTGGATTATTTAGAATTCCAGGGAGGCGCCTCCTCCTAGCTCTCGCTGTGGGCGCTCATGAAAAGAACTAACATGAGCTATTTTTATTTATAGTCATTATTTTCGGTATACGTAGTCGTCACCATTTCACTGTTTACCAAACATGCAACCATTTTAACGGTTACAGGAGAGAAAAAGAAGAAAAAAAAAAAAAAGAAAAATTTATGCTGAAAGTTAGTGGCCGGTAACATCTGTGTTTCCCCGAAAAAATGTGTAGACAAACAAATAATATATAAATAAAATGCAAAAAAAAATTAAAATAAAAAAATATATATATAAAAAAAAAATACATAAAAAATCCACTTTCCATTATGGAACAACTGCAATAAAACATGTGTTTATGGACGTCACCCTCACTATAGTTGATGATGACGTCCGTGACGCTTGCTTTTCTAAAATGCTCTCGAATGGAATTGGATTTTATATTAATATAGATTATATGTATATGGATTCTAGAGAAACAAAAATACTGCACTAGACACTGACTCGCTATACATAGTTTAATTTCACTTTGAAACTATTAAAATGGTATTATTGCACTTTAAACAGTCAAATGGTGGTGGCCACCTAATGGGAGATTGGCTGAATTTCAGCACGTTAATAATCACGTTTACTATATCATCGTAATTTTTAGACGTTCTCGGTGTGGCGAGGCGTGCGACCTGGCAACGTTCTTTTCCCCCATTTAAACACATTAAAAAGGTCGAAATGCCTGGTCATCGCCGATGACTGGACCGTTCGACTTTTTTGGTGAATTTAAATGGAGAAAATACATTGTTGCCAAATTTCACGCTTCGCCACTGGACGTTTTGTTCTGATTGATAGGCCGTGAGTAACGGACAATATAGAACAGGATCGGCAATGGAGGAGCAATGACCTTAGAACAGTGGCGTCGCGTGCAATCTGGCAACAATGTATTCTATCCATTTACTTTCATGTAAAATATCGAATTCAGGGGGTGCACAGTGCACAAGAAAAAGTCGATATAATTAATGAATTTAAATGGAGCAGTTGCATTGTTGCCAGATGGCACGCGACGCCACTGCCTTAGAATCTATATGAAAGCTGAGGTCCATTAAAAGTTTTGCCAAAAGATCTATTTGACTCTCACATTGTGACCCTCTCATCCGACCGCCATCTTTGAATTTGCGTATCCTCATAATTCAGTTTTTGGGCTGATTTCGAGACTTTTCGATGCTTACAATGAAATTTTCACGCGATTTTGTAGAGGAATCGACCCTCCTTAACAATGCAGCAAAAGTTTGCAACAAACCCATTGCCTCGTAAAAGTGCTAAAATTCCTCGGGTGTCATAAATAAATCGTTGCGGTTCTGGAAATATTATTATAATTCATTACTTCAGTGAATGATTTGAGTATTTATAGGGGCTGTTCTTGAACTTCTCAACTGATACATGTAATCTTTGCTTTAAGGGGAGAAGGAGGTCCTGCGTTAAACCATGTTAAATATGCTTCCCTTCTGGTGCATTTTTCTCAGGAACTATTTGACCTACAAGGCTGCAATTTTGCATGAAGTTGTGTATGAGTGTTGGCTATAAGCAGGACTAGGATTTTTAAAATTCATTGAAAACTTTTTTTTTTTCAAAGTAGAAAGTTTGGTTGATTTTTTCACATTTTTTTTGAGCTTTGAATGTCTATAAAAAAAAAAGTAAAAGAGATACTCAAAATATCCTAGTCCTGCTTATAGAGCTTGTTCTGAGGAAAATGTTAAAAAAAAATTATGAAAATAGCATTACTAGTTCCTGAGAAAAATGCACCGAAAGGTAAAAAAACCATATTTTTCAGTATCGCAAAAAGAAAAAACTAAAAATCAGCTGACCTGATAAGGCCTCTTCAACTTCAAAAATTCATAAAAAATTGATTTTTTTTTTCTAAATTATACAATGTATCATCTCATTTTAAAGCTGAGAACGCCCTCTTTCAAATAAGATTAAAAACAAAAACCATTTTTTTTTTCATTTGGGACCTCCTTCTCCCCTTAACCGTGGTAGAATCACGGATGGTTGGTAGAATCTCATCGAATTCAGGCAAAACGACAGCAGTTCAGCACTGCTTCACTGCTTAGCAGTTATCAGACAGTAGGCCATCGTGGAGGTACGAAACGAAGAGACGTGGTTTTGACTTTCAGCCATTGATGTCTATCGGTTCATGACGTCACGCCGCCGCGCCGCGGCGTCACACGAAAACGGTCCACGGCGACGGCCGTGGTACGTGGTGTAGGTTCTGGTGGGAGCAAGAAAAAGAAGTCGCTCAAGGTTGTTGACCCGAGAACCATTCCGACAGCGCAGTGGCGGTGTACAGCGCCATCGACCATGAATGATTGATTCCCGGAGGCAGTCGAGTTGAGGCCCCTGCGCGGCGCGCGCAGCGCTCTGATCCGAAACCGAAACTCGATAAATCGAACCACATGCCTTCCGACAACGGACTGTTAGATAGAAACTACTGATCGTAATCAGCATCTGGCAAAAAATAGAAAAATAAAAAATCCCTCCAAAAATATTGCCGGAAGCAGAAAGATACGTCAACTGAGGAATTTCTAGTACTTCTACCCGCGCTGGCGGTTTCAGAAAGGGGGGGGGGGGTTTGCGGATGTTTGATTTTTTTTTTTTTTTTTTTTTATTTCTTAATTTCATTCTTTTCCGTTTCTCAAACCATTGCCGAGAAAATCGTCCCTGAAGTTGGAGAAGTCGGCCAAGAATTGACATAATCAAAGAAAAGGCGATTATTGGCCGACCTCTGCAACTTCAGAGACGATTTTCTCGGAAATAGTTTGCGAAAAGGAAAAACTTGTAAGGACCAAAAATGCATATTTTTTACGAACTTTTGAACAGTGTAATCCTAATTTGTTTTTTCATAATTCTAGTTTTTACATAATTTGGCCAAAAGAAGTGAGAAAAATCAAGAAAAACCACCAAAACTCCCCTTAAATTTTTGAATACAGCTCTTTCACGGCCAAAATCGGCAAGAGCGCCTAAAATTACATCAGAGTACCTATCAACGAGCATTAAGAAAAATTCACGAGGGAGTTATGACAATTTTTCAATTGGTTTTTCGGAAACTTGGCAACACTGTAACTCGAAAAGACAACAATTTCGGACCCATGTTTTTAGGGGAAAAAAGTATTATTTTGGCCTTAAATCTATGCTCCAGGGACCAAAAAATGTTAGGTATCGCGAGCGTAAGCTCTCTGATTGGTCGAAACCGCACGCAAGATGCACGCAAATCATTGCTCGGGACCGAACATTATTTGGTCCCAGAAGTTTGGCACGTGAGTTTTGTTACACCCTGTATACTGTCTCTGACGAAAAGTCGGACCTGACTTGAACTAACGTAACCCCGCACTCTTTGCTCATCAAACGGCATCGATGACCCTCCAGTCAAGCTCAAGTGCGGCTCAAGCTTCACTTGGGGTTGATTGTTGCTGATCGGTTGAACTAGGTCGAGTTCCAACTTGATCAGGCCCCTGAGGCTAAATCAGAAGGGCGTTGACTGTTCTTTTGTTGAATCTGCGAAATTTCGGTGTGCCTATCGTTAAATCAGCACGATGTATTTTAGTGTATAGACATTGTTGCCAGATCTTGCGGCTTTTTCTATAAGTTCTTATGGGGAAAGCCGCACGATCTGGCAACACTGTGTATAGAGCACTGTCTCTACAGTCGTCGAATACTCGTCGCGCAGACAACAGAGTCAGCGCGGTTTATTTAAAATCTGAGCTGCAACGAAACGGTACAGGTGGAAAAAGAAAATTGAAAAAAGGACTGAAAAGGGTAAAGTGGGCGGAAAAGAAATATAGCCGCGGTGGCTGCTCTTTTTCATAACTTCTGGATATGTCGTGCGCCAGCGGTGGCCCGTGAAACTTGGCAACAATGTTTCCCCTCCTTTTGACTCAATGCAAAACAATCGATTCGGCAATGAAGCAGGTGACGCGCTGCTTCGATTGTTTTATATAGATGTAAACGGAGGTAAAACTTTGTTGCCGCATTGCAAGGGGCCGCCACTGACGTGCGCATGCGCAGAGCGGAGTGCAATGTCCATGTCCAATGGGCAACGTGCATGATGATAGAATGCATATGATGCGACGAGAGACGAAACTGACAAGAAGTGACAATTAAGCGACAAGAGACGAGCGACGAAAATAGAACGGAATTTGATCAAATATTTGCTCAGTTGTCAAGTCGGCGGATTTTACTGAGCTCCTATATCGAGACAAGCAGGCTCAGCCTTTTCAATCTTGGATTGAGATGCCCCATCACGTCGCACACTGATAAATACACACACAAACACAAAGACACTGTATTATATACACAGAGACAAACGGAGGCCCATCGCAAAGCTTGCAAAATTTTGGCTCAAATTCGTCCAAGACCCATCAAAACAACAGCCATTAATCGCCTACTAATCTACTATACGCAGGCTGATTTTTGAAAGCATTGGACAAATGGATAAGGCTCAGCGGCGGCTCGTGCAATGTGGCAACAATGGATTTCCTCCATTTAAAACTGTGTAAAATAATCGATTACTTGGTGAGGCGTAGCGCCTAACCTAGTATCGATCTTTTTGCTTACGTTTAAATGGCAAAATTGCAAGGTTGCCAGATTGCACGAGCCGCCACTGATAAGGCTGCGGTAGACTGGATAAATGAAGGGCTGCTATTCTGGGCTGCCGTTTTGCGTATAATTCATCGCATTTTTCAATTCACCGATGATTCCACCGGTTAAGAAAAGATTACACTGTTCAATTCAATATATGACTGAAATGCACGAACATACTCTGATCTGTAATCTTTTCTAAATCGGTGGAATTTCCGTTAATTAATTAAAATATCCGCAAGTTTTTTAAAGTCATCGTCGACTCCCTCAGTTGAGAAAAGATTGCAGATGTGAGCATTTTTGTGCATTACAGTCATACGCTGAACTGAACTGTGTGATCTTTTCTCAACCGGTAGAATCATCGGTGGATTGAAAAATGTGATTAACTAAACGCAAAACGGCAGCCCTGCTGCTATTGGTCCCTCTGAGTGTTTTTTGAAAAGTAGAGCTCTTTATAACCCAGTATCCCTCCGCAACGTTCGATAAGTTTGTTCGATAATTGGGTGATCGGTGAACTCCTTCTCAATCGATCTTTTACAAGGGTTTGAATGGACGAACTGCAACGTTGCCAAATTGCACGCTACGAAAGCAATAAAATGCATTCAAAATCATTCAAGGCAAGACTCATGTTGAAATTGAATTACGCGATTTCAAAAGGAAGTGATTAAATTTGAACTTTAATGCTGATTCCTATCAAAGAAAACTCCTCTTGTTTTGGGAGCCTCTCTTCTAATGGAGACTGTCTCATTAATGAACGACAAGATTGGGGCAGGTGTGACGTCGAGTAGGTAAATATAAGAGACGACAGGTGTGCGTGCGAAGAATTTGGTTACAACTAAGCGGCTAGGCGATAACAAAATGCTAATACGGTGCGAAAAAAGGTAAAATAAACACGGGTACCTGCTAACACTAGCTTTCAATACAGACATGGTGGGTGCAAATAAATTAAAAAAAAGTTGAATAACAGCTCGCGGTTTATAGCGGAAATCCGTAGCTAAATTCGCGCCTATTTTTGTTTTGAGTCCGTATAGCATCAACTTCTCTGTATTTCCTATCTCTCTGTATATTACCGGTGGAACAAAATTATTTTTTTCCCACTTCAAAAATTTCCGTTTCCTATCATCACGTATAATAAAACTGAGTTAGTTGTTTTTTGCAACATAAAATAAACAAGCCGGTTTAAAAGAATCGATTTATTGGGATTCAACTTTTCATAATTTGCACACGGGCTGAGCTAAGAGGCTGCATGAGGATAAGTGGGTAAATATTGTCGTCCAGATTTTCAAAGTGCGCTGTCACCGTCCTATCAGAGACATCCTTCACTTGTTTTTATGCACTCGGAAAGGATCACCAATGGAGCCTGCAGCCTCCGGGCGCGAGCGCATCATACATCAATTAATATAATACAGGATGTGTAACAAAACTCACGTGTCAAACTTCAAGAGCATATTTTTGAGGCCACAATAATTTTTCCTTCTTATGAACATGGGTCCAACCCCTCCCCCCCCCCTTTGAGCTAGACCCCCAAGTTTTGAAAAATTGATGGTTTTCTTTTTTGGAATACCGTCCACAATTATGAACCAAATATCATGAAAAGGAATGTCCCAGAGTACCTATTGGTAGGCTTAGAATTCATAAATGACTTCGAAAAATTCAGTAATTAAATCCCACTGTATTTTTCAGATAATATTGTACCCTCAACACCACAAATTTTAAGTTACGGATTTAAAATTTGAAAAATGATTACTGAAATCAGACGGAAAAACCTGTAGAAAGATTTCAGTATTTTGCATTTTTTTCAATACGACGCGTTTTAAGCAACAAAGATAGTTACTGCACAATGTGGAAAAATCAGCGCTTTTACTAACAATAAGTGGCGGGTTGCCTATAGATACTGCCGCCTACCATAGTAAAAGCGCTGATTTTTCAACAATGCGCAGCAATTGCCTCGCTTAAAAAACGTCGCATCAAAAAAAAATGCTGGAGACTAAAAATCTTTCTATAAAAGTTATCTCCAGCTGATGTCATCAATTATTCTTCATTTTTTTTTATCCGTAGCAAAAGTGTGCCCCTAAAGGAACGAGAGTGCCTGAAGAGCACAGTCACATGCGATTTCTAAATTTCTCGAGGTCATTAATGAATTCTACTTGTAAAAATAAATTGAAACACCATCAATTGCTTCATAATTAATTTGGACGCTATTCTATACAAATCATAAACTTTTCGAAACTTTGGGGGGCCCTAGCTCAAAGAGGGGACATTTTCGGACCCATGTAAATGGGTAAGAAGACTTATTTTAGCCTCAAAGATATGCTCCCTATAAGTTTGACACAAGTGTTTTGTTACACCCTGCACATTGACACCAACTCAAAATTTGGCAACGATGTGAGGGACCGGGAAACTTTTTTCCGTCTGGACAAGTTTCCGGCTTATCCGAAAAGAGAAAGAGAGAGAGAGAGAAAGGGGGGGGAAAAAATCGACACGCACCTATACTTTCAATCGCATTTTCAAACATGATCATATGATAAAATATTTTTAGCGCACATTTTTCCTTACGAACCGTGCATACGATTAATAAGTAGGTAAGTGTGCATTTATTGAATTAAAGCGCGATTTAAAATCTTGAGATTACCAAGTCTCAGCGGGTTTTTTCCCCCCTTACCACCACACAGTAGACCGAAAATATGTCATTTTCCGGCCATAGTTGTATGAGCCAAAATCAAGGTTATGAACAGTAAATGAAAATGTTACTAGTATAAATGAGTTTCATTATTAGTTTTACAGCTTAAAACGATTCTGATTTTTGCGGGAAAATATCAAAACTAAAAAATATTTTTGAGTAAAAAAATAAAAAAAATCACCTGATGATCAAGCCATGTTTCTATCCACTGAGCGCCACTGAGCGCCAATGTGCGAGCGGAAAAAGACTCCGTGAGAAAAACTACGATAAAAAGAAAGCTGTGTGCCAGAGCTCGTTCCAGAAGTGGAAGTGGAGTGCAAACGATAATCTTTGGAATTTTCCAACGTTATTTCTCATACTGCAAAGTGCAAAATGGAATTGTAAGGGAAATGAATTTGAAATGCTGTGGCTTTTCATTTAAGAGTGCTTCAAAATCATAACTTCAAGAGTAAAGTGGGCAGTATGGGGCTTTTGCAAACTTTTACTACAGGGGATTGAAAAGTTGATTCTTGCATAAAAACCTGTTAAAATGACGATGAGTACACTGAAAAATAACGAAATTCACTCTCAGAATCGGGCTTGATGGCGGAGAAACGCAGGTATCATGGGAGATTCCTATCTAAATTGAGACGCATATCTCTGTGTTTCCGAAAAGAAAGTGACGTAATAGACAGGAATCTCCCATGATACCTGCGTTGAACCGCCATTAAGACCTTGCCGTTATAGCAGTTATGTGAGTTTATTACTAAATTTTAGACTTTCTTAGTGTGATTTTCGTAATTTCCGCTAGTCTTAACATCAGATTGGACTATTTATTTGCTTACAGCAAAAGTTTGCAAGAGCTCCATGTCGCTACAGCTGACTTACTGATCTCTATCCGCAGGCAGCGCCAGCATTTAGAGGAGGTGTCAGCCTCAGTCTCTCTCAGGTCCTATTCTGCTTTTGTTCGTTTTTTTGTCTCGTGTTAATCGTTTATGATAAAGTTGTTTTAAAAATATATAAGTAAAACCATGTAAAGTAAATAGTTTTAGACCCTAAAGGGTTAGCGTCAAGGCTTTGCGTTGGGTATCTTTTTGTCTCTCATTAAACTGATAGGAAAGATAGCAAATTTTTCAGGATGAGTTGACAACTAAGCATCCACTGGTAGGCAGTCTTAAAATAGCAATCACGAGAGAGCACTTCAAAAAGTGTAACAAATAAACAGCCATGATGATATCTTCCAGTGTTTTCAATAAAAAAAAAAAATAAATAAATATATGTATACTATGGCGTGCAAAAGAAAGTCCTATCATCGAAACCGCCCTTGATAATATTGCCCATTTTGATGAAGAGTTTTAGATTTTTTGAGGCACTTTTTTCGAAATACAATTCTGTTCGATATAAAATAATTAAAAACTGCAAAATTATTTAAAACTGGTCGAGAAAAGGAAGAATCAAAAGTCTTACCGGCAGTGGCGTAGCGTGCAATATATAGCAACGTTGTAATAATAATAACGACGTTAAAGGGTCGAATGCGAGGGTGTTCAGTGTGTTCACCAAACACCCAATAGTTCGATCTTTTCAATGGATTTAAATGGACACATTGCAACGTTGCCAAATTGCACGCTACGCCACTTTCTTTTGAAAGTCATAGTACTTCCAATCGGATAAAAAAAAAAAAAAAGAATTACTGAAAAGAGCAAATACTTAGAATACTCAAGACGCGCAGTTGGAGAAATTCGAGCTAGAGAAAACTGGAGAGATACTTGCTCAAGATACTTTTACTTTCTCGTTGAGTTGGTCGTTAAAAGTTCCGTATTAGGGAGAAAAATTTAGTCAAGATGCAGAATTTTAAGTAGACTCTAAGCTCCACGCGATGCAGAAATCAATTTTGCATCATTGCATGACTCTATTAGGCTCTCGATTATAAATTGCAAAAATAGTAGACTCATATTTTACTTAAGTCAACGATCGAATAAATACAACTCTTATACACGCGGTCGTCAGAAACCATCAAAAAAGGTTTTCAAAAAAGCTCCCGACAAGCCGACAAAGAGAAATTGAGTCTATGGACGGTCGGGGGTTATTGTAAGCGAATTCTGGAAAACTTTGCAAAATAAATAAGTAACCTATAAACAGGATTGAAAGTTGCGAACTCAATTTTGTGGCTATTGTAATATTATGAGGCAAACTACCACGTTGCCAAATTGCACGCTACGCCACTGTTTCAAATGTATGCAACAAACCCATTCGAGCTTTGTCATAAATTTGAATCGGCACAATGGAGCGTTACTGGGTCGATCGCACGCGGCGCGCCGTGCGGCATTACTGCTTGAACGGCAGTGCAGCCATTTCCCGGAAAATTATCCAATTTTTCCCAATTTTTCTTTCTTGTCCCTATAATGGACAAGTTGGTAATTTATAGGGAAATCTGGCAACATTGTTGAACGGAGGGACTGTCAGTATTCTACCCATTAACTATAG
This sequence comes from Trialeurodes vaporariorum, assembly GCA_011764245.1. NCBI lineage: Eukaryota > Metazoa > Arthropoda > Insecta > Hemiptera > Aleyrodidae > Trialeurodes > Trialeurodes vaporariorum. The sequence continues at coordinate 52,165,756 of VMOF01000320.1, forward strand.
AAATCATTCTATCTCTCTTGTCACCTGCCTAAATAAACATCAGCGACGTAGTATTAAAGAGAATACGATTAGGGGATTCATCACCCTTGTCTGTCCTTTTCTGACGTACGCATTTTAATGGACATATAGAGAGAGAACAAGAGAGGAGAGAGATAGAGAGAGAGAGAGAGAGAGAGAGAGAAGAGAGAGAGAGAGAGAGAGAGAGAGAGAGAGGAGAGAGAGGAGAGAGAGAGATACAATAATTTCTGGTTACTTCGGACTGCCATGAGCTGCACCCAATGTGACTTCGGAAACACTATTATATGGAGCGAGGATGAAAAACCATACTATCCCGCCAAAATTGACACCTGCGGATCAAGTTTACATCGCATTTTTATGGACATAGGAGAGAAGTAAGTACAATAATTTCTAGTTACTTGGCGAAGTAACTAGAAATTATTGTATGGCCGCGGCCGTCCGCGATGAGCTGCACCATAGGCGACTTGGGAAACACTTTTAATGGAGCGAGAATGAAAAACCATATTTTCCCGCCAAAAGCGACGCCTGCGAATCAAGCGTACCGAAGATACGGAGGAGGGATTTGGGTTATAGCACCAAGCTGAAGCGAGACAGAGAGGCAAAGAAACAGCAGAGGTTCGAATCCCTCATTAAACTTGAACGGGAAACATCGGGCGAATTTATTTATAGAACTACGGCCCCAAAGACGAGTCTGAAAATGCCGTTTCGTAACGTTCTTTTGTTTATTTTTAGATAAACATTAATATATGTGAGGAGAGCGGGAGAGAGATAAAACGAAGGGGGAGAAAGGCGGCGGGGATGGGGAGAGGGAGGGGGAGAAAAGAGAGGTTATTTGAAAGCGAGTCGAGTAGGCAAAAACGTGCGAATTAATGCTGGTGCGAAGGCAGGGTGGCCGGTGGGATTAGAATAACAGATAGATTCGAACATTTTGGAGCCGTTGAGTCAAAAACAAAAATGAGTTTTCCTGCATTCATTCTTAGAAATGGAGGAACACGTACATACATACTTCGTTATAATCTCTGTTTAGTGAGGTGATTTCTCAGCGATTTCGTTTCACCATTTTTTTTATTTCGATGTAACAAGTCTTCACAGAAAGAAATTCTTCAAAATTTAGAATTATACGTGTACAAAAAATCATTATTCAATTAGTGTAAACCAAAGATTTAAACGCCGACCGGCAAAAAAAAAAAAAAATAAATAAAAGAATAATACAATCATCAGAATGGAAACTCCCCAACGACCCAATGGAAACATCTTTGCGGTCTCTTTCAGTATATGTCTATTCAACATGGCGGACAAATTTGTATTTGTTTTTTGTACGGCGTAGCATTACATGGGGATAGTTTGGAAGTCCTCAGAAAGGTGGATTAGAAAAAATGGGGCTCTTGCAAAATTTTGGGGTGAGCAAACTCAGAGTAACTCAGTGTGTGTAACCTAAGTTTTCTGTGCGTGTGCTACGAAGCCACCAACGCACTTATCAATCTGTGTGTGTGCGCATCGAAGACAAATCAAAGACTACTGAAGTCAGCGCTGATATCTCAACGGGAGAGTCTAAAAAACAAAATAAATACGGTGAAGGCATCAAATGACTCCAAATAAAAAATTAGGCGTGTCTGGGTGTACCAATGTAGGTATACTCAAAAATTTCTCGAAAATATACACGATACGACCCGAGCATTTAATTTTTGATTCATATCCTGAAAACTAAATCTCTAAAACACACACGACCACCAGAGGGAGCCTCTTACACTGTATTATATTATTCATTGTATATAGCAATTCCATCGGTGTTTTCTTACTGGGCCTGTGCGGCTACCGCCGCTTATGAAACGAGAGTAAGAAGCTTGTAATATACTTCGTATGGCACGCTTAAAAGAAGCGCGCGCTTTCGGCAAGATCTTTCATGCGGAATGGAAGACCGACGAGGTAAGAAGGGGACCATCATGTTTCTTTCTGATCCTCGCAACTATTCCTACGCTACGGATTTGGTGTTGCATACCTCCCAAATTGAAGGAGTTTTTAGTTTGTTTTAAAAATACACTTATTACACCTCCTCGCAGATGTAGACCGATCTAGTATGCAGTGACGATACAGACAAAATTGGATCCAAACAAACATTTTTTCTCACCGGAATTCCCGGACAAAATAAATGCCTGAGTTTTCCAGAAGCAAGAAAATTATCCATGACTTTTTCAGATTATCAGCCACCATGAGTAAAAAATTGTAGATGATGTTTCAAGGCATGGGCGCCGGGCGCCCTCAGAAAAATTGCAAAGGGGAAAATTGCTGAATTTCAATGGAAGGTACAGGGGACACCACCCAGTGATAGGCAGGCCTAGAGGACGCCCCCCCGAAAAAAAAATGAAAAAAGTAAATTTTTCTTCCAAATAATGATACAATTTTAAGCTAAACTGTATACTGTATAGATGTAGCGATCGATAATAATTACTTTGACTTTTTTGATATAATGCGAATAAAGTTACTACAAATTATAATGATAGAAGAAAAATGTTTACTACACCTATTCCTTACAAAAAAGTGAATTAAAATTATAAGTAAACTAAGAATAAAGTTCGTCAACCACATTACTCCCTTAACTAATATTTCATCTACTTTTCTTCCTTTTATTCAGGAGGAGGAACATTTTCGGACACACTGTAGGAGATAGAAAAGTTTTATTTTTATCTCTAGAATACGCCCTGAAGATTAATATGTAAGGTTCTTATTGTTACACAAAGATTACTTATACACACAGATATGGCATTAGCCCGAATTTTGTTAAGTTGACTCCGGCCGTGATACAACCGGGCATACAGAGGGGATCATAAAGATTACAGAGAAAAGATTACATTTTCCATGTTTGTCTGTTACAAAACTGTTCCGTATTCCACGTTCCACTGTTCACGTTCCGTGTTTGTTCTAGTTCCGCAAACTAACACAGGAAATGTAGAAAACGTAATCTTTTCGAACCATAATTCTGTAATCTTTATGATCCCCTCTGTATGCCCGGTTGTATCACGGCCGGCGTTTTATCCATTTTTCACTTAACACGGGCGAGATGGCTAATGCCATATCTGTATGTATAAGTAATCTTTGTTGTTGTAACACCCTGTATAATAAATTATGTTCAGTGAGGAAAAATCCGGCAACAACGCAGGACGCAATAAGCGACGCATACCTCTCTTTCTATCTCCCTCATTTGGGATAAGAATAGCTTTGGGCTGGTTTTCTGCGCATATAATTTGGGAGGCGTGAGCTTGAGCTATTACTGCCATTACTTCACACTTCATACTCCGCACTAATCTCGGACAGTTGCAGCCAACATATCAAGTACTAGAACTGTTCGACTGCATGCACACAGAGACAAGTAGAGATCCAGCAAATGATATGCTTCCTGTGTTATGAAAGTGAGACACGTCAAATGGGTTCATTTTTGTTCGGAAGCTCACAAAACAACAGTCATAAGTCGCCTTCTGCTGAGTGGTGAAGATTGCTCTTATAATCGAAATCCACCTGAAATTTCGCATATGAGTCAAAATTTCAATCAACGAAGACACATATTTTTGAAATTATTTTTCAGAAAATTCAAAAACCGTTATTGTGTAAGTAAAAAACAAAAACCTATAAAAAAGTGTGGCAAAGTATGTAGTCTGGCAACGTTCCTTTTAAACCCATGAAAAATGTCGAACTAACTAGAAATCGGCGATGACTATCGTATTCGACCTTTTGTAGGGGTTCAAGTGGACAAAATACTATGGCCTTACTAAAAACGGCGGAGTATATCCCAACAATGCAATTATAGAGTTCGTTGCAGAAGTGTAGACTGTTGACGGACCCCGATCAATAATCTTTGGAATTTTTCCAACATTATTTTTCCTATAATATGATGAAAATTAATGACAGTTAATTTAAGGCTTTGCTTTTCATCGATGGGCGCTTTAAAATCAAAAATTCAAAGTCACAGCCAAATTTTGTTTGATTTGAAGGAATGAAAATTGAAAATTCGTCGAAGATTATTGGTGACGTCCGCCAAACATTAATAATAATAATAATAAAAAGATCTCTTTAAAGCTCGTTCTTACAGCTTATTCAGAAGCTTACACTGGAAAAGAAAAAAAAAATTGCTAGTAGGTATTACTTTAACAATTTCAATGTTAAAACTGGTGACCGCATAAATACAGGTAAACGTTAATTAACAAGACGGGATGCTTATAAGTATAACAAAAATATTATCGTTAAACTGACAGGATAGATTGTTAAAACTGCGGAATTAGGATGTAGAGTTCACAATAATTTTGTTGATTTTAACAATTCGTGTTGTCAGTTTAACACTATACTGTTTTCATTCCGTTTTGTTGAACTAACAAAATCATTTTGCTGTTTTTCCTTTTAAGATTAGAATTGTTTGTTGGATCAGCTCCCCCCCCCTCCCCCCACAGAGTGTATTTTTAAGGGCATGCGGGTGCAACTCATTCAGTATACAGGCACGAATATAACTACGCAAGAGTGAACAATAGAGAAAGAGACTTGCCTCCAATAAAACACATTCAAAGCGTTCGCAAAAGGAAAATTGGAAGGAGCTATATACAAGCTAGACCGAGCTGAGCGATACCTCGGCCATTAATTTTGTTTGTGACTTTGCGCTGTCGTTGTCTACATTCTACCAGTAGCGCACCGAGAGTTTCTTCGTCTCTCTCTCTTTTCTCCATTAAAAAACGGGTGTTAGACAAGGATGGACAACGGGATAAAACCCCCATCTTCCTGTCCTTTTCCTACTTACACATTCAAATGGGAAATGAGAGAGATGGAAGAGATCCTGGGTGCACCAGTGCATTCTACAAGAAATGCGCGACAAGCGACAACCGATGGAAACCGGATTTGCAATTCGCAGTTCACGGAGATCAGGCAATATAGAGGAGGAGGCGACAATAGCTTCGGAGAGGGGGAGGCGCTATTTTAATTTACTTTTGGACGAGTAGATGTATATATAAGCACCCAAGCGAACGGGGGGGGGAGCTTTACGAGGGCAAATTCACACGCTTTATGACTCAATATCCTCATCATAGTCTTCGACAGAATCGAACTATCGTAGACTCAAAACTTCATTGGAACAACGATAAGGGGCGTACCGGAGCGGCGCACACTATGGATCCAAATCAGTAACGGCCCGTGAGATTTGGCAACCATGCATTTTCCCCACTTAAACTTGGGTAAAAAATCGATTCAAGCGGAGGCTGGCAGCCTCCTCGAGTTTCGATTGTTTTCCATGTATTTAAATGGGATAAAAACACTGTTGCCAAATCGCACGAGCCGCCACTGATCCAAATCGAATCCCAAAGCGGTCAAAAATACACAGACATGAAAATACCACGGAAGTTATAAGGGTTTGATTCATGTATGCACGGAAAAAAAAAAAAAAAGATTAGTGAAAATAACCATGCGGATACCTGTTTTTGGCACCTGCTAGATGTTATGGTAAACTTGACCAGAAGACATGGTACATTTACCGATACTTTGAGTAAATTCGACATGCAATCAAGTAACATCACCTAGTACCTAGTCAAAACATAGTATACTTCAGGTTAACATTACCATAACATCTAGCAGGTGCCAAAATCAGGTATCCGTATGGTTATTTTCACCGTAGTTTTTTGTCCGTGTGCTTTCCGGCGTAATTTTTGATGCTGAGTTCGAATTTGACCATAAAACACACGCGCCCTCCAAAACTGATTAACGGATTTGATAAACTATCAAACGGATTAAGGATGCTGATTGCTGATTTACAAAATCGATTGAATTACGATGTTTGTTCGAAAATCGGTTCGCCGCAGTTAGGCTGCCAGTTTCAACCTCGTAAAATATTCAAGAGAGGCATTAAATATTCGACACACTGAACTTAATTGAAGAGGTAGTGGGAGGGGGAAGGGGTGTGGGGAAGAGGTAGAGGATGAGATGGGGAATAAAAGTGTGGGAGGAGGGGAAGGGGAGGAGAGGGATGGGGAGGGGGGAGGAGGGGGGATGAGGGGGAGGAGGAAGAGGAAGGAAGGAGTATGGAAAAGCGTCGCGTCGCAGCTCTCAAAAGTTTTCCTCCGCTTCTAGTACACATAGTGTAAACACACAAACACACAATCAAACAAACAAACACACACGCACACACTCACTCACCCACTCAATAACCCCGACACTAACACGCCCAAATCTACAAATATATCGGCATCATGGACAGCGTGCGACGCGTCACATCAACAATTCTTAGAACAAACAATAAACTCGTTTTCGTTCGATACCCCGACTTGTTTCCAGCAATGTTTCAATTCTATGAAAATTTGTCATCAAATGATTAAAACTCCTTGAGTATACATATACCGCGTATTAATTTACTCGCGTCACTGCGTATAGCGGTATCAATTAGAATTCACTTACTGCATTTATTTAACTGAACTATGTTGGATCCAACCGTGAGCCACCGAACGAGGAAAAACGCTTTGACGGTCGCAATCTGAAGGCAATCTCTGATTAATCGATCAAGCGATTGCTGGAAAAGTAACGCATCTATCAACCCATATAATATGCCACAGGGCTACCGTGTTGCGTATAATCAATGCTATTTTTCTATTCACCGATGATTCCACCGGTTGAGAAAAGATTACACAGTTCAGTTCAGTATATGACTGTAATGCACGAAAATACTCTGATCTGTAATCTTTCCTTAATCGGTGGAAACTTCGTTGATTAATTCAAATATCCGCAAGTTTTATAAAGTCATCAACGACTCCACCGGTTGAGAAAAGATTACAGATGCGAGTATTTTAGTTTATTACAGTCATGCACTGAACTGAACTGTGTAATCTTTTCTCAACCGGTGGAATCATCGCCATCGGTGAATAGAAAAATAGCATTGATTATACGCATAACGGCAGCCCTGATAGGCCAAGATTTATTTGACAAATAGAGACGGTTCACTATGCTAAACTAATAGGGCAGTTCTGAGGCACGCTGAGTAGACCTTTTTAGTAATGACGTCACGATCAAACTTGGATCCAAACGAATGCTCTATCTCGCTCCATCTCGCTCTTTCTCGTTGATTTGCGCAACAGAAATCAGATCCAAACTATCGAATGCAAATTTATGCTAGTTATCAACCAGTTTTCTCAAATTTTATTGCACCATTATAGATTCTACGTACCTCAAAGTATCTTTTCAATCCGACATAATTCCTGAAAGATCACAATAAATTTACAATCACAGTTATACCGAAAGATGTTCTATGTGCATGTTTTCCTTGTCTTAATCACTGTCTCTTATGGGCGTATCACCGCCATGACACTCAATCTTCCGAACCTTTCTTCATATCGAAGTTTGTTCGAGGCATGAAACGTGGTGTACTGTAATAGTGCCGATGAGCCTATATCCTGAAATTTTGTGCCCATAAGAAACTGTGAGTGGAACAAGGACAAAACATGGGACTTTTCTTCGAAATAACTGTGATTGTATATAAATTAATGCGTGGTATTTCGAAAATGTTGTTGTAACGTCATTATATTTTAAGGTAAGTGGAATCCACTGATGTAATAAAATCTCAGAGAACTTGTTGTTTACTCGCACGAATTTGCATTTGAAAGTTAGGATCCCGTTTCTTATGGGAAACCCCACGAGAGCGAGTGAGATGGAGCATTTGTTTTTCCGTGGCATCACACTGAACAGTACGTCTATGAACAAGCGTATTCTCAGGGATTCAAGAAAACGACAGTCAACACTTTTCGGCTCAGATGTAGCAGAGTGTTGAACGGTGACATTCGGTAAACACACAGGGGATAGGCTGAAAAAAGAGCAGTAGGGTGCTCTATCTCACCGTTAAACACCCTCCGACATTAGAAGAGTGTTGACTGTTGTTTTGTTACATCTGAGAGAATTCAGCATGCCTCTGCTGCAGTCAGTTAATGCTCCGTCTCTCTAGAAATGCTTAGCTATAATTTTCTCATAAACACCATCTCAAAGCAAAATAATCATAATAATAATAATAATAATAATAATAATAATAATATTAATAATAAAATCAAATGCCACCCTAGGCCCAGATCAAATGCCGCCCTAGGCCCACAGCTTAGGACCATTGTTTGGTCCCGCCGTGGGACCTCCATCATTACCCGCTTAAGCGGTGAAAAAAAAAAATACATCATAATAATAAAAAATCGGACATTCTTGAGTCTAGCAAGATGATAGGAGCTTAAAAATAAATAAATAAATAAATAAATAAATAAATAAATAAATAAATCCCAGCATTCGCATTGATGGTAGTTATTTGGACCAAAGGAAATACGACAAGTAAGTCATTAGTGACCAACAGAGCATGCATGGGTTAATATGATTGCCATCAGTGGCGTCGCGTGCAATTTGGCTACAATGTATTCTATCCATTTAAACTCATGTAAAATATCGAATTCAGGGGGTGCACAGTGCACAAGGAAAATTCGATATATTTAATGAGTTTAAATGGAGCAGTTGCATTGTTGCCAGATGGCAGGCGACGCCACCGATTGCCATTATGAAAAGTCGTGATGAAAAGACATGGAGTTGACTGTGTCACAGTGTCACCTGACTGCCTTCAAGAGCTAGTTTTGTCTTTGTTTTAAATTTCTTGGTCATAGGAAAAGAGAAAAAAAGAAAAAGAAAAAAAATACGGCAACAAAGGATTGAATTGGTGAAAAAAAAAATAAAAAAAAACAAAAACAAAACAAAATAACAATCCAGCTAGGTTTTAGATTTTTATTTTTCCTTAACAAAAAACAAGTCATGGACTTACGAGAGTCTGCGGAAGTATCCAGCTTTGATTTTAATCAATTTCCGACCAGTATTGCACAGCAAGATATTCACACACAATCAAACTAGACATGGTCTAAACGTTAAAGAACACGATGAATACGAATAGATTTATATAACTTTTTAACACCAATAAAAACTAATAATGCGTAGAGGACCGCAATTAAACGATGCAAAATGAAAAATCGGAGACACCGCACGAAAAACACTTGGATGCACGATAACTATACCAACCAAACTCAATTGTTTACGGCGGTTGATGAAAAAACACAATCACATCGATTATCTTGATCGAAACACCGGGAATATTTAATTCAAAATTATCCATAAATTCAAGGGGCTGGGGAGACTACGGATTTAAGAGGCCGGCAATAATTATTATTTCTTATTTCCATACTGGAACAGTTTATCTTTGGATAAGAGTAAAAAACCGGCAGGAAAAACTATGAGTGTAAGCAGATAAAATTTCCAAAATCTCAACAACAGCGCTGAAAAGAAAATAACCAAGATAATATATTAGATATAACGGAATTAACCCTTGCTGAAACACATTTCTGTTATTATTGATTCTATTTTAAGGAACCGACAAGTAATTAAATCAACTGAATTAATAATTAACGGAAATATGACTGACATTTAGGAGAAAAAAATAAATAAAAAAAATTTATGGACAAAATGGAGAACCAAGGCTACAAAACAAAAATAAACGCAGATAAGAGGTAGCCTATAATAACAGTATGACACAGCACCACTGTCAATCGATCAATAACAAAACTACAGAGGAAAAACGCAATTCAGTCTATTGATAATCAAACTGTTACAGACAAAAACTTCCTCCCTCATTCCTTTGACATTGAAAGTGATAATTGGTATATATTGTTTGATCGATCGCAGTATGGCGTCGCGTGCAATCTGGCAACGAAGTATTTAGTCCATTAAAACCCATGAAAAGAGTCGAAAGGTTGGGGGTGCACAGTGCACTCCCTCGAATCGATATTTTACATGGGATCAAATGGACAAAATGCTGCGTTGCCGGCATGCACGCGACGCCACTGATCGATCGCATAAACGATGAGATGCCAAGACAAAGTGTTATATTTACAGGTTGATTAATTCAATTAATTAATTAATTCAATTAATTTAATTAATTTAATTGGTTCATTTAAATCTCACTCCTCTTATTGGCTCGGAATTGTTGTCCCGCACAGTGAAGTAAGATACTACATATATATTTCATTGAGCTTTCTAACTTTCATTGAATGTGTTTTGTAAGGAAGTGGAGGCTAAGTCAACCGATACGGTTTTAAGCAGAGTTCAAATGTTAGACGTGTTCCAGGAATTTCGTGAACTCTGCTACGTCATTAGAGTTTACACGTGTTTCCAAACTCACGTTCATTGGATCCTGCGTGATCTCAGTTCCGTGTGATTGCTCAAAGTTTGACATTATGAGGGCTTTGAAGTCAAAACGCACTTTTTCGCACGAGAGCTTTGTTTTGTCGTTTATTTACTAAGTTTTGAGGGGATGTCAATTCTAAAAATGCCTTGAGATAACAGATTCTATTGTCTTCCATGCACAATTCGACCTCTAAGAACGATATTAGATACCAATTAGCCGTATTTTATGTTTATAGTAATGTTCACATTTATTCACACACTTTCTTCTTCACCATTAATATTATTTTTTTATTTCTTTTTTTCTAGCTGGTTGATCATTCACAATGATAATTTATGCGGCAAAATTTACAAAATGCCTCTTTCAAAAACACCAGAATAGACAGGCAATTGGCGGCAAGGCTTGCATTTTCAGGGTAGCAACTCAGTAATTAATTATAAGATAATCTTTCACAGCACTTTCATCCAAACATACACACGTCATACAAAATCGAATCAAACAGGAATCCAAAGAAATGGAGTAAGCCCTTGAAATTATTGGAATATCTTGCGGGCAATGCCTGCACGTTTTCCCTATAAATTAGACTATTTTTTAAAAAGAAAATGGCACTAAACGAGTTAATTGCGTCAATGAGAGAGACATTAGTTAGAAATAGCTATCAATGAGAGTTACAAGTTGACTTGGCCTCCACAACTGAAAGCAGCTTTATTCAAAATAAACACTGCGTTTAATCCACTCTATTTTAATCTATTAAATCTATTGTTTATTTACAGGGTTCATTCAGTTACTTTTTCGTTAATTGTCGATTTTTTTTTTCGCGAACTTCGATGAAGGGGTTTACATAAATACACACAATCCGCAATCACGGAAAAATGACGAAGTTAACGACACAATACGAAGATACACGAAAACACACGAGTAATAAAAACAAAAACAAGGAAGTAGGATTAACACTGATAAAAGAGATACAGATGTTTTATCGGATACACGGACACGGCGAGACTCGAACTCGGAACGGAGATTATGAAAGAAACGCGGCGACCACGGGGCTGGAATCACTCATCTCATCCGCTGCGAGAACGAAACGGAATTGAGACGGGGAAAAAAGGAGTCGGTAAACATTAGAAATGGATTGAGAGGCGGGATGGACGAGGGGGTGAGAGGGCGAGAGGAGAGGAAGCAAAAATTGAGCGCTCCCAACCGAAGCAGACAAGAATACACCGCGCGCGGCAAATTCAAATACCGCGCCACACTCACGTTCGCTGCGATTGTGAGAGGCGCGATATTTGAAGTGGCGCAGGAGGGAGTGATGAAGCGGCCGAACCACGAAAGCGCAGAACTAGAGCTGAGCAAATAGGAGTGTAATCCAGTGGCGTAGCGTGCAATTTGGCAACGTTGTACTGTGCCTATTTAAACCCAGGTCGAATGCAAAGGTGTTCATCGAACACCCAATAGCACAGAATAATACAATCAGAACGGAAACTCTGTCGGATTTTGAAGCAAATTCATTCCGCGTCCGCCATGTTGGGATATAGGATGTTTACATCTGGATTCGCGAGCGAAAAAAAAAATATAGGACATGATCCGCAAAAATTTTCATTCTGAAATGCCAGTAGAATAAAAGTGAGGCTGGAGACTTAAGATTTCTTTCCAGAATTTATAGAAATAAATGAGTCTCAACACAAATCACACACGTGATGCCATGTTCATTGGCGGATACAGGGGGGGGGGCAAAGGGGGCGATCGCCCCCCCCGTTCGGCCCAAAAAGTGGGAAAAGAGGGGAGAGGAAGGGGAATAGCAACAGCGAAAACAAGAAAAAGGGGTCATTTAGGGGCGAAAATTCAAAATTCGCCCCCCCCGTTCGCGAGGGCTGGATCCGCCACTGGCCATGTTGGGATATAGGACCACAGCGTTGCCTATTGGTGCCGTTAAATTCCAAACTTGCTTCCATTGGCTCTTATGGGAGTTTCCGTTCTGATTGTATTATTCTGTGATACAACGTTGTCATATTGCACGCTACGCCGCTGGTGTAATCGATTACACGATTACTGAATTATTATCGGTAATCTTCGAACCTTTGCGAATGGTAATTAAATGTAGTCTTCGCAGATATAAAATAAACTTTAGGGTCGCATTTCGATTAGATCTAATTTTTCTCCAACTAAAATGATGGGTGGCTTGAAAAAAATCAGCCCTGATTACTGTAAAATCACCCTCCGAAAGAAAAAAGATTATACGATTACTCGGTAATTTTGCAATCGATTACCACCCCCATTTGCCCAATTCTGCGAGGAATATTATGATTTGGCTCAAACTCGTATATATACTCACGGATTCACACGGTCCTTCGATACGATATACACGGTCACAATTTTCTTCACAGTGGCGTCAAAATAAAACGGCTGCCTTGATTTCTTTCTTATAAAAACAGGAAAACCGATTTACCACTGCACTGTGCTGTGTAAAATGGATCGTATCAGCGAAACGTGCGATAAAATCAACGTTGCATTTTGTCACTTTAAAACACGCAAAAATTCGAATTCAACGGCCGTATGTTCGCTCGACCAGATGAAACGGACAAAATAGGACCGTTTCGAGATTCAACATATCGCCACTTAAGGGGTGTCTCCACCAGCGAATTTAAAAGCGCGAATAAACTGATTGAGCCAATGAGCTTCTTTGTTATCGATACATCGGACTCGACCTTTCGACTTCAAAGCAGCTCATTGGCTCAATCAGTTTATTCGCGCTTTTAAATTCAGGATTACCTTCCTCTGTTTTCATTTTTTGTTTTAAATCTCAGCTTGTTCTTTTTTGCCTTTTTATTTTTCTTCTCTTGTTTTTTTAAGCATTAAACAGTATTAGTTATTATTTTACTCACCCTTGAAGTCCATAGCTTGCAGCTGGCGATCGAAAAATTTAAGAGGGTTTCAAAATAATTCAAAGTTTTATTAAAATTTGATACTGTGAGCGGGGTGAAATAAAAGTCGAATCACTGAAGCCTTCTAGATTGGATACTAATAAACATTTAAGCTTAATATTTGAAAGTTTGGATGCGAGCGACGGTGCGGCTCGCGCAATATGGCAACAACTTTTTCCTCCATTTGACTCAATGTAAAACAATCGAAGCGCTGCTCCACTGTCCAATCGATTGTTTCATATAGAACCAAATGGAGGAAAAACATTGATCCCAAACTGCACTAACCACCACTGGCGAGCGATTTCCCTAGAATTTTTAAGGCTTCACTAGATTCTTTAAACTTTTACCTGAACTCTCAAAAATAAAGTATAAGTTCAACGCACGTGCAATGATTAATTATAAAAAGTGAAAGATCAGCTAAGTATGTTTCAATTCAGTTAAAATAACGGAGCTACAAACATTTGGAGGAAGAAATGAGTCTGCATCTTTCCAAATTCTTTACCTGAAACAGAAAAAAAAAGGAAAAATCAAACAGGGAATCTTAGAGTTTCTCAAAATAGGTAAGTTTTGGGGCAGATCACTTGCCGTGGGATTGGAGTCTAAACCCCCGCACTAAAAATTACCAGTTGACATCAAGCTGATTTCAGACTGATGTTAACTGATAGGTCTGTGCGATGTCTCGTTTGGTCCACCGAAGTCGCTTCGATGTCAATTTCCAACATCGGAGCGATGTATCGAAACATCGAAAAATATCGAAAAATATCGAAACATCGATCCACATCGAAACATTGATCCACGCATCGATCGGTTCATCAGACCTTCGTCTGGTAAACCTGCCCATGGTGGACAATTTCGCAGCCCTGTTGAGATTCCGTTATGAACAGGAGCCACAGAAATATTGAAGATTATACATGTTGTGAACCCTAGAGTCCCTATAAGTAGAGAGTTGAGACAAGTGAAACCATGGGCGCCGCCATTGGATGCGATTTTGCACATTTGTTTACATTCTGGGGGCCGTTGTTGTGTTTTCGTCTACTGAAAAGATTACAGTGCCGCTGAGTTTCTGACGATGTAATCTTTTACTGCTTTTGTGGATCGACGTCTATTTACGCTTTAAAAGATTCTTTTAGGAGTTACACATTTTTGAGGTGTATCATGATTACAATTAACAGATTCGTCGAAAATTAACTCTATATCCGCGAAATACCGTTGATAAACAACTGCGATTGTAAACAAAAGTGCAGAATCGCATCCAATGGCGGCATCCGTAGAGCCTAAAACTCATCGACCAATCAGAAGTTGACTACCCTCTTGTCTTAACTCTCTACATATAGGGACTCTAGTGAACCCATCATCAAAATGCCCACCTGGAAGCAACATTTCGGATCCAACTTGACCGCCGTCTGAAGAGACCTTGAAGTTAAGTTAACTTCAACGATTCAAGCTCACAAGACGAAAGTTCGCAAACGGTCTGAATGGGAAACGGAGAATGAAATTAAAATCGAGTAGTGCAGTTGTGATACAGTTGGCAGTATCGACTGACAGAGCGGGGAGGGAGGGAGGGCGTGATACAGCGACGGGCGGGGAGGAGGGGGAACGGGGAGCGATGTAACGTTTGCGCTAACGGACCAATGAGCAATCGTTGCTCGGGGATCCAAAAATAGAATCAAGGTCATACGGGGAGCGCGGCTGCCGCGCCACGACCGAGCGCGGAGTAAAAGCGAACGAACCAACGACCAACGATCAAAACGACGACGCATCACCGATGAAACGTTGACGGGACAAGACCGCGGAAATGGGAGGAGGAGGATGAGGAGGGGGGGCAGGGGGGGTCGGAAAAAAGCTCGTCCGCACGCACACAGCCACACACTCGATCAGATATAGACGCTCGAAACATATACATGCGAGAACACACACAAAAATGTCTCTGTGTTTTGTATACAAACTCCCAAGTTGCGTAAAACGAAACGGTGATGGACTGCTGTTGGTTTAAGTGACTAGGTCACAAAATCATGTTTGCCTGGTATTTTGATGAAAACGCGTCAATTTTTGGTTTGTTTCGATTAGAGTCCCTGAGTAAGGAAGAGTCAAGACACGTGAATGAAAGTGAAGAGGAAGAAAGGGTCTCAGGGAGCCAGAGGCGCGCCTCTTGTTTACATTTTCATCCAATCCAACGATCTTCCCGCCAAATTTTATACTTATACGTGTGAACTTGTGAAACAATGCATAGGCGGACCGTGACCAAAAAAAGTGTGGGGGGAACTAAAAAGTGCTGACCCTTTTTTTTTTTTTGCTTCTCAAGTCTCAAGTGATGACTTTTTCCCGATTTTTGGCCCCTCCGCCCCAAAAAAGTGGGGCTCCCCCAAGGTTAATAGATTAAAGATGTATGCTCATCTGACTTCGCACCACGAAATCAGTAGCGCACAGTTCAAAATCCAGATCCAAGATGGCCGGAAAAAGCAGAAAACATTGTATACTCTTTCCAGAAAACATCGGGCTCCCTCTCCAGAAAAGCAGAAAATAGCCCGATGTTTTCTGGAAAGAGTATACAATGTTTTCTGCTTTTTCCGGCCATCTTGGATCTGGATTTTGAACTGCGCGCTACTGATTTCGTGGCGCGAAGTCAGATGAGCATACATCTTTAATCTATTAACCTTGGGGCTCCCCCCCCCCCCCCCCCCTATCCCCTGATACGGTCCGCCTTTGAAACAATGGTTAGTTTTATTGTGCCTGGTTCCACGACTGAAACTGCCGAAATCAACGAGTCATGGTAGTTTAAACTAGAGTCCCTACATACTATGAGAGTTGCGCCAAGTCTCTCAAAATGAAGAAGAAGAAGCGGATCAATGGAACCCCCCAAGAGGCAAATTGCAAATGGCGGATGGCCATTTGCCTCTGCGCTGTTGCCGCTTTTTTGCTATCTCTTATAGGTTAGGTTCAGATTCTCGACAATAACGGTCGTTATTGAAAGAGATAATGTTCTCCAGAATAACATTCAAGCAGAAATGTGTAATGAATGCTAGTACGCGAAAAGTAAACAAACCCTCCGCCATTTGCATTTGTCTCTTAAAGCTTTCTTGACAGCCTAAATCTGAGAGCCAATCATAAATGGATTCAACATGGGCACAACTCTCACAGTATGTAGGGACTCTAGTTTAAACAGTTCATTTAGAGGTTGGAACCACCTGAACTCCTGCCAATGGGGCAGTGGCAAGGGTCTGAAATGTCGTATTTTTCATAAAGAAAATGAAAGTACTTTGATGAGCTGAGAATAAAGATGCCTTCGGTTTCTAATTAAGTCCCATTATTCCGGAGATGAGATTTTGGCCCATAATACACGGTTTTAAATGGGAATTGCGCGTAGTGACGTCACAACGCAAACGATTTTTTTACAACTTTACACGTGACACGTGTGTATCTCCAAACCCGGGACCAGGGCTGCCGTTTTGCGTATAATCAATGCTATTTTTCTATTCACCGATGATTCCACCGGTTGAGAAAAGATTACACAGTTCAGTTCAGTGTATGACTGTAATGCACGAAAATACTCTGATCTGTAATCTTTCCTTAATCGGTGGAAACTCCGTTAATTAATTAAAATATCCGCAAGTTTTTTAAAGTCATCGACGACTCCACCGGTTGAGAAAAGATTACAGATGCGAGTATTTTAGTTCATTACAGCAATACACTGTGCTGATCTGTGTAATCTTTTCTCAACCGGTGGAATCATCGGTGAATAGAAAAATAGCATTGATTATACGCAACACGGCAGCCCTGCCCGGGACACTAACTTATGAAAAAACCAAAGGCTCCACTGTTCTCAGCTCATCAAGTACTATCATTTTCTTTAAAAAAAAAACACACACACACACAATTTCACACCCTTGCAACTGCCCCATTCCGCAACAACAATGACATTTGGATGATTCTATAACCTCTAAAGGAATAGTTTAAACTATCAAGACTCATTGATTTGGCAGTTTTAGTGGTGGAACCAGGCACAGTTAACCATTATGTAGAGGACCTAGAATTTATACTCGCAAACAGGTAACATTAATTTCTTGGTTTCATAGCCAAGATTTCCGTTAAAAACTACGCTAATGAAAGAATTAAATTGAATCAGAGGATCTGCGCACTATGGTCTGAAATTGAAAATAAGTGGCCAAAAATCAGTGGAAAACAGTAATAAAAAATCATCGTTGACGACTTTTCAAGCTTGTTTTGAAACTTTCCAGAGGCATTTTGTGGCTCTAATTACTAGTTTAAAGGGTTCTCTGTGATTAAAATTGGTCTTGAAAGTTTGTAAATGATAAATTTATGAGAAATTCACTTTCTGATTTTTGGCCACTTTTTGACGATTTCAAACTATAGTGCTGCGATGCCAATTGATATTTATATACGATTATATCGTTCGACTAAAAAACAGTCTAGTCACAGCCTTAGTATCTTCCTCTTTGGAATACTACTGGCTATAGAGGGTTTTCCGGTTTTAGTAATGGCGACTGCCGGTGAAGAGCGTTCAAAACAAAGCCAGTTTGTCTCTCTCGCTCTCACGTGACCCCTATGCGCTGCCATCTCACTCTAATTTCAAAAATCGTACATAGAGACTTATTTTGTGAAATTTTATGGCAGAAATGAATTTCTCGAGGCATTTTAATGCGATTTCGTTGATAATATGTCGTAAAACAAGGCCCTGTATACGAATTTCGATACTAGAAAGAGATGGATATACATAGGGGTCACGGGAGAGTGAGTGAGATAGTTTGGAACGCTACGCGAGTTTTATCACAACCGATTGCGACCGATGAGTGCATTGTTGTGGTTGTTGGCTAACCGTTGACTTCGCACTAAAACCGTCTATATCAGCGCGGCAAACATAGCTCTTCGCAGATCAAGCATATAAATATAGAGGCACAATATTTGTTCAGATGTTGTGTGATCAGTTGGTAAAATAAGGCTAATTACACTTCTACATTGGCTCATTAAGCAGTTTAACATAAAATTAAAAAAGATATTAATCGATAGTTCTGCTACAAACATTTCGTTTACTTAAATACGTGATCACTGATCAGCCGAGGCTTGAAATTGCCGCGCAAACAGAATATCCAAAGTGAAAAGAGACAGGGCAATGTATAATTAACTGTATATACAAGGTGTCCCAAAATTCATAGTAAATATTTTTACCACGTATTTTTGGGGTCAAAATAAGACTTTTTTCCCTATAAACATGGGTCCGAAATTGTAGTCTTTTCGAGTTACAGTGTTGCAAAGTTTCCGAAAAACAAATTGAAAAATTGTCATAACTCCCTCGTGCATTGTTCTGAATGCTCGTAAATAGGTACTCTGATGTAATTTTAGGCGCTCTTGCCGATTTTGGCCGTGGAAATGCTGTATGCAAAAATTTGAGGGGGTTATGCGGGTTTTTCTTGATTTTTCTCACTTTTTTTGGCAAAATTATGTAAAAACATGCTTTCGGTTTCATTAAACCCAAAAACGATTAGCATTTTTTAGAAGTTCGTAAAAAAAATATGCATTTCTGGTCCTTACAAGTTTTTCCGTTTCGCAAACCATTTCCGAGAAAATCGTCCCTAAAGTTGGAGAAGTCGGCCAAGAATTGCCAAAATCAAAGAAAAGGCATCGGCCGACTTCTCCAACTTTAGGGACGATTTTCTCGGAAATGGTTTGCGAAACGGAAAAACTTGTAAGGACCAGAAATGCATATTTTTTTTACGAACTTCTGAAAAATGCTGATCGTTTTTGGGTTTAATGAAACCGAAAGCATGTTTTTACATAATTTTGCCCAAAAAAAGTGAGAAAAATCAAGAAAAACCCGCATAACCCCCTCAAATTTTTGCATACAGCATTTCCACGGCCAAAATCGGCAAGAGCGCCTAAAATTACATCAGAGTCCCTATTTACGAGCATTCAGAACAATTCACGAGGGAGTTATGACAATTTTTCAATTTGTTTTTCGGAAACTTTGCAACACTGTAACTCGAAAAGACTACAATTTCGGACCCATGTTTATAGGGAAAAAAAGTCTTATTTTGACCCCAAAAATACGTGGTAAAAATATTTACTATGAATTTTGGGACACCCTGTATATAGTGTATCCAGCAGTGACATCACAATTATTCAGGAGGCTGCGATTAGTGATTATAGGTACTTTGAACCGGCAAGACAAGAGATACGGCAGGAAATAGATTAATCCTATTGGTTTAAACGGCGTCACGTGAGCATGTAAACAAGGCATATTGTCTACCGTTATGGAATGAATATGACTTTATGATGTCGTGTTCATATGGTCCAGTGATGCCGTTC
This sequence comes from Trialeurodes vaporariorum, assembly GCA_011764245.1. Classification (NCBI taxonomy): domain Eukaryota; kingdom Metazoa; phylum Arthropoda; class Insecta; order Hemiptera; family Aleyrodidae; genus Trialeurodes; species Trialeurodes vaporariorum. Next base: position 52,185,229 of record VMOF01000320.1, read on the forward strand.
AAACCAATCAATATAGGATTGATCAGTTCTCGAATTAGCTTGTTTAAAGTCTTCTCGGCTGAGAGCACGCATAATAAAGGGGTCTCTCCACCTGCGAATTTAAAAGCGCGAATAAACTGATTGAACCATCAATGAGCAGCCTTGAAGTCAATAGGTCGAGTCAGATGTATCGACAACAAAGCAGCCCATTGGCTCAAGCAGTCAATTCGCGCTTTTAAATTCGCAGGTCGAGAGACCCCTTCAGCTTGCGGAAGTAACTTGTCGTCAAAGACCAATATTTAGAAACCCAGCACAATGCACAAAACTGCACAAGTTACTACTGCAACTTTTCCGCCAAAACTCAGATTGGGTCAGTTCATCGATGATAAGTGGAGAATTGGTACACTCGTAGGTTTCAGCTTTACTTTGGAGTTTTTCCTCAAGCTGATGACTACAAGATAAGTGCCAGTGCCTTTAAAAATTGTTTTATTAATAAAAACCAATCGAGGAGGTTTCACGATCCGAATGGTATTATAGAAATATATGGCTGTATTAATAATAATAATAATAATAATAATAAAAAAAACCACAATAATTTTGCTCATTTCAACCATGGACCATGGAGATATAGTTTGAGGAAAAAGAGATTTAAAACCAGATTAACTTAGCTGTACTTGATCTCGAGCACAGTCAAAACTCTGTTGAAGTGAATCAACACTACTTACGATTTCAAAGACTCGCTCTTTGCCTAGGCGATTAAATCGTGGATTTAAAGAGGAAATTATTAAGTGGTGAGGGGGGGGGGGAGACCAAGTGACTAGGTGACAAAATCAGTGGCGTAGCGTGCAATTTGTCAACGATGTTTTTCCTCTATTTAAACCTATTAAAAATTACGAACTATTGAGTGTTCGGTGAACACTCTCGCATTCAAATTTTTACATGGGTTTAAATAGACAAAATACAACGTTGCCTAATTGCAAGCTACGCCGTTGAATCAAATTTGTATGGTTTGAAAACAGTCAACAGTCAGTAACAGACCCGACGTATTTAATTCCTCTTCTTTGATGCCACGGGTAACACTTTACAAGAATTCGATGAGATCCCAACTCAACGCGGTCAACAAGACTTCAACCAGCAAGGTTCCATTCACCATTCAGGTTCAACAAGATCGATTGTCAACAAGACTTTGCTATCAGTTTATAACTATAGTTTAGCACGATTACATTACTAGAAAATAATCTCTGTAATATGTTGGTCCACTGAAAGAATGGGTCTGTTGCAAATTTTTGCTACAACGATAATGAAAGTTTCATCGTATGTAAAATCGCCCGTAAAGTCCATCGGTGGCATCAGAAAGTCATGAAATGCGATAATAAACTCACAAGAGACGTTCAATGAAATCCAAGATGGCGGTAAAATATCGAGCAATCCGTATGCATGCACCTTTAACATCCAAGGATTGCCAACGTTGACAACCTCACAGCTTCAGAGGTTATGTGTTTATTTACGTTGTGATTGGGTGTGATCGATATTGTGAGGTTGGCTATCCTTGGATGTTCGTGGTGCATACATACAGGTTGCTCGATATTTTACTGCCATCTTGGATTTTATTAAACGTCTCTTGTGAGTTTATTATCGCATTTCATGACTTTCTGATACCACCAATGGACTTTTCACGCGATTTTACCTGAGATTGAACACTCTACAGCGCTGTGTAGCAAAAGTTTGCAACAGACCCATTACCGTTGAATTTGGGAACCTCAATTGAATTGAAACATCGCAAAACTATTGAATGTTATAGGAACTACATAATGTTATAACTACATACATGTACATACATGTTATAACTACATAAAAGTACCGATTCTTCACAAAACAAAGGTTTACATGCGAAACAAAAACCGAAGCAGCACAATTTATATGTGGGCCTCCACTGTTCAGTAATTATACAACCGACATTAATTTCTAGCCTATTCAACGTTTATTCTTTTAAATTTAAACTCCCTCCGCCTCCCTCTTCCCCATTTGATGACTTCATTCTTTTTTATAATACAATTTAATTGAATCTTTCCGTGCGGAAAATTAAAAATTTGCAAAATCTTGTTGATAACGCGCGATTCGAGTGGTTTCATACCAATCAAACCGCGCACTTCATCAGGAGAATGGAAATATTTACTTTTTTCCACATACACGACAGTATTCACGTGCGAGAATTACAGAATACCTAAACACACTCTGAAATATACTCGGTCTCACTCGTACTCATAGGAGAGATTTCCGAAATCCGTTGGAACCACTTTAAATGAAATCGAACTTCTGACTTACAATGGGTCTGTTGCAAACAGACATTGGAATATTGTTTTACAATATTCCAATGTAAAATCGCCTGAAAAGTCCATAAGTGGCATCATAAAGTCATAAAATGCAGTAATAAACTCACAAGAGGCGTTTCATTAAATCCAAGATGGCGGAGAAATATCGAACAATTTGTATGCATGCACCACGAACATCCAAGGATGGTCAACTTTGACAACCTCAGTGGAGATAGAGGTTATGTGTTTGTTTACGTTGTGCTTGATGGTTGTGATCGATACTGTGAGGTTGGCTATCCTCGGATGTTCGTGGTGCATACATAGAAATTGCTCGATAATTCTCCGCCATCTTGGATTTCATTGAACACCTCTTGTGAGTTTATTATTGCATTTTATGACTTTCTGATGCCACCAACGGAATTTTCAGGCGATTTTACATTAAATTAAACTCTCTTAATCGTTGTAGCAAAAGTTTGCAACAGACCCATTAGTGTCGCCGATATTACGTGAGGACATGGATGTTCTGTTCATTGTGCTTATGCGAATGATGAGAAAGCGCGGAACAATTAATAAATATACAAAGTCTCATTTAAACGTGCTGATGATATAACGACTTTATGAGATAACAGACAACAATTTTCCAGCGGCGGCTCGTGAAATTAGGCATCAGCAATGTTTAACCTCCATTTGATTGTATCCAAAACAATCGCTTCGTCCGTGAAGCGCAGCTTCTTCATCAATCGATTGTTATACATCGATTCAAATGGACGGCTGATATTGTTACCCAATTGCACGAGCCACCACTACTATTTTCACGTTTGCACGAATTCCTAATTTTTATCTCTTTGGTTAATGATATAAAAATGCAAAAGGTAATCATAGCTCAAAACCAGATTTTTTTTATAAAATAATCAGCGCCTAAAGATGGAAATCTTTTTTATCGTGAAATACTTGAGTTGGTACAAAAAATGTTCGTGCCACTCTATTTTTAGACAGAAGAGCTGATAAAAACTATGCAGGAACTCGCTTGCGCCAGCAAAAAACACAACCATACGCAACACAGAACCACATCACGACCACATGCAGACACGCACATTTAACGCCGCGCCGACCTATAACACGCTTTAGCACACACACAAAACCTGTAAAATTAAAATCTAAGTAACCTTTCAGTTATGACCAGTGTTGCCAGATCGAGGGTAAAAATCCGTATCGTCCCCACTTAAATCAATGTAAAACAAACGGCTTTTTCACCCCAATCTGGCAAAACTGGTTATAACAATATTGTAAGTTACCTTGTAAATACTTTAAAAATATCTTGTAAAATTAATTAGCGGTGTGAATAATCTCCAATAGTTTAGGCACCGTCTTCATAAAAAACGTAATCAAGAATAACAACACACCCGCACATCATACTATACTTGTGAGTTGTGAGGTATTCGGACGAAAAATGTGTTTTTCCAAACAATTATACACCTAGCCCAGAGACAACTGAGAACCACGCACTATCTATCTCCCCCACAGTGGCAACTTTTTTTTTTCGGAGTCGCAACAAAGCAACGTCTAATACGGCTCCTACGTGGACTGTTGAGCAAAGACGTCGATGTCAGCATAGCCGATCAGAACGAAGCATCAAAGTTTTGGTCGTTGGTCAACAATCCACATAGGAGCCGTTGCGTGTTGGACGTTGGTCCCCACGTTATTAAAAGTTGCGTCCCCAAAAATAAAATCGTCCACCGTCCGATCGGCTATAGTGCGTGGTCTCTGTTGTCTCTAGCCTAGAATAACCTAACCTGACCTGACCTAAACCTAATCTAACTTAACTTAACTTAATTTCACCTAAACAAGTCAGCATTCAAAACGATATTATGTTTCCGAGACGTGAACCGTCCATCAGTGTCTAATTTGACTAACATCTTTAGTATTTTAGCATTTATATCTCCGCCTATAATTTCACTTCATTATCGCAGACAAAAAAAATTTGAGACGCTGATTTCAAAAATTCCATCAGTTTTCACTAAATTGGCTTAGATTTTACGTGAATTCCAGTTTTCGTATTCTTCGCGAAAAATTCGAAATTATGGAAGTATGAGTTTTGAGTAAAAACAAAGGCTAAATTTGAAATGAACGGGTCTAAATACGTGAAAGTGTTCGCGTTGAGGAAAAAAAAGGGTACCTTATGATGAGAAAACCTGGTTTTTCATTCATGAAGGCCGGACGAACTAAGTCGTAAAGGCGTAAAAATCCATCTCACCTATGACCTGAACCTAACCTCGAGTCCCGTGTAAAAATGGCCGAGTCGCTTGTGATGATATCCATACAAGTGATCAATATCCTCACAAGTACAGAAACACGCGGTCAAAATATCCGCACACGTACAGAAACACGCAGTCAAAATAACCGCACAAGTACAGAGACACGCAATCAAAATATCCTCACAAGTAAAGTACAGAAACACGCAGTCAAAATATCCTCACAAGTAAAGTACAGAAACACGCAGTCAAAATATCCTCACAAGTAAAGTATAGAAACACGCAGTCAAAATATCCTCACAAAATGAACATAGTAATGTAGGTCCGCGCACATACGCAAGCGTATGTTGACGCTTAATCAAACACAGCAACACAGCATATGTGCAAAGTGCTCGGAGAATTATTCCCCTTCCGAAGAGTGGTTTTCTTTATTTTTCAATTTGTTTGCTTTTTTAATTTGCTCGTATATGCATGTCCTACATTACGAGAGAACGCGGCAGCAAATATCATAGCAGCATAGTACCAATAAATGGCCAAATATTATAAAGTCGATGTACTCATCAATATGCGAGAGGTTGCCACAAATCCTTTACGTATAATAATACAAAACTGCATCTTTGCAACCTGCAAAACGTCTTTCATGGTTTGACAGGTGGCCAGGTTGCAATGTAAGCGTTACTAAATTGATATTAATAGAATTCGTTCAAGTTTTCCATTTTCACGATATATCAAAAAAGTTGATATTTAAGTACGCCGCGCCACTGCTATCGTTATTTAACCGATGATAATAAACCTGTCATTGAGGTTTCCGATCGAAACCAGCGGCGAATCGTGAAATTTGGCAACAATGTATTCTCTCAATTTAAATTCACCAAAAAAGTCGAACGCTTCAGTCATCGGCGATGACCAGGCATTTCGACCTTTCTGATGTGTTTCAATGGGGGAAAAGGGAACGTTGCCAAATGGCACGCCTCGCCACTGATCGAAACCTTTAAACGAGATTCTCGATCGATATAACTTATCTACGCTTAAATTTATCTTCGTATTCTACAGCGTCTGCCTCTGCACCGCAAAACAAAAACTATGTTCGATGACATTTTCCAATATGAATGTGTATTTTCAAGTGGGAGTTTTAAGCATGCTGAGGGAACAAAAGTAACGTAATTGAGAGTGCTAAACTTAACAATGATTAGCATATTTACATTAGCTTTGCAATTTCGAAAACTCTCTTAAACTTAAAGACGAAAGAATCGGAAGGAAATTTCCCGGCTTGACCGATTGTGGCTTATCAGTTATGACAGAGCGGCGCCACTCATAACAATAAGAGAGAGCTTCAACTTCATCATCGTGAACAATGGAATTTTATCTTTTGTTTTGTTTGTGACTTAATGTGACCAGGTTTGTCAATTCATCGAATATTTAATAATGAGAGAGAATCTATAATGGCGACTAAAGCTTAATATATTTTCAAGTATTTGACGAGGAAAATTAAACTCGAAATTCCGAAGAAGCCACAGCGTTTGAAACAGATAAAACAACTTATGCCGTATGAAAGACCACTGAAAAGAAAATTTCGGTTACGACGGCCAAAATTCTGTGTGATAATTAATATTTTCCTAACTGGAATTCCTATATATAAGTTAAAGGATGAATTCCTGTAAATTTAACCGGAAATTAGGTTAGGAAAGTACATATATTAAACAGAATACTCGATACGGTTATATAACCTGGCTTGTTTTCAGTGTGACATCACAATCTATGATGGTGGTTACACGTTTTTTGAAAATTGTCTCAGCAAAAAAGATGGGAATTTCAAACATTTTTTGAGGCCTGTTAGTTTAAAGGAGAAAAGGGCAAAGAGGGGTGTAATCCATTACACGATTGCTGGGTAATTAGCAATCGTCAAACCTTTGGATGGTAATTAAATGTTGTCTTCATAGATTTAAATTAAACTTTAGAGTCATTTCGATAAGATCTAATTCTTCTGCAACTGTCATGATGAGTGATTTGTAAAAAAAAATCAGCCCTATAATTACCATGAAAAAAAAACGACGATTACGATTCGGTAATCGTATAATCGCGATTACCACCTCCATTTGCCCAACTCTGGTTTAAAATCAACGGATTACTTACAATGGGTCTGTTGCAAACTTTTGCTACAACGATTAAGAGTGTATAATCCAACGTAAAATCGCCTGCAAAGTCCATTGGTGGCATCAGAGTCATAAAATGCAATAATTAACTCACAAGAGGCGGTTAATGAAATCCAAGATGGCGGAGAAATATCCAGCAATCTGTATGCATGCACCACGAACATCCAAGGATGGCCCTTCGACAACCTCACTGGAGGACGGAGGTAGAGGTTATGTGTTTGTTTACGTTGTGATTGGTTGTGATCGATATTGTGAGGTTGGCTATCCTTGGATGTTCGTGGGCATGCATACAAATTGCTCGATATTTTACCGCCATCTTGGAATTCATTAAACGTCTCTCGTGAGTTTCATACTGCATTTTATTACTTTCTGATGCCACCAATGGACTTTTCACGCGATTTTTACTTCAGATTGAACACACATAGCGCTGTAGCAAAAGTTTGCAACAGACCCATTAGACCTTTGTAATAAAAACCATCGACTATCAGCGTCACAATTTGCATAGATAAGACCACTCACGGTGTTCAACCATTTTATGCCAATAGATGCGCAGAACAACGGAGATGCATTCTCCTCCGATAGCTCGCAATTTTGAGAAAAGGAGAATAAGGTCACCATGGGCGCACCCAGGATTTCCGTATGGGGGGGGGGCAAGCTGTCATTTCATATGGGGGGTCTGGGGGTCCTCCCCCGGAAAATTTTGAAAATTTAGCTCTTCTTAGACGCAAAATTAGGCTACTTTTATTCAGAAACTATATTGAATTAACTCTCGAGAAAAATGAGATTTTCTGAGACTATGCTGAAAAATCTTAAAAAACGGAAATATCGGAAATATCTTCATCATGCTGATAGAAAGACGGAGTCTTCAGGAAATCTAGATTTCAGAAGAAGAGCGAGCGAAATTAACAATTAAGGACATTGCTGTCGGGAAAGATGTGTTCCTCCAAGGAAAAATATGTTTCATGACATTGTTACTTTTTTTGAACTCATTTCCTTTCGCATCTTTTCTTTTTTTCTCCTCCTCTTTTCCTCTCTTCTCTCTTTCTCTTTTCCTCATTTTTTCCTTTCCTTTTCTCCCTTTTTCCTTTCCTTTCCTACTTTTTTTTTACTTCCTATGGGGGGGCCCTTGGCCCCCTTGCCCCCCCCCCGCCCTGGGTGCGCCCATGAAGGTCACTTCTGGAACAACAGTTTTCAATTCTTAATACCGCAAAGCTTCAGCACAATTAGCTTGATACTTTATAGACGAGCGATAGATCGAAAAAGCACTATCTTCGCTTCAGTGGCGTTGCGTGCAATTTGGCAACGTTGTAGTGTGTCCATTTAAACTCATGTAAAAGGTCGAATGTAAAGGTGTTCACCGAACACCCAATCGTTCGATCTTTTTCATGGGTTCAAATGGAAGAACTGCAACGTTGCCAAATTGCACGCTACGCCGCACTGCTTCGCGTCTGCGCGTCGGCAACCTGCGCGAGTTCCAAAGCGATGGAAGGTTGCAGAAGTCCTCCGATTCCTTGAACTCATGGAACCAAACAATCCTTCCCCCACCCACAACATCCCATCAGCCACCGTCCTTTCACTTGGCGCTGCTTTTCTATTTTGGGATCACTCTCTTTTATAAAAGTTCTATTTTGAGCGACCGGGAGCCCCTCCTCCCTTCCCGCCCCCACCACCACCCCTCGTGCCGAACCCTCCGCCCTCCAGTTCCAGCGCTTCGAGCTCTCCAGCTCGACGAAAATAATGACGTCGCAGACACACCAATTCCACCTACCTCCCACCGCTCCCCCTACAACCCCGACGTCGACATCGCTTCTCGATTCTCGCTTCATCCCTAACCTGCCGCACCCGTACGAAAAGAGGGAGGAGGAGTGGGGGGGGGATCCGTGAAGCTCCCTGGGAGGTGGGAACTTGTAACAGGTTCCCATTCCTCCCCCCCACTCCGCGACCCCCCTTATCCTCGGGGAGGGCTATTTCTGACTGAACACCGCCCCCTCTCACTCTTACCAGTTACCCTTCCGTCGAATTACGCACGGGGGAGGTCAGAGCTGACTTTATTTTCGGAACCTTGCCATTTATAGAACCTGGTATTATCTAGGGTCCATTACGGAGGGTTGTAAACAATTCAACGATTCCGAGAGCATGTGAACCTGCTCTTTTCATGGAGCACCTGTTCGATCGCTTGGTCGCATGCGCCAAAGGGATAAATATAACGACTACGCCCTACGGGTATGCAACTTTTGTTCCGTATTTGCTATTTATATAACAGGAATTAAAGGGTGTAGTGACGAAACAACCAAACCCAGAGGGATGACGCAGGGAAGAGGGAAAATATTGATGAGGACCATCACTCTATTTTTGAACCACCTTTCTTTGGAAATCTATATTTGAACAACCGATTCGGTATAAAAACACTCGACGAATTAAAGTACTCCAAAGGCGGATCCGGCAATCTGGTAACTGTGGATTCTTCCCATTTGAATGCGTGAGAAACAATCGATTAGAAAAGGGGCCATGGCCTCCTCAAGAATCGATTGTTTTCCATACATTTAAATGGGAAGAGTGTATGGTTGCCAACTTGCTGGATCCGCCCATGATATACTCAGAAAAAGTCGATCGAAAGAAGCTTCTATCGAAAACGACCACAAGTCGATTATTCGATCCAGTGGCGGCTCGTGCAATATGGCAACAACACGGGAAAAAAGTACGGTGAAAATAACCATACGGATACCTGATTTTGGCACCTGCTAGATGTTATGGTAATGTTAACCAGAAGTATACTATGTTTTGACTATGTACTAGGTGATGTTACCTGATTGCATGTCGAATTTACTCGAAGTATCGGTAAATGTACCACACTTCTGGTCAAGTTTACCATAACATCTAGCAGGTGCCAAAATAAGGTATCCGTATGGTTATTTTTACTAATCTTTTTTTTTCCGTGAACGTAATCCCTCCCTTTTAACCTATGTTAAACAATCGATCTTCAGGAGGTGCAATGCACCCCCCCCCCAAGTTATCGATACTTTTGCATAGGTTTAAATGGCAAAAAATCATAGTTGCCAAATTGCACGAGCGTCGAGCCGCCACTGATTCGATCCCGCAACTAAGCGAACAGGTTGCACCCTAAAAGCGGTCTTGAAATATTTAAGTCAAATTGAGCCGGGACAATTTTACACGTCCAAAAAGGAGTTTGGTAACGGTAAACTGCACTAAACAGTGAGGACAAAGCTATATTTTGATTACAACACTAGGTAGGCAACATGCAATGGAGAGCAACGTAAACTGAAAGGGGGGGGGGGGGGCAAACAAAAAAACAGAAACAAAAACAAAAAAAGATTACCGCAGAAGCGAAATCAGTAAAAGCACAAAAATGTAAGTCAACCAAGGTAATTATTGGTAAGAATTTTGGTACTATGATCAGATTTTGAAGGAAACGCTAGGATTTTCTGGACAGAGTACTAGTTTATCCGTTGAAAAATCGATGTGCTTCAAATGATATTCATAGAATTGAAGATTTTTTTTTTTTTTTTTTTTTTTTTTTTTTCAGAATACATGAATTAACCTGTAACAACCTAAATTACTTATTTTTTTTTAACTATTTTCATCACAAACCATGACTAAGGTAACCTCCAAACCTTAAAAAAATTTGTTTGCAATTCTTTAATGTCCAGAAAATGCTGATGCCAAATGACACTTGGTCTATGACATCTGATTGACAATCTAATATTAAATACCCCCGAAAAATGAAAACTACGCCCTCTACACAGTGCCCGCATGGTAACGTTGGACCGTTATGGGTTTCGAACACATATTTATCAGAAGCGTTGCGTATTGCATACCCTCTTTAAAATCTTCAATCCTGCATACTCAAAGTATGGGCTAGAGGAGGAACATTTGCTATAGTAATTATGCGAAAGCGTTTAAATCTGAATTGAACTCAGTCCAGCTTTAACTCTTGATAAAACCTTTTACGACCAGGTTACGAAGACAAATCAATGTTGACTGGCTCAAATTAAGAAGGTAGTTAAATATTACTATATACCGCGGTGCTGATTATACATACACAATGAATTGAAGGCGCTCGAGAAAGCATTGTTTTTCAAAAAATAAACAATTTGGAGCTGCGATTATTGTGCATATATAAAATTGGAATTGTGTGAGGCAGGTCTAGTTACAGAAACGAATTTACTCGAGCGTGGTAAAAGAAAAGGGTTAAAGCCGGTACATATATATTCCACACGAAATTTCAACTCAAGTTCAGATTTTTTCTTCTTTATTTTGATTAACCTTTCTGTACCTGGCGTCCACCGTGTGCAGACGATTCTTAAAACTAGGAAAAATCAAAGATCAATTTCATGGGAGTTCAACTGAACCCTCGACTGAACCATTCTTTTCTATGTTTTTATACTGTAACATATAGTATATACTATTACTGTCTAGCAGATCAAGAGGCTATGTTTTTGTATTCGGAACATAATGGAACACTCCCGTTTTCTTACCGCGGTAAGCCATCGCAGTAATCAACCCGATTCAACCCGAATCAACCCTCCATAACGCTATAGCAAAAGTTTGCATACAGCAGACCCGCATTACGCACGGGAAAAAAAAGACTGGTAGAATTCATATACCATTCGTAGCTAATTTTGGAGTCTCAGTCTATTTTACCATCATATGGTAAATGCAACGTACCCTGTGGAGTGTGGAGAAATGTATCAACAGGTTATCTTAATTTACCGCAAGGTACGTTGCATTTACCATATGATAGTATTTACCATACTTTATCAAGTATGGTAAATATGTATAGTACAGTATGTATGTATGTATGTATGTATGTATGTATGTATGTTTGTATAGTATGGCAGACTCTAAAATCAGCTTGGTAGATGGTAAATTCTACCAGCCCCCCCCCCCCCCCCCGTGTATACAACCTTTGGCTTGCGCCTGGCGTCCACTTGTAGATATTTTTCCTCCTCATATACGGAGCGGTATTTCAATTCCTAGAATCTATTCATCATTTCATGTCAACGAGAAAGGGAGCAGCAGTGTTGCCAAATTGGGGGTAAAAAGCCGTATGGTCCCCATTTAAATCAATGTAAAACGTACGGGTTTTTTCACCCCAATCTGGAAACACTGGGGAGCAGTGAGTGGAGTGCGGCCCGCCCCACGCAAATGTCGAATGTTAACATATAGCAGAAAAAGGAGGCCTAAAGAGAAAATCATATTATTGCCAGATCCAGTGGCGTAGCACGCAATTTGGCGACGTTGTATTGTGTCCATTTAAACCCGTATAAAATATCGAATGCCAAGGCGTTAACTGAACACCATAGTTCGATTTTTATCAAGGGTTTAAATGGACACAATAAACGCTGCCAAATTACACGCAACGCCATTGGCTAGAATAAAATGAAGAGTGAAGTCGGAATATATAAATAAAGAAATAAATAAATAAATAAATTAATAAATTAATAAATAAATACAAAGACACATAAATAGATAAATAGATAGATAATTGAAAAAATAAAAAAAATAAAAACAAACAAAAAAAAAAAAAACAAATGAAAAATGAGTGGCTAAAGTTAAAACATGCGGGAAAGAATCATTGAGATTTTGTGAAATTTTCCAAGCCGGAACATGTTTTGCCGTTTTGATGGCACTGGGCATCTACGTGAGATGTAAATTGTTCTTGCAATCTTATACGCGAGCTCTTATCGCATTCACGCAATGGCGCGATTGTTTTAACTTTCTCGATAGATCGTAATTGCGTTTTCGATCAACTCTATCAAGTTCATGTCCCTATCCTTACAAGCAGTTTCCGTCGTATTTTCTCCCATGGACTGATTTAATTTTCTGAGTCATTTCGAGACATCACTCCATCGTTTACAAGGACAAAGAGTCTCGAAATGGGTCCGTTGCAAACTTTAGCCACTGTGTTACTGAGAATCGATTCCCACGTAAAATCGCGTGAAAATTACATTGAAAGCATCAAAAAGTCTCGAAATCCACTCACAAACTCAATAAATGCACTAAATAAAATTCCATGATGGCGGTCTAAGGAATGGATCACAATGAAGGAGTCCTATCCAATTTCATCGTTCTATGCTGAGAAAAATAATTGATTTTAGAGAAAGCCGCAATTAGATGAAACTATTCCTTTATGTGACTCGCTCTTTCGACCGACATCTTTGAATTTCGTTCAATGCATTTTATTGAGTTTCTGAGTAGATTTTAACCCTTTAAAGGTCAGGTTAATTCAAAAGAACGCCACTCCTCCGTTTATGTAGGGTAGGTAGATAACTGTTCGTACTCGGGGGAGTTAGAATTGCATATACGACACATTGAAGGCGCCCGAAGAAACCTATCCTCTAAGTGTTTTCATCTATACTTGCTTTTATCTGGAATGAAGACTGAAACAATGTGAAATAGACTTGAGAAGAAATACGAGTATACTCGGGCTTGGCCCTTAAAGGGTTAAGCCTTTCCAATGTTTTCAATGTAATTTTCACGCGTGACTATACATAAGAATCGACTTTCCACTGGTTAGTGACTTAACAAATCCATAAAAAATTGAAGAGCATCGTGACACCGTGACACCCCTGTAAATAGCATATTCACCCGGCGAAATTGCGGTGGCATAATCTAGCGATTTAAAGATCTTCGCCATGTATATTCTTAAACACTGTTCTTCGACTACATTAATTAATTATATGTTATCCTCTGTACGGACTGTGCGACGGAATTTCTGCATCAGGAATGCGAGTTTGTAATTTTGATGGGTTCACAATATGCTTTGTTTTGAACCTGGGGTGAAAATGGAACGGTGAATCGCTCGTTTTGTGGCGAAGTAAAATACTAAAAATATATTTCAATGCTCTCTTGATTCCTCGAAATGTTTTCCTCCTCGTTTGCGTCAAACCCTCGCCACATTTTCCTCGGATTTGTTTCATTCTCAGCTCGCTTTTCTCTCTTCTTATATCCTCCCATATTTTCGCATTTATAACGTTAATTATAAATAACGTGTCCTTATGTCTTTTCTTATATTCTCTTTTGCGCGCCGCTCCGTCGCGTCGCGGCCGCGTTTATGTCTTTCGTTTTCCCCCCTGTCATCACAAAGTTCATTCATACTTTCTTTCTCAATAATTCAGGCCTCTAAAACAAAGCCTCTTGATCTGCTAGTATCAGTATCAGTGGCGTAGCGTGCAAGTTGGCAACGTTGCAATTCGTCCATTTAAACCCACGAAAAATATCGAATTATTGGGTGTTCGGTGAACGCCTTCGAATTCGACCTTTTACATGAGTTTAAATGGACAAAGTACGACGTTGCCAATTGGCACGCTACGCCACTGATCAGTATATGCTACAGGTTACACTATAAAAACATGGAAAAGAATGGTTCAGTTGAGGGTTCAGTTGAACTCCCATGAAATTTATCTTTATGCAAAAGGGGCAAAAAATGGAGGGGGGGGACTATAATCGATGGTTCACGCGTCGCCTATGAAATGGTTTAGATGGAGAAAATACATTGTTACCAGAAAGCACGGTGCACATCACACAATCATGAACTACCAAGCACACCTTAAAATCGATTTGGTTAGTTTTTCGAGGTCTTCATGAACATTTCTCGTATAATTACTCTCTGCAAAGACGCACACTTTTACGACATAATAATTAATATGATTCACGACGTCGGGTACTATACTTGAAATGAAAACATATTATAATAATCAAGATTTAAACCCTTTCACTACCGAGTGAATCAGCCAGCTCACCGCTCTCATTCAAATTAAGCGAGTAGATAAATATTCCTACTCCGCGGTACTTGTTTTTGCCTACATCATCAATTGAAGGCGCTCAATGAAGAATTCATATTAAATCGTCCACGTCCAGTGTTCAACGTTCGCACTCGTACCTTTTCAGTACAACGAATTGTAACAATACAGTAGCGCACCGAGAGTTTCTTCATCTCTCTCTTTTCTCCATTAAAAAACGTATGTTAGACAAGGATGGACAACGGGATAAAACCCCCTCTTTCTGTCCTTTTCCTACTTATATATTCAAATGGGAAATGAGAGAGATGAAAGAGATCCTGGTTGCGCCAGTAAGCGATAAATGCAGAAATGAAATGAGCGGAGCTGATGCCATTTTCTCACCCTCCACTAGGCTTTTGCATGCTGAACGTAGAGAACGTTGAACTAAAGCTGTGCGCTCTTTACCTCTCATAACCTTGCATGCATACTACTAAAGCTACGTCTATCAGTTTGAGGCGCTCATCGCTTAAATCTCCATCTCACAAGTTTTTATAACTTAACGCTCTCATAGCTCAAATCTCTCTCGTTAAAGGCCTTTGCACACACTCAAAGTAAGATCGTCAAATTGGCATCGGTGAGCTGAAATCCACCGCAAACAGTAGAATTGCCAACTTGACATTTCTCAAATTCAAACATATCCTTTACCAAAACACCTCCAAAAAGGGTTTATTGATCTTTTTGACTGTGGAAGTGTGGATTGGTAATCAGATAACACATCATCCATCGTCAAATTTCTGAAGTTTGACGGACCGTCAAATTGCACAGTTGTTTGACGAACGGAACATCAACAAAACATGCAACGGTTGGCTCACCTGCCGATTTGTGGTGGATTACGGCTCACCGATGCCAATTTAACGATCCTACTTTGAGCGTGTACGAAATCCTTAAGACTCTCATAGCTCAATAAGTCTCTCTCATAAAGGCTCTCATAGCTCAAATCTATCCTTCAAAAGGCTCTCATAGCTCTGGGGCCGAAAAATGTTGGTCCGAAAAAATACATGATAAGATGCGTGGTGAGGCCGTAAACTATCTACTAGCATGCTCGAATCCTCACCATTTACCAATGTAGTTGCCCGTAAAAGGACTGACATTTTTCGGCCCGTAGTCTTTCTCACAAAGGCTATCATAGCTCAAGTCTATCTCTTTAAGACTCTAGATGGCGCAAGGCTATCTCTTAAAGACTCTCCATGACGTAAGTCTATATCTCTTAATGGCGAACAAGTTCTATTTTCCTTTGGGGCAACTACAATTCCTGAAAGTTTCACCCCCCCCCCCCTCAGGAATGCACGATTCTGCCACTATCCGCCTCACTATAGCTCAAGTCTATATCTCAAATCCAGTCCTCATAGGCTGTAACAGCCCTGTAGTCTTTCTCATTAACGCTCTCAAAGCTCAAGTTTATCTCATCAAGGCTCTTATATACACTGAAAAAACAAATTTTCAGTACAGCCGAAGCAGCAAGCAGCTTTTTTAAAAAGCTTCGCGGAGCAAAAGTTCTAGCTCTACCGGCGCGGAGCAAAGGATGGTTGTACCGAAGCACTACTAAGCAAGAAGAAACACTGTTATACTCTACAATGGTTGTACCGAAGCACTACTAAGCAAGAAGAAACACTGTTATACTGTACCAAAATGGTGCTTCGGTACATCAGCAAATTTCTCCGGTAGAGCTAGAGCTTTTGCTCTGCCCAGCTATTTTAAATAGCAACGGTTGTACCTCTAAACTTAGTTATTTTAGAGTAGCTCTACCGTCACTCGTACAAGTGCATCGCTCACTTTTTTTTTTTTATCACGCGAGCTCTTGCACCTTAACTCGCTCTTTTTTTCTCACGGATAGTGACTAAACCATGGTTGCTAAACTACCGTGTAATATCTAATTTCAGTTTAGAGGCGCAACTCTTATAATTTTCTTTCGCTCAATGAAGAAGATCTCGCCGCGAGACCAGCTAGCGTCACCTCGAATCTCTGAGAGCCCTTCAAAACTCTCTCTCTTCTCTCTCTCTCTCTCTCTCTCTCTCTCTCTCTCTCTCTCTCTCCTCCTCCTCCTCTCTCTTTTCCCTCTCTCTCCCACGGAGAGGCGTGAGAGTCATTTGCATTGTTGATTAGTCTATTTTTAGAAATTATTCACACCAAGCGCCAGCGCACTCTGAATAGAAACGTATAGATTCTTTTCAGACAAGAAAAATTTTGATTTTTTGTTCAAGAGAAGCTTTAAGATTGGTGTTTTTTGTTTACAACCAAGTAATCCGATTACTACAAAGCCATTAAAATGATTTTTTTTTCACTCGTTTTAAGCGTGCAATAGTGAGCGCGGTGCATTTGAATTCGCTCGCAGTTGTAGATAAGCAAAATTATAGGTGTTACAGGCAATTTGTCAAATCAGGTATTTGATCAAACGCCTAGGGCAAAAAAAAGTTTAATAACTCGAAAACTATAAAGCCAACTTACACTGAAAAAAAAAGATTACCAGAAGCAAGCCAATATGTGAACCAATGTAACAGAAACCCTACATTATGATTCAAAGCAGTCTATTAAGGTAGAAAAAGAAGAAAAATCAGGCAATCTACATGAGGCGTCTGTCACTAATGCGAAGAAGTCTGTTACTGCTATACAAATCTATTTCGGGCTGTCTGTCGTTGGAACATCCATATTTATTTTCATTTTGGGATTTCTGAGCTTGTTATTATTGCTGAAAGTGTGATATGTGATCATTCAAAAGAAAGCTTAAAAGATCCGGACTTTCATTTAAGGCAAACATATTTAAAATCTTATTGAATTTATCGAAAGTTATGGACCAAATTCTCTGAGAGCTCCCTTATTGAGTGTCAGTTACCGTAGCGTTCACCTTTTTTTTTTTTTTTTTTTTTTTTTTTTTTTTTTTTTTTTTTTTTTTTTTTTTTTTTTTTTTTTTTTGCGTTTGGCAATCATATCAAGGAGCGGGGATAGCTAAGATCCGTGGTTGGGCTTCGAGAGTTCACACACTGTCTAAAGTTTTTATTTCGTCCGGTAAACCCGAGTATTTCATCTTTCGCACGTCATCATAAAAGAAACGGTCAGAATTTCTGAAGGAACCGGTTCTCGCAGGACCAACTCACTAACACGCTCGTACACCTTTTATTCACAAAATATACCGGGAATAATTCACAACCATCGATTTCTGGTGATTTTTTGCACGTGCAACAATTGAGGTGAATCCTTGACCACCGCTCAGTGGATCGGAACATATGAAATTCCCCGGACATAATTTTCCAAACAAAATTCAAGATATATGATGAACAGTACCTAAGTGGCAAAAAACTTGAAATTGCGTAAAAACATTCATTTTAGAGCAAACCGAAATGTTTATTAGCTCCGCCTTCTTCGCCCTTAATGGTGGAGCTACGCATCAGGTGTCACGAGGGATTCTCGTCTAATTTATCTAACGAGCTTATATAGTGAAAAGCAGTATGGCGGCTCGTGTAATTTGGAAACAATGTCTTTCCTCCATTTGATTACACGTAAAATAATCGATTCGAAAGTGAAGCGGCGCTTCACCAATTAACAATCAATTGTTTGCCGTAGATTCAAATGGAGGAAATACATTGTTGCCAAATTGCACGAGCCGCCACTGGTGAAGAGGAGCTATGCTATATCATGTTATAAGTCCTATCCCAAAGTGTGACTGCATGGACGATCTGATTCTAGTGTGTTTGCCTCATTATTTTCTGTCCTTAAATCAAATATTGTAAATAATTCAATGAAAATTGGTTTAAAAAGAAAGCGCAATAAGTGTTAAAGTGGCTAATGGCGGAGAGACGCAGGTATCATGGCAGATTCCTATCTAAATTGAGACATATCTCTGTGCTTCCGTAGAGAAAGTGACATATTAGACAGGAATCTCCAATGATAATTGCGTCGAACCGTCATTACCATCTTGCCGTTATAGCAGTTATGTGAGTTTATTGCTGGTCTTTACATAAGATTGGACTATTTATTTGATTATAGCAAAAGTTTGCAAGAGCCCCATTTTTCTTGTTTCTACTATGTGTCCGTTTCTTTATCGAGAAAATCCTTCCAAAAGAAACAGTTATCGATTTATGTGTCCAGATATCAACTCTAAATCACTTGCTCTTTCGTTTAAAACCAATTTCATTTATAGATATTTTGTCACGACAGATGCTCCCATGCTGCCTCAAAAACCACGTCGCACAAATCCCCTCTATTAGTACAACTCGTTGAATTTGTCAATATATGTATCTATAGAAAGGCACAGAGGAAAGTCACAAATTAGATAAGAACCTACACCATGGTACTATATGACCTTCAAAAGGAAGATATCTGATCGAAACGGTCCTTGATAATATCGTATAATTACTCTCAAAGACGCACACTTTTACAACATAATAATTAATATGATTCACTACATCGGGTACTATGCTTGAAAGAAAACACATTATTATAATAATCAAGATTTAAACCCTTTCACTACCGAGTGAATCAGCCAGCTCACCGCTCTCATTCAAATTAAGCGAGTAGATAAATATTCCTACTCCGCGGAACTTGTTTTTGCCTACATCATCAATTGAAGGCGCTCAATGAAGAATTCATATGAAATCGTCCAGTGTTCACTGTTCAACGTTCGCACTCGTACCTTTGCAATTAAACGAATTAATTGTAACAATATGATGTCCATTATTTTCAAAAAAGTTTTAGACTTTTTGAGGCATACTCTTCAAAGCGGCCATGCTGTTAAGAGTTTCAAACTGAAAACTCCACTGAAAACTGCAAACAATTTTACAACGGACCGAGGAATTGAAGAACGAAAATTTCTACCAGCATACCTTTTTTTTTGGAAAGTCATAGTACCTGATGCGTACCTCCGCCATTCCGCATTTAACTTTACATCATTTAGTGAGTCCGTGGGTGAATTTCGTACTTTTTTAATGAGCTCATCGTAATTTTCGCTTTAGATTTTATTCAAGAATTAATTATTCAATCGCTGAAACCAGAAATTAAGCAAGAGTCCTATATTGGAGGTTTTGATAGGTAAGACCACGGCCAGACTGACTATAGGTAAGTGAGGTAAGATGTAAAGGGAAGTAATCTGACGAATGCATGGTTGGACGTAGACCCAGATTAGATTAACCTATAAATAGCTCCAATTACCTCTTTACCTCAGGTAAGGGGAGGGTGGACTGTGGAGTTCCACGAGTTCTTCATCTATATTTACTCGCCACTTAAAAAGTTCAAAGCTCACACACACAAAAACGGAAACACGTGGCATTTACATCGAACACATACTCACACAAACGCAACCAACGCACATTTCAGGACTGCCTCCACCGGGATGCATCGCAATCTACTCTCAACTACTTGTAGACATTTTCCGTTTCAGGCCTCTTTTCTGGCAGGTAAATATATTCGTTGTTCCTTAAATCTTTTATAAAATGTAATATACGAAGAATGTTCTCTGTTCACTGTTCAGCGTATAATGCAGAAGTAAGCCACCAGTCGAGAGCAGCTTTAAATCGGATTAAGAGGTGTGATCAAAAAGAAACCGAACTCTTGTCACCACACGGGTCGAAAAGTGATTGTATCAACAAAACTAAAAAAATAAGAGCTCAAATAAAAGTTAATAATCTGACGAATAAGCTCCTTTTCACGTAATATCATTTTTTTTCTTGAACAGAAACCTTTTTGCGGCGAATTAAAAATGACAATAGTCGCATGCCATGCTTGCAACGCTTTTTGTATGGGAGATGTGTTGGACGTAATAACGGAACGGAATTTTATCACCAAAGACCATAAAATGATAGTATCTAAAACAAAAAAATTGAGCTTAAATAAAATAAAATATGCAGGCTATAATAATTAAGCTCTCCTAAGAGATGTTAAAGATTCGCGATAGAAAACTATCTACAGTGAATTTAAGAAAGCAAACTCTGTATATATGAGCTCATAGATAAACCGGATTTTGGCCACGGGTCCAAAAATTATTAAACCAACAAAACTACAGGGTTCTTAAAGTATTAAATTAGCTGCAAAGCGTGCAAAAAGTAAAAAAAAAAAGAAAGAAAGAAAAAAAAAAAAAGTATAGTGAATAAAAACTATAAAAATAATAAATATTAAAATTAACTTAAAGGGAATAAAGGAAAATATTCTTCAGAGAACTGATGATTGCGTATACAGGGTGTTAATTAAAATAGGTTCCACTCAAGTTATCTCGAAAACGGTTGCGAATTTAGAAAATCGCTCAAACACGTGTTCAATGATTTCGAAGGGGACACCTTTTAAGGGGGTCGCCAATTTTGGGGTCCCCTCCGGGGGCCCCTAGGGGGGGCACCACCCCCCTAAATCCAATACTTCAAATGGGGACCCCCATTTTTTATTCGATAATTGAAAAGAGGATAAAATTCTAAGACTTTCAGCACACACCGGAAGTCGATATCGTTTTTAGTTTTCGATATATCGAAGTTCAAAGTTCGATATGGACCCATTTTCAAAAAATTCACAACTTCCTTTTAAATTATCCAAATTTAAAAAACTTTAAGTTCAAAATGTTCTACAGAGCAAGTACTTTTCAGAAAAAAATACAAACTTTCTGGAAAATTTACCAAAAGGGGGTTTCTGAGCCCCTAAATTTTTTTGAAAATTTTGAACTTTTCAGAGGCTGTAGAAAAAAAACTACTTCAAATTTCAAAAAACGCTGAAACATGGGTTCGCTTATTTTAAGGAGTACATCTTTTCAGGGGGTCAAAAATTCGTAGGCCCCCCAAATTTGACAATTTTAAATGACGATGTCATAAAAACCTATTGTGTGATACATCATTTGAAAGCACGTCTTAAGCCAAACATTTTGGCGCAAACTGGAAGTCGATATCGTTTTTCGTTCTCGAGATATCGAAGGTCAAAGTTCGATGTTGATCAAATGTCAATAATTCGCTCGAATAATTTCGATCTCGAGAACGAAAAACGATATCGACTTCCGGTTTGCGCCAAAATGCTCGGCTTATAAAATAAGCGAACCCATGTTTCAGCGTTTTTTGAAATTTGAAGTAGTTTTTTTTCTACAGCCTCTGAAAAGTTCGAAATTTTCAAAAAAATTTAGGGGCTCAGAAACCCCCTTTTGGTAAATTTTCCAGAAAGTTTGTATTTTTTTCTGAAAAGTACTTGCTCTGTAGAACATTTTGAACTTAAAGTTTTTTAAATTTGGATAATTTAAAAGGAAGTTGTGAATTTTTTGAAAATGGGTCCATATCGAACTTTGAACTTCGATATATCGAAAACTAAAAGCGATATCGACTTCCGGTTTGTGCTGAAAGTCTTAGAATTTTGTCCTCTTTTCAATTATCGAATAAAAAATGGGGGTCCCCATTTGAAGTATTGGATTTAGGGGGGTGGTGCCCCCCTAGGGGCCCCCCGGGGGGGACCCCAAAATTGGCGACCCCCTTAAAAGGTGTCCCCCTCGAAATCATTGAACACGTGTTTGAGCGATTTTCTAAATTCGCAACCGTTTTCGAGATAACTTGAGTGGAACCTATTTTAATTAACACCCTGTATAGTAACTAGAGTTTTGAAATCGTTCGTAGACGTTTTGATATTGTTCGTAGTCCTGCAATGTACGATACGACGGTAATACACTAAGTAACGTCAAGGTAAGATTTTCCTCCTTCTTTTCCTTTCTAAACGTGAAGATAAAAGAAGGAGGTCGGAGACAGAGCGATCAAGTTTTCCTGTTCCTGGTATAAATGAAAAACGGTTCATTGACCCTACCCGCTGAGGCGCTGGCGCATTCAGATACTGAGCAAAAATAACTGCAAGGAAAGCAGTTTCACAATTTTGCTGACATCAATCGTTCCAGTGACATAAAAGAAAACTCTGAAACAATTTTTGCAAGTTGACGGAAATTCTTTCATAATGTATACACTTGTTCAGTTAATTGCTACGGATTCAAAATTAAAATGAAAATTGATACGGACGCTTGAGACTGAGAGCACATTATAAAGGTTTGATGCTACTTAGAAAAAATAGGATGTGCATGGAAATTGTTCCGGAAACAGAAAAACCGATGACCAAAAAAA
Source organism: Trialeurodes vaporariorum (assembly GCA_011764245.1). NCBI lineage: Eukaryota > Metazoa > Arthropoda > Insecta > Hemiptera > Aleyrodidae > Trialeurodes > Trialeurodes vaporariorum. The sequence goes on from VMOF01000320.1 coordinate 52,207,784, forward strand.
AAAAAGGTGAAATCTTGATTTGCGTGCAACAAAGCAAAAATTAATAATGCTATACCTCTATGGTATCCATTCCGACACCAACATTAATACTTCCTTAAATCTCAAGTGATTCTTCCATTGGATTATGGAAGAGGGGGGAATGGGAGGGGTACCCTGCATCCAGTGGCGTCGCGTGCCATCTGGCAACAATGCAACTGCTCCATTTGAACTCATTATATATATATCGAATTTTCCTTGTGCACCCCTTAATTCGATATTTTACATGAGTTTAAATGGATAGAATACATTGTTGCCAAACTGCACGCGACGTTCTTGCCTGCATCCAGCACTCGGATCTTACTGTGGAGTGTGGAGCTCGTTTCAGAGGAGCAGGCGGGCCTCGACCGATAATCTTTGAAATTTTTCAAACGTTATTTCTTTCATTTTATTGCATGATGAAAAGTAATGAAATAAGTAAATTTGAGTTTTGGATTTTCATTAAAGAACGCTTTAAAACCAAAACTAGATAGTCTTAAGAAAGTTTCGTTTTGCGATTGGAAGGAACGAAAATTGAAAAGTCGCCAAAGATTATCGGTCGGGGTCCGCCTACACTTCCGAAACAAGCTCTAGTTACATCTATTGTCATTACACGCCGTGTGTTCGATGAAATTAAGATGATGGCGCCGCCCTAACTTGAGCCAACTTGGCCTTGGCGAGCAAAACTCATCAAAAATTACTCACTCCCCTTAACCCCTAACCCTGCCTTCAACCTCAACTCACTTGGTGGCCTCTAGGTAGCGGAAGGGGAAAGGTGTATGGAGGGTTGCATTGCAACACAATTAATCGACGTTTTCCTATCCTTTGCGCTGCTCGCCTGCTTTGCTTGTGGTATATAGAGCACGGCACGGTGGCGCACATTGGAATGAAACTTAGATTTGTTGGACATGAAAAGTCGTTGTTTTATTGTTTTAAAAACATTATAGCGTTGATACTATCTCAAAGTTATTATATCTATAGACGGAGTGCATCCTACACCGTAACATATATAGAGCTGGGTGTGGCAAACTTAGCGTATACTACTAGCAGACGGGCGAGTCCATTGTTCGAAATTGGAGGTAAAACGTTCAACTGGTGACAAACAAACGAACATAACCTCTTAATCCAAACTTAAATCGAGATCAAAGATGGATGCAGAGACAACATATAATAGAGACCACGCACTAGCCGTGCGCGCGGTGGCTGACTTATTTTTCAGGACTCAACAGGAATTAACACAGGGAGCATGAGAGTGCACCATCCAACACGGTCCATACGTTGACTGGTTGACTGATGCAATTTCGGTGCTTCTGGCTTCACTAGGCAAAAATCTCAACGATGCTTCTCATCAGTCAACGTATGGTCCACGTTTTTCGGTGTTCTGTTGAGACCCCAAAAAAAATAGTTGCCACCGCGCGCAAACATGGGCAAGATAGATAGTGCGTGGTCTCTATTATATATTGTCTCTGGATGGATGAAACACTATTTAATGACCATCATTTTGATAAAAATTTGACATAAGATCAAAAAAAGCTTCAAATAACTTACAAAATTGGAAATAAAGTGCAACTTTCATTCACTCTCAAAATGGCGACGGTTTGTCAGCCACCAGTTTTAAGGGGTGTCTCCACCTGCGAATTTAAAAGCGCGAATAAACTGATTGGGCCAATGCGCTTCTTTGTTGTCGATACATCGGACTCGACCTATCGATTTCAAGGCAGCTCATTGGCTCAACCAGTTTATTCGCGCTTTTACATTCACAGGTGGAGACACCCCTTTACCAAAGATTATACCTAGATAAGATTACCGATCTAAGTTTCAATACAACCGTTCAGAAGGCTGATGACTGGTGAGCGTTTTTGGTGAACATGTGAAGTATCGCAAGTTTGCCTCAAGGATCTTGTTATGCACTCCGTCTATACGATATAATGTATTTGTATTATCTTACATGAACCATGTTATTTTGACTTATTTTAAGCTCTAAAATGAATGATTTCAAACACATACTTAAGTTATCATTGATATATCCTGCTCGTATTCTTTATTCCTTTTTACAAATTACGTCCTGGAAATTCCACGTTTCGGTCAACTGTTAGGCGCACATCAAGGAGGCGCTTGTATACTTGTATAGTGACTAGGTAAATACATCGTACTTGTAGCCGATACACTTTACAAGTCCGCTTGTACTCGTTCAACTGTGCTCATCATAGTAGCTAAGATGAGGGGAGGGGGTTTAGCAAGGGGGAAATATGCGGGGGGTAGTAATACGGCGGAAGCGCGGGGGGGGGGGGGGGGGGGAGAGGACGAACGAAGGGGTGAGCTGATTAAACGCGTCGCAACCTGATATTCGATTTTTCTGTCACCGCGCGCCTCCCTCCTACCTGGGAAAGCCGTCCATAATTTATCTGGCTCTTCAGAATTGAAAATTCTGCGCGCCCGAATTTCTACGAATTTGTAAAGCCTTCTCTCCCCCCCCCCCGGCCCCCTCTCCGTAATTTCATTATCACTCCTCTGCGCGAACTTCCGCTACCCCCCTCTTTCACGTCTCGTTCACTCCCTTCCCTTATGTTTTCCAAGCACGGTCACATTTCAATCCTACAGAATGACCCAGAAGTTCTTTCTTACCGGGCCCAAAATAAAAAAAAAAAACATGTGAACCTTATTTCGATACACAATTGAGTCAGTGGCGTAGCGTGCCATTCGGCAGCGTTGCAGTTCATCCATTTAAATCCACGAAAAAGATCGAACTAGTGAGTGTTCGCTGAACACCTTCGCATTCGACCTTTTACATGGGTTTAAATGGACACAATACAACTTTGCACGCTACGCCACTGAATTGAATCTACATTTAACCCTTCCAGTACCACGCCCAAGTATACTCGTTTCTGTGACTAGATCTGCACCGCACAATTTCAGTTTTATATTCACAATAATTTCGGCTCTAAATTGTTGATATTTGAAAAATAATGTTTCCTCGAGCGCCTTCAATCCACGGTGTATGCAAAATCAGCAAGGCGGTGTAGGAATAGTTAACTATCCACTTAATTTGAGCACGCGAACATTGATCTGTCTTCGTAACCTGGTCATAAAAGGGTTACATACGTAGAGAGTGAAGACAAGTGCGAAATCATGGGCGCCACCATTGCATGCCATTTTGCACATTTTGTTTACATTCTGAGGGCCATTCGACCAAGGCAAATATTACAAGATCATAGACTTTCCAAAACGGTGTAATCATTCACTGCTGTTGCTGGTCGACATCTATTTACGGTAAAAAAGATTCTTTTTGGCATTACAGACAATCTTGGAGTGCATCATGATTTAAGGTATATCAGTTCCATCGACAATTACCTATAACTCTTTTATCCGTAAAACCATGGATCAAGATATATATATATAACTAAAACACCATAAAGGACCTTTAGTGAGAATGTAAATAAATGTGCGAAATCACGCACCCAAAAAGGCGACGCGACAGCGCCCGTGTAGAGTCCAAACCTCGCTGACCAATCAAAGGTTGACTATACCCTCCTGTCTTAGCTCTCAACAGAAGTATTACTGGGAGCCTACTTTCAGGAGCCGTTTGACATTATTATCGTCTCCGACTGTACATATGCCAAAAAACGGTTACAAGAGTCTTTTACAGTGCTTAAATACAAATGTAATAAAACCAAAGGCGTAGCGCGCAATTTGGCATTTGTATTTTGTCCATTTAAATTCAAATAAAAAGTCAAAGAATGCGCAGGTGTTCACCAAACACCCGATGGTTCAATCTTTGTCAAGGGTTTAAAATTACGAGTTGCAACGTTGCCGAATTTGCAATGATATAAACCGTGTTACGGAGTAGTTTTTTTTTTTGTTTTTTGTTTTTTTCTTTTTTTAGATACTCTCAAGCCCACACCAAGATTCTCAAAAACGTATTGAGTCTTCAACAGATTCTCGGCTTTGAGGTAAGAACTTACAGGACATACTGTACATACAATTAAATCGCCCGTAGCCTCAACGGCCCCATCAAACGGGCCCATTAAACATCGGGTTTACTCTCCAAGAGAGATCGCAATTCCAACCTGACAGTCTTTCTCAAGTTAAAGCACACCTGAAGTTTCGAGGGACCTCTTACTCAAGACACAGTCGTTTCTCGTTCTAGGAATATGGAAAGTAAGTTGGAGAGTTTCAATAATTATGTTCGTCAAAGGTTTTTGTTTCTATTCCTAGCTACTTGGCTGCGCGCCGCGCAGCCTTGAAATTTTCTCGGGGAAAGAATGATTATTCCATGAATTGGTACAATCGGTGACAAGCAAATTTCTGAAAACTGCTACTAAGCAACACTGAGCTCTTCACCCCCCCCCCCCCCAAAGAACTAAAAGTGGCAAATCTTTCCTCAACAAAGAGATCGGAGTTTCATAATGAAAGATCACACGAACTTTTGAACGCAGCTAGCTCTCAAAAGAAACATCATTCAATGGTCACTGTGTGTGTTTCTGATGAGTCGAACGGGTTATTTTCTATTTTTTTTTTTTTTTTTTTTTTTACGACTAGTCTAATGGGTCAGTTGCAAACTTTTGCTACAGCGCTATAGAGTGTTCAGTCTCATGTAAAATCGCGTGAAAAGTTCATTGGTGGCATCAGAAAGTCATAAAATGCAGTCCGAAACTCACGAGAGACGTTTAATGAAATCCAAGATGGCGGTAAAATATCGAGCAACCTGTGCGCATGCACCACGAACATCCAAGGATAGCCAACCTCACAATATCGATCACACCGCCAATCACAACGTAAATAAACGCATAACCTCTGAAGCTGTGAGGTTGGCAATCCTTATTGGATGTTAAAAGTGCATGCATACAGGTTGCTCGATATGTTACCGCCATCTTGGAATTCATTAAACGTCTCTTGTGAGTTTATTATCGCATTTCATGACTTTCTGATGCCACCAATGGACTTTTCGGGCGATTTTACAAACATACGACGAAACACTCTTTATCGTTGTAGCAAAAGTTTGCAACAGACCCATTGTAAGATCCAAACGTCAGGTAAGATAGAAGAATCCGTTCAACCCATCAGAAACACGCACAGTAACTTCTTGTAAAATGAATTTTACTGAACGAGCTTATCTATGGTTTTTCCAGGGGGGGAAAAAAAATGTAGAAATCCTCAATTTCAAGAATTTACCGTTGCTCCACATTTCATAATATACGTTCAGTCATCCGCATGCAAAACCGCTGAAGCAAAATTTCGCAATTTAAATATTAGTATCCGCATAAACATCATTCAATGGTCACTGTGTGTGTTTCTGATGAGTCGAACGGGTTATTTTCTATTTTTTTTTTTTATTTACTTATTGATTTTTTTTTATAAATAGTCTAATTATATAAGATCCAAAAGTCAGGTAAGATAGAAGAACCCGTTCAACCCATCAGAAACACGCACAGTAACTTCTTGAAAATTGAATTTTAATGAACGAGCTTATCTGTGGTTTTTCCACGGGGGGAAAAAAATGTAGAAATCCTCAATTTCAAGAATTTACCGTTGCTCCACATTTCATAATATACGTTCAGTCATCTAAATGCAAAACCGCTGAAGCAAAATTTCGCAATTTAAATATTAGTATCCGCACAATTTCTGACTAAAACACATAAATATTCGTGCCTAAACCGGCCCGGAAGCGTAACGATGACAAATTACAAGTTGATTCGTGCTAGGAGTAGGTAGCTTTTCACGTGTCACATCTGCGACGCGCGACGCGACGTGCGTGGGGGACCCCCCCCCCCCTCCCCCCTCTATCCTCCCTCCGCCCCCTCATCGTCACCCCTCCACCCACTCGTAAAGTTTTTCATTCATTATTTGAGACTTTCACCCCCTCCCTTGTACCCCTCCATCTCATCTGCTTCGTGCGCATCTATTAATAGCCACCGGGGGGTGGTTGGTGTGGTGGTGGCGGAGGGGGCGGCGGGGACGAGGGAGAGGGGGGGCGTAGGAGCCGGAAGAGCGAAATCTCGAGAGGAGCTTTTCACGGCTGATGAGTGGATAATAGTGAGAAAATTCACCAATTCATCGGCTACGACGTTGTCGGATGTGATACAAATTGTATCCTCACCGCGACTCTGATGCTACAAAAAAAATAAAACAAAAATAAAAAAAACAGGGGGGGGGCAAGGTTATAGATTAAAGAGGTATGCTCATCTGACTCCGCGCCACGAAGTCAGTAGCGCGCAGTTCAAAATCCAGATAGAAGATGGCCGACAAAAGCAGAAAACATTGTATACTCTTTCCAGAAAACATCGGGCTGTTTTTTGCTTTCTTGCAGAGGGAGCCTGGGAGCCCTATGTTTTCTGGAAAGAGTATACAACGTTTTCTGCTTTTGTCGGCCATCTTGGATCTGGATTTTGAACTGCGTGCTACTGACTTCGTGGCGCGAAGTCAGATGAGCATACCTCTTAATCTATAACCTTGGGGGGGGGGGGGGCACTTAGGTGGCGATATCAAAACCTTTGGTAAAAAAAAAAAAAATGACCCACCAAAAGACTTCAGTACAGCTACCCAAACGTTTTGTTCCCCTAACTAAAGAGATTCTGCTGAGTGAACCAAAGATTTGGTTGGCTCAACTAAAGTCCTTTGCTGACAATGAGTCATTTTTCAACCAGAGATTTTGTCAGCACTGCACTGAGAGAAATCACTTATTTAAAAACAAGGAAACACGTTTACTTGTGACAGCTTTCCTTGCGCGAAGTAATGTTCTATTGCATGAAGGAGAATCACTGCCACAACAAGGAATCTTTTACTTGTAACAGCAGACATTTTCCTTGGATTAAAAGAATTTACGCTTGGTCAATATTCCACTGTGCAGTTTCTTTAACACAAACGAAATACACCTTGGATTAAAAAACGAATTCTCTCAGTCTGCCAAAGTATTTTTTTCTGTTTTTTTCTGTACACTCGTGCAAAGCCAACAGCAGTGACGCAATCAGGATCCTTTCCATATGGATGTAAAATTTTAATAAACATAGAAAGAGGGATTTACACGTTGTAATTTACACCCTCTAGTCTTTCCTTGTCTGACATACATGCTTTCGTGGAGAAAAGGGAGGAATAGAGAATCTCTTGTTCCGCTGCAACCGATAGGGAACACAGGAAGGTTGCGGACTGTCGATCTCACAACTGAACTCTGCCAGAGACCTTTGAGATTCCTTCAGGGGCTTGAGAGTGATGTTTGGTGGGATTATTTGAAGGATTACCTAGGTGCGAGCTTTTGTTGACAAATGCCGATGGAATTTTTTCCGGCTTCAATGTGCAGCAATTGGTCATCCTGTTGTTTGAGTGAATTTTGGCTCAACGATTGGTCTGTTCGTTAAAACTTTTTGCGCGTGCGTTTACGGGATATATAGGTACTGTACATGATTCCGTTTAACAGCGTGGTCTTCAAGAAAAATTCGGATTTCTGACTTACCTGTAGGCGGTTATTATTCCTTGGTTTCATTTTTACGTCACAGAGATAATTGAAATATTTACCTGTGAACAATCGAATAATATGAATGTTAGCTGGGTGGATACATATTATGAGAGGTAAAATAGAAACCGTGAAAAGCGAAAAAAGTCACGAAAGCGAATAGTGAACTATATCAGCTAGAGTTATTTAGTTCATATTCTTTATTACATAGAGGTCTTGTAACGCCACGCTGAGGAGAATATGTATCTAAGTTTAACACTTTCTGCCACAGTGTCCATTATAATGGACGACCATTTTACATGGAGCCTTATGGAAATTCGGACAAATTGACTCACACATGAAATCATATGAGAAAAGTTTGTTCAATTTAATGGTATAGGTTTCAGATTACAGTGACACTTCTTTCATAATTCATGACAGAAGGGGTTAAATAGACTATTTTACAGAGAAGTGGGGAAAGTCAAAATTGACCAGTCAGATAACAGTGGTTTTACGTTCAAAAAGAGCATCTAAAAGCCTACCAGAGTCCTGGATTTTAAGTTTTCCACTCGTCATTAAAACAGTCAAATGAGCACGAAAGTGGACACAACCTTGAAATTGAGGTGAAATAAAGTCACTTTGCGAATCGTAGTTTTAGGTGGATGATGTACGCAGTGGTACTAACAGAGCTATTAGTCCTGCATTGTAGAGTCCGCACGCAACCCGCACTACACGTGAAATGAACGCTCTCTTATCTTTCTTTTCTTTTGCTCTCTCATGACCAACAGACGTTCACGTTCAGGCTACGTGTAGTGCGGGTTGCGCCAAAGGTTCGCGGGCGCGACGAACCGGTGAGTCTGAAATCACTTGTACATCAGATCCATTGTCATATTGTCAAACCTCCAATTTACACCCGAACTTAATGATGAAATGTAAAGTAAGTATACATGTTACTAGATCACTTCTCACGCTTTCCCCGAAATTATTGTACCTTATAAAACCACACAGCTTGTCGTACCCGTCAAGTATTCAAGTTGTCAAGGATGAGTTGATGAAGTTGGCGCTTATTTATAACTTGTACAGCTTCCGCCCTCCCCCTCTTTTCTTTACTCTTGTTTCCTTCCTTCGATGACGCATTTTCCCCACTAAATACTTACCTACCACATCTTATTCTTACGTTGAATCCGCACCTTTTTTTTCTCATCAGACCCGTCTCCACCCCTCTCCCGCTGTTTGGCTCTTAATTTTCATATTTCGCGCTTATCTTTTACTCGAAAAACCCGCCTAAACGCCGATAAATGATGCGGGAACAGTTATGAGAAAAATCGTCTCCACTTTTATCTATTCCTAATCATTGGCGGATCCATACTCGTGAATGAGGGGGGGGACTTGGGATTTTTTCCCCCGGTGACCCCCCTTCCCTGGTAAAATTGAGCACCAAAAATCACCTAAAATTGTTCCAATAATTTTCACCTTAATTAGGGGATATCACCAAGAATGGGTCTTGCAAACTTTTGCTACAGCGATTAAGAGTGTTCTACCTCATGTAAAATCGCCTGAAAAGTCCATTGATTGCATCAGAAAGTCATAAAATGCAATAATAGACTCACAAGAGGTGTTAAATGAAATCCAAGATGGCCGAGAAATATCGAGCAATTTGTAATTTGTATGCATGCACCACGAGCATCCAAGGATGTCCAACTTTGACAACCTCACTGGAAGTAGAGGTTATGTGTTTGTTTACGTTGTGATTGGTTGTGATCAATTTTGTGAGGTTGGCTATCCTTGGATGTTCGTGGTGCATACATACAAATTGCTCGATATTTCTCCGTCATCTTGGATTTCATTAAACGCCTCTTGTGAGTTTATTATTGCATTTTATGACTTTCTGATGCCATCAATGGACTTTTCATGCTATTTTACATTAGATTAAACTCGCTCATAATCGTTGTTGCAAAAGTTTGCAACATACCCATTGTTGGTGATATCAACTTGTTCAGGAGACAATTGGAACAATTTTAGGCGATCTTTTATGCTCAATTTCACCGGGAATTTCTTTTTTCTACTGATGAACTTTACGGAGAGCAATTTCATGAGTTTGAGAGTAAACTTCGCAGCGTTTTCATGTGCTTATCGTAATTTTTTCTGGATTTTATACGCAAGCATTAACTATTCAATCCCTTTTAGCTAAAGTTAGCCAGAGCTCGATTATCTTGATTTTTCGAATATTCTGAAACATTTTCCTCTATATATAGATCGATCGCTATTGAGCTTGACGGATGCGATCTCAAAAGGAATTACGTTCCCTCGATTTTAGTCAGAAATAAATTGAAACACGCGCGTTACAGCACGGACGAAGCGACTGATACGAGCGGGGATGTATAAGTACTCAGGAACCTATGTTGCCAGATTGGGGTCAAAAAGCTGTACGTTTTACATTGATTTAAATGGGGACGATGCGGCTTTTTACCCTCGATCTGGCAACACTGTTAGGAACTCTCTGAATCGAGTAGAAGGAAACGAACGAACTTTAATTATCATCAGTCATTTTCGAATTCAACTTAATCCGATCCACCTTACCTCGCAGGTAATAATCGGTTATCTGAGGTTAGTGCTCTCTGTCCTCCATTGTCAATCTTTTTCTCCTATCCACTGTCAATTTCTCTCGCTTCTCAAAGCGTGAAGTCAATAATTCGATAAGTTTCATCCGCACACCACAATTAAAAATTTGATCTAGTCATCGCCAGTGGCGTAGCGTGCAATTTGGCAATGTTGTAACGTGTCCATTTAAACCCATGTAAAAGATCGAATGCAAAGGTGTTCACCGAACACCCAATAGTTCGATATTTTTGATGGATTTAAATGGACACATTACAACGTTGCCAAATTGCACACTACTCCACTGGTCATCGCTGCTTGCTGGATGCACGCACACTGAGAGAAATTTGCCTCTTGATTCAAACGGACGACTGTTTAACGCTTACTTAACCGGAATTCCTGTTATTTCAACAATAATTCCTATTACTTGACCCGAATTCCTGTTGCGAAGTAACAGCAATTCTTGTTGAAATAACAGGAATTTCTAGTTAAAATAAAAATAATTCCGATTAAGTAAGTATTAAAAAGACGTCCGGTTATACGGCACAAGTAAATTTTTCTCAGTACATATTGAAGCACCCAATGGCGCAACTAGGATCTCTTCTCTATTTTACTTCCTCCCCTTTGAATATACAGGGTGTACCAGACCACCCGGATAGGACATTTTTCTCGAAAACTACTGAACCAAATGATTTGAATCAAAAAAGTCAGATAGGGAAGTGACCCCAAATTTTTCGTTTCTAATGTTTTCAAAAGCCCCCGATGGGGCTTTTGGCAGGCTAATGACAGTTTTGGGGGGTTCAAACACATTTTTCAAGTTTTCTTAAAAAAGTCTCCAATAAAGGTATTTAAAAAAGTTCATAATCGTAAAGGAGAAACATTCCCATAGTGAAATGCCCAAATTAAACGGCGAGTCCGCACCTGCAGACAAAATACTATATGGATTACAGCATTTTCAGGCGTTAATTTCATACTGCCTATCTGAACCATTCCATATTTTTGCCCACCGGTGGAATCAGCAATAGTATTTAGAATTCTATTAATGAATTTAATACAGTTTTCCGAAAATTCAACGGTGAGTCCACCCGTGGATAGGAATATTACAGATTATAGCATTTTCATAAGATAAAGTCTTACTGCTGGGCCGAAATGTTTCATCTTTTGAATCACCAGCGGAATTGCCGTTGAATTAATTGTGGTAGGTACGCTAATTAAATCACCAGCGGAATTTCCGTCGAATTAATTGCGCGCGGTATTCTAATTAAATCACGCAAAATAATGTTCGATAGCCTTCCTAGAGTTCGTTTCAGAAGGTAGACGGACTTCGTCCGATAACCTTTGGAACTTTTTCAACATTAATGTTGGTATTGAAAACTGATGACAATTAATGTGAAAGAATTTGAGCTTTGGATTTTCATCAAAAAACGCCTCATGCACAACCAAAAATTGAAAGTCTAATAAGGCGCAAGTTTTGTTTTGACTTGAAGGAATAATGAAAATTGAAAATTAGCCGAAGAGTATCCAAGAACTCCGCCTAAACTTCTGAATCAAACTCTAATAAGCTGTTAAGGACATTTTTTTTTATTTTTCATTCTTTATTGACAATCGAGCTTTCAGATTTCAGATTCAGGTTACCACGGTGACAAAAATGAGAAGGGAGAACGACGCAGCACTCTCTCTCTCTTTCTTCCCTTCAACGCTACTCAAATGTATTGCGTTTCAATGCCAAATTGCCACGGTTGCGAGGATCCGATTTAAGTTATTATACCGATTTTACCTCTTCGCCCTTCCCCCCCCCCCTCCCCACCGCTATATTTTGCTGCGCTGCGCTAGCCCCCTTGCTTTCCTTGAACTCAAGTAAATTAATAATCGCCATCAACGGCGAAAAGGGGCGGTAAAGAGGCTTAAGGACAAGACAGTATTGTCAGAATCGGGTGTTTTATTCAACGAGGAAGAGAAATTTGAGAAATTGGAGGCAAGAAAGCAGTGCGGGTGGGGAAGAAATAGGGAATTTCGAATTAGAAAAAAGTCATCCATGGATATGGTTACACTTGTCGAGCTTTAAACGGACGCCAAATTTGAGCCCAAAATGTTGACGTCTTCAGGTTCCGCACAGTGGTCAAAAATCGCGTTTTTGAGTGCAATTTGGCAACCTGCGGTTAGCGAACCATTCAGAAACACTCATCCCGACAAAAATAGTTGCTCTAGTCAATAATGAAGGTCCTCACAAAATTTGAGCGCATTCGGAGGTCATCTTCAGGTTCCGCAAGCGCTTTTTATGCGAAGACTGGCATTACGGCGAAAATTGACCGAATCAAGGATCTTCCTACACTGAACTGAGTTGTGCCCTCTTTAAACGCTGAGAACTCAATTGACCTGACAAGTATGTCCTAAAGGAGTGACTAAGGATTGCATGAAAAAAAATTGGACGAGATTAAAGCCTATTATCAGGTTCCGCAAGTACATATTTCGAAATTAAAAAGTAAATTAAACGTCGAAATTTCCGACGGATAATACCCGTCGCGCGGGTATTATCGAAAATCGCGATTTTTGACCACTGTGCGGAACCAGAAGACGTCAAAATTTTGGGCTCAAACTAGGCGTACATTTAAAGCTCGACAATTGTAAACATATCCATGGATGACCTTTTTCTAATTCGAAAAACGATGTTTTACGGCCCACCCTACTCTGCACCCCTGTGTTGCTCGAACCCGGAATTTTAAGAACGTCCTCGATTTTGGTAGACTTTTTCCTGAATGTCATACACTGCTTTTATAAGTTCCACGTGTTTAGACTGGGTATAGGATTGGACAAAAGAGACGAGCGCTTTGCACTGGATAAAGTGCGGGTAGTACAAGATAAAGAGGGGAGAAGTGCGAAGGGATTCATTACTCATACAAACTTTTTCTGGACTCTGTCTTAAAAAAATTATTATCTCAACAAACTTTTCAGTTCTTGATGTCCATCGCGTTATCATTATCCCCCTGATAATTCTTCTCTGATGTATCCTTTGTTATTAATATTTTCTTTTCTCGCTCATCGAACTGCCCGAATCTCTCGGGGAATTTAAGACGCACAAGTACTGATGCTTGAGTTTTGTGACCTTTTGTTTTCATCCCGAATATTTGTTTATTTATCAGCGTTTCATACAGAATGTTTCACAAAATCATCCATTTATTTTGTTACAGCGACAGTTCCCACTATGTTAACCATGCAATGAAACCATTTTAATAATTTCTTCAATACAAACGCGAGATTCTATAAGTAAATAGGAAGTTAGTGTAGAAGCGTATATCTTTTCCTGAAATATTAACAAAAGATATAATGCCTTTTGAGAGAATTTTAGGAAAAACAGGCATTATGGACGTCACCATCTTTCTATGACGTCCATAACAGATGCTATCTTCAATTGCTCCTAAATGGATTTTTTTGTTGTTGTTCGTATTCCCGGGAAAGATAGATGCTACAAGACACTAACTTCGTACACATGTATAGTATCATGTTTATAATGAAATTATTAAAATGGTTTTATTCCATGGTTAACAGTTAAATAGTATATGATGGTGGACACCATTAAGATAATAATTAATCGTCGCATCTGGGTGATTTTTTAATTTAAAACAAGACAAAAGAATTTCACGATTTTTTTTTTCTTTTTTCTTCGTAAATCCCTGATTGAAATGTAAGAGTGCTCCTCGAATATTTTTAAAAAAAAAAACAAAAAAAAAAAAAAAAAAATCCGGGTAGTTTCGCTCGAAATATTGACGATGCCTCTTTTGATTTTTTGTTTTTATTCATCTATTTATATATTCATATATTTATTTATTTATCTCTTCATTTATCTATTCATTTTTTTTTTCAGAAAAGCTAGGTTTCGAAGGAGTGGTATATATAGGACTTGAAAACTAATTTTCGCCACTGCCATATAACCGGGTGTAAAAAAACTATAAACATTAATTTTCAGGACGTGTTTTAGAGCTAAATATAATACTTTTTTTTTTATTGCGACCACTATTTTGAACCAACCGTCTTGAAAATTGGTGCCACGAGGTAATGTTACGTGTAGAATCCATTAATGACCTCGGAAAAAAAAATCAGAAATTAAGTCCAACTGTACTTTTCTGGCAATATTGTACCTTTAATAGCACAAATTTTACGTCACGGATTAAAAATTGGAAAATTAATTACTGAAATCAGGTGGAAAAAACTCTTAAAAAGACTTTTAGTCTCTTGCATCTTTTCGTTACGACGAGTTTTAAGCGAGATAATTCCTGCGCGGTGAAAAAAAAAAAACTTTTCAGTCACGGCTTTCACTGTGGCGGGCAGCCCGAAGAAGCAGCGGAGTGGCGGGTTGCATACTTACTGTCGCTCACCATCCATGGTAAAAGCGCTGTCTTTTCCAAATTGCGCAGCAATTATCTCGCTTAAAACGCGTCGCATCGTATCGAAAAGATGCAAGAGACTAAAATTATTTTTAAGAGTTTATTGCATAGTCATCTCTTTCGAAAATTGTGACAACAGTGTACAGTACATAGTGCTACCAAATCAGGCAAAAACAAAAAACGTATTTTACATTTAATCGAACAGGAAATGTGTATATTTTTCGTTAGATCTGGCAACACTGAATTGGTCGCGCAGCGTACGGCCGCTCCGAACACTCTGACAAGGCGGTTAATTTTGTCCCTTCGATTTCATAGAAAATATGGAGCCGTTGAGTGAGCAAAGAGCAAAAAACCAACTTCGATTTAACCTTATCAGCGGGATTTAAATGAAGAAAATGCAAAGTTGCCGATTTGCACACTTTAAAATAAAAAAAAGTTCACTCCTCGAAGAACTGGATAACGGGAACTAGACCTCTGACACTAGCGTTCGAGTGAATTCAATAAAATTACAGATATAATTAATTAATGGTTTCACTCTAATGCTAGTTTGTTAGATTTGGCCCAGTTCCCGTATTAAGTCCTTCGGGAGTGAGCTTTTTTTTTACAGTACATATATGCTGTGCGCTCCTGCTTGACGGTTCATTTAATCGATTAATCAATTTGATCGAATCGAATTCGTCCACCAAAAACACTGAACTTGAGGGAAAAAGAGCTGTTACAGTTACTTCAGGGTTTCGCCTTCACCGTACTGTTGTAATGGTGAAAGCCAGTAGCGCACCGAGAGATTCTTCATCTCTCTCTTTTCTCCATTAAGAAACGTATGTTAGACAAGGATGGACAAGGGGATAAAACCCCCTCCTTCTGTCCTTTTCCTACTCATACATTCAAATGGGAAACGAGAGAGATGGAAGATATCCTGATTGCGCCAGTGGTGAAAGCTACCAGCACGCCCGAGAAATGTTTACAGTTTAACCCTCTAAGGGCCAGGTTACTTCAAAAGAACGCCTCTCTTCCGTTCATAAAAGAGAAGGTAGTTAAATGTTTGTACTCGGAGGATTTAGAATTGCCTATACAAAAAATTGAAGGCGCCCGACTAAATCTTATCTGTATAGCATGTGTTTTCATCGATAATCGCGTTTATCCTGAATAAAGACTAAAACAGCGTGCAATAGACTAAAGGAGAAATACGAGTAAACTCGGGCTTGGTCCATAAAGGGTTAAATAAAAGGAACTGGAGTTTCCTGGAGACGTGAAGCTCAGAGGTTGAATTTGGTCTTATATAACCGGTGAAGATTCATTCACTCGAACGCCTTCCACCGCGAAGGGTTCCTCGGCAGCTCCTGGAGCGCACGCCCGAATCAAGTTGTTTTCATTTCAAATGAATACACGGCCCTAATTTCCCAGTAATTTTTCCGAGAAAATTATGTCAATGGCGTGCGGTCCGGCGCGGTATTTCGGGAGGGGGGAGGGAGGGGGGAGGGAGGGAGGAGCGAAACGGGAAGTCGGAGCTACCCAAGGTCATGTCATGCCTCGCAGCTTTCAAACCATCCTTTTTTCATCAAAACCCTTCTAAGGAAGGAAGGTAGCGAATGGCCCCCCCGGGGGGGGGGCAAAATATCGCGTATCGATCTTGAACGTCATAGTACAATGCCTTGTTTACGCGTGGTGGAGCGGGTCAGGGGATGATGGGTGGGGGGAAAGATAGGTACTTTGGGTGAGGAGTTGAGTGTCTAAAAATAGATGCCCGGTAAAGTTGTGTGAGTTAGCCCCCCCCCCCCCCCCGATCCTTTTCACTGTCGCGATCGCACAATGAGCCAGCCGGTGATGTCCTGTGCACATTGGTCCTTTCATTTGATTCTACGTATAACAATCATTTAAATTGTGAAACAGTGCTTCACCGACAATCGATTATTTCACACGGATTCCAACGGAGTAAAAACATTATTGTGAAACAGCACGAGTCGCAATTGGTAAACCCAACTAATGGGTCTGTTGCAAACTTTTGCTACAACGATAAAGAGTGTTTCCTCGTATGTAAAATCGCCCGAAAAGGCCATTGATGGCATCAGAAAGTCATGAAATGCAATAATAAACTCACAAGAGACGTTTAATGAAATCTAATTGTAAGATGGCGGTAAAATATCGAGCAATCTGTGTGCATGCACCTTTAACATCCAAGGATTGCCAACGTTGACAACCTCACAGCTTCAGAAGTTATGTGTTTATTTGCCTTATTGTGATCGGGTGTGATCGATATTGTGAGGTTGGCTATCCTTGGATGTTCGTGGTGCATGCATACAGGTTCCTCGATATTTTACCACCATCTTGGATTTCATTAAACGTCTCTCGTGAGTTTTATACTGCATTTTATAACTTTCTGATGCCACCAATGGACTTTTCACGCGATTTTACATGAGGTTGAAACACTCTATAGCGCTGTAGCAAAAGTTTGAAACAGACCCATTGTAAGACAAACTAAGTTCTGGATCTGGGGCCTAATTCTACAAAACATAAAAAATTGTCGAGGGGCATTCACATACTTGCATTAAAGGCATCATAATTAAAATAGTAAAAAGACCACTTTTTTATGTTCATTAGGCTGCTCCAAAGACCATAAAGTTACGCTGATTTCATTTCTGCACAAAACACTTAAACTTCTAAATTCCCCAGTGCTTTCTAATTTTTCGTACAGACTTCCGAAAATGGGAGAAAACTTCAAATTTACGCGACCAAGGTTACTTGAAACATTTTACTTCCGATCCGCAAAACGGCGGCCCCAAAAAAATTACACCTTTAACCTAAAAATTCTACAAGTCGGATTTTTACGCTTTAACGACATAGCTGATGTCCGCCCCCTATGGACAAAAACAAGGGTTGGACCCAAACATGGAGTTTTTTCTTATAATTGGACCTATAATCGCGTAAACAGCATGTCTTCCGACGTAAATAGACCTGCCGAGTTCGAATTTGGCCTTGGTTTTTTGATCGAAATAATCTACTTTTTCCTCAATGTAAACTTTATCGCGAAAACTGCTTAAAAGTAGATTATGCGTAAAATCAGGACGAGTTACGTAGAAAATGATATCATTTTTGACATCAGCGTCATAAATACTATGAAGTAGCACAATTTTCATAAATTAACAAGAAAATTCATTGAAATACATTAACATTTCGTTAAAAAGAACACTGGTGTTTGATGCTTGTCGCGGACACTTGTGTCGCTAAAGAGGCCTACTTTACAAGTCGGTTATACGCATATTATACGCACGTTGGACCGCGACTGCCACACTTGAATGGGTAAATTACTCGTTGTTTATAAGACTATACCACTGTGCGCGAGTGGCGTCTGTTACACAATTCCACCTTGCGCTTTTTACCCATCAATCGCCCTGGAGATCGGCTTCCCTTCGGCCCCTCTCCTTCACTATTCTCTTCTCCTCACCCACTTCCTACCGCGGCTTCCTTTTATTATCAAATTGTTAACTTTTTTCTCCTCGTATCCCTCGGTTCCATTCCCTTGAACCGTTGAATCGTTTTTTCTTTGACATCGATGGACAAACGCGCGGAAAACGTCGGCGATGTCGTCCAAAAACCCTTTCCGTGAAAGGGTTGCATACCACTTAAAACAGTTCTCCTCACTGGAATTCCTTTTCTTCTGAAAGCTTAAAATTTTTAAACAAATTTCGGAGTTGGAGACAGCAGAGATGAGGTACCGTTACCTCTGCTCCGCAAAAAAAAAAAAAAAAAAATTGGATAGAGGTACGACCTCTGTACTGATAAAAGACCCCCTTTGGAAACCAGCGTACGGAATTCTATAGATCTGTGCAATGAGAAAACTTTCTGGTTAACCCTTTAAGGACCAGGTTAGTTCATGAGAACACCAATACTCCGTTTCAAAAGGGAAGGTCGTTAACTGTTCGTACTTTAAGGAATTGGAATTGCCTATACGATGAATTGAAGGCGCCCGATGAGATCTTATCAGTTATCCTGTAGTGTTTTCATCTATATTTGCGTTTATTCGGAATGAATAATCAATCAATGTGAAATAGACTATGGGGGTGAAAATCGAGTATACTCGGGCTTGGCCCATAAGGGGTCAAAGCAAAAAAAAAAATCCATTCATTATGTTCCTGACAGGAATTCTTGTCAATGTAACCAAAGTTCCCTTAGGTACATGAAACCGCAGTCGTAGTTCCTGAAAATTTAACGGGAATTCCAGTGTAAACTACCGCCATTTTGGTTAGGAAAGAACTAAACGAAAGTTTTGTTGAGTATAAGGTAACCAGCAAATTTTTTCAAGGTGCAACTTTAATCAAATTGGTGCAAAAAATCATTGAACAACGTGGATTTAGTTAAAAATCACACTCATGATCGGTATACTTATCGTGGTATATAAAAAATGTCTGTAACTATAATACGTTCCGCGGCTTGATAATTAGCCGGATTTTTTCGGTGGTGATCATAAATATTTTGGATTAGCTTTATGGTGATCATAAATATTTTATGAATGTTTTATTCCTAAAACAGTTTAGTTCCTCTACAAGATATATCAGCAAACGAAAAGCCACTGCCCTATACAACCATTGTGGAAAGCGGAGGTTATCATAAGTTTAATAAACATTCGCTATGGTTTGTTGCAAACTTTTGCTTCAGCGTTATGGAGGGTCGATTCCTGTGAGAAAGCACTGGAAAATAACGTTGAGAGTAACAGAAATTTCCTAAATCTTCTAACAATCTCAATAAGATAATGCTCCTCTAAAAACAAAATTACCAGATGGCAGTCGAATGAGCGGGTGATACTGGGGCACTGGGGGAGTCCCGCCTAATGAGGCTATTGCACACTTTTGCTATAAGCGATTTAATAGTCGATTATGGCGTAAAAATCTCAAAAAATAACGATGGCGGCACTAAAAACTTCCAAAATCCACTCTTAAACTCAATAAACGCAGTTGTTTGCGCGAGCGTAATGGTGGCCGAAGGCACTAACAATGGGAGATTCCCATCTTAATTTCGTCACTCTTTCTATGCTGACAAGGGTGATTCACAGAGTAATTAGTCATCAGAGTGATGATCCACATCCGATGAATGGTGCCGCAACACCAAGTGACACCGGTGTCAAATGAAAGTAGTCTCTTATTGGTCACTTCTTGATGGAGTTTCAGAATTGTTAGATGGGAATCTCCCATTGTTAGTGCCTTCGGCCACCATTACGCTCCCGCAAATAACTGCGTTTATTCAGTTTAAGAGTGGATTTTGGAAGTTTTTAGTGCCGCCATCGTTATTTTTTGAGGTTTTTACGCCTCAATCAACTATTAAATCGCTTATAGCAAAAGTGTGCAATAGCCCCATTGCAGCAGCTTTCTCTCAACTTACCTTCGTAGAGAAACCTGCAATTAGATAGGGCATGGGACTCCCCCGATTTCCCCATTGTCACCCGCTTATTCGACCGCAGTGGCGGCTCGTGAAATTTGGCAACCGTGTCCTCCTCCTATTTAACCAATGTAAAACAATCGATTCTTGCGGAGGCTGTCAGCCTCCGCAAGAATCGATTATTTTACCTTCGTTTAAATGGAAAACTTGCATGGTTGCCAAATATCACGAGCCGCCACAGTTCGACCGCCATCTGGTAATTTTGTTGAACGCATTTATTGAATTTGTGAGAGGGTTTTTGGGACTTCCTAATGCTCTAAACGCTATTTTCAAGTGATTTTACATGGGAATCGTGGGAACCTCCATACCGTTGTATAGCAAAATTTTACAACCAAAAAGATTAACAATCAAAGTATCTTTGTTCGTTCAGCCTTTCTCCCGCATTAGATGAGGTGTCCATCGGATCAATTGAAATAGTTTCCGAACAAAAATAAAACTATTTCTGGAAAATTTGTGCCTAGAAACATCCATGATTCTCCGAATTATAAGAAGAAAAAAAAGTATCCAATTCCATCTGCGAACAATTGATGATGGAAGCATCTGTTACACGGACGTCACCAAGTGAGGGTGACGTCCGTGCGTAACACCCGTTATTTTTCTTAATTTGAAGCTGTCTGTCTTCGCGGATAGAATGTCCATAAAAACAAAGGGTGCGCTCTTACAAGAAAAAAAGTATTACAATCTCATTAGAATTTACTGAGATGAGCGTACCCATCATTTTATGAGCCCTTTTCCAGGAGATCGCTTCGTTTCCAAATGAAAAAAAAAAAAAAAATTGTTAGTGTTTCAGGGAAACATAGATTATAGGAGCTGGCTTTCTAGAAGGTAGAACTTTTGTTTTGAAACTATTAAAATTATTTTATTACATTTTTAACAGCAGGATGATGAAGTCCGCGACAAACAGAATGGCTGCGTTACAGTCGTATACCGCTGAATTCAGAATTGGACGTTAGACTATTAAATCAAACAATTAATGCGACCTTTTTGCGATCATGAATTCTACGTCCTCGAAAATGCTTAATTTTACCTGGTTACACCCGTAAAACTGCCAAAATCAACAAGATATTACAGATTAAACGATGCGTTTGGAGGTTGGAATCACCCAAATGTTATTGTTGTTGTTGTCGTCGAATTGGCGGGATTTCGGGCGATTCTAACCTACAAATGCAACATTTAATCTGTAATATCTTATTGATTCCGGCAGTTTTAGTCAAGGAACCAGGCGTAATTAAGCATTTTCGAGGACGTAGATATCATGATCGCAAAAAGGTCGCATTATTTCTTTGATTTAATACCCTAAATTTCCGTTCAAAAGTTCGCTTATGGGGAAATTACATTGAACCAGAGTTTGTTTGGAACCAGAGGCCCTCGGACGGCAATCGATACGATATATCGCTCTACTAAAACAGTATCGTCAACTGCGGCTCCTTGGCTATCGCTACCGGTCGATGCATGACCGAATTTCCGACTTCTATCACTCATCGTCCAGCTAGACCCCGTTGACGCGGCTCGCGCCGCTCCAGTGTTGCGAGATCGAGGGTAAAAAGCCGTATCGTCCCCATTTAAATCAATGTAAAGCGTACGGCTTCTTCACCCCAATCTGGCAACACTGCGCCGCCCTGCTACAAATGACCTTCGAAACAACTCCCTCCCTCCCCCCTCCGTATTACTATCTATCCGGTATCGGGGTGAGAAATGAATTATTGATATAATTTCCACCGATCATCTTCAAAATCGATGAGTGGCCTCGCTTAGAATTCGCACGCAAGCAAACGTCTATATCCATGCACATATGCTATGAATACACTGTATACATTGTACACAGCCAGGCGAGACATTTTAGATTGAAGTCGTTACTCTAGAGGGAAAGTATTATTCAGAGCTGCTAGATTTTGTGAAAAAGAACCAAGTTTCCAAAAATATTTAATGTAAAAATTGGATTTCTTCTGCTAGATCTGGCAGCACTGGTACTATATTTGCTGTGGCCGTTACCGTTACTAACCAGTATGCGCTGCAGACACAATCAAATTCAAAATTAAGTACTGTATACCTAATTAATTGATGAGTGGTGTTATTCAGGAACCAACAAATTTCAGCTGTAGAGGGTGTGATCCAAGTGTCACCAACCCCCAAGAAACAGCCCTGCCAAGTATAGGTTTCAAAAATATTGCCAAATAAACAAACCGCTTGCAGGGGTGCAGAATCTTCTTCGCTTCCACAATTTTTTCACACACATAGGACATAAATGACCACAATTTTTGATTTTTGTTTATTTTAACGCGCTAGTTAAAATGATGGCTCAAAACAGCACGCTTACTCAAAATTCAGCTTGAGACAGCGCGTTGGATTAACCCAATTACTTAACATTATTTTGTCGGTCAAAGTAAAAACAAATAAGAAACAACATCAACAAAAAATCATTTTCTTCCAGGCAGTGTCCAAAACTCATTTAAACACACGTGTTAGAAAAAGATGGGGGAAGGGCATGCATACTCGACCTGTGCATGCAATGCACTTGCCCCCAGCCCTATAGGTTTTGCATTCGCGAGTGTGAGATTACGTTTAAACGCGCTAAACAGAAAGAGATACATTTCTGGATCCACAAGTGCTTGGTTTAAACCCTTTGGCCTTTACAGACCAGATTTCATCAAAAGAACGCCTCTCTTACGTGAATACAGGGTAGTTAACTGTTCGTACTCGAAGGAGTTGAAATTGCCTATACGACAAATTGAAGGCGCCCGAACGAAACTTTATCTTGTAAGTATCGACCTCCGGAATCGCGTTTTTTTCTGAATCGCTAAATACAGGAGCAATGTGAAATAGACTAGAGGAGAAAAACGAGTATACTCGGGCTTGGCCCATAAGAGGTTAACACGAAGTTTAGACCAAAAAAATTTTGAATCCAAAAGTTTACAAAAAAAAAAAAAAAAAAAAAAAAAAAAAAAAAAAAAAAAAAAAAAAGGGTCGATTTTCTTTTGTCTCCTCGTTTTGTTACTACCCGCTCGATAAACATCAAAATCACTTTGAGGCTTCAGTTTGACGTCTGCTGGCATGCACACTGCACAGTCGGGGACAAAAAGAAAGTCAGACGAATTCTGGCAGTAGCCTACTCACAGCACTTTTATTAAAGAATTTAAGCGTTGCAGGCTGCCCAACTAAGCCATCATCCTAGGAGCCGTCTCAGAGGCGCAGCGTGCAAATTGGCAACGTTGTAGTGTGTGCATTTAAACTAATGTAAAAGGTCGAATGCGAAGTTGTTCACCGAACACCCAATAGTTCGATCTTTTTCATGGGTTCGAATGGACGAACTGTAACGTTGCCAAATTGCACGCTACGCCACTGAGCCGTCTGACATTCTTTCTGTTCCCGACTATACGCTTCGAGTATACCAGTGCACCGTAGCAGCGCGGACGTTATGACGATATGACGATGTTGTCAACACAACAATGATAACGCGAGAGATGGGAGGTGTTGCAGAGGGGGACGTGGGAGGAGCGAAGATGAAAAGCCACACACGATTAATTTTCTTTTCCTCTTTCCGCGGTACGGTTCGATTCGCGGAATTTTACCGCAACTCATCTATACTCTCAGTGTTGCCAGCAGTGGCGATGCGTGCATTTGGCAACGTTGTAATGCGTCCGAATTTGAACCCAGGGGTGCAAAATGTGCCCGATCTAGCGATCCGCGGATCGCGTGAAAGTGAGGAAATTTCTGAGAAAGTTGCGATAAGGATTTCCTAGAAAAACAGTGTAAAAAATGGGAAAATATCGGTCATTTTGAGAACATACGGTGTTGAAATGTTAAAATAACCAAGAAAAATCACTTTCAAATTTTTATGAGGAATTTTTTTAAAATCCTGTGAGGAAATAAGTCATGGATCGCGTGAAACTTCCGAAGTTTTTGAACATTTTGCACCCCTGTTTAAACCCATGATAAAGGTCGAATGCGAAGGTGTTCACCGAACACCCAATAAAATTCGATATCTTTCATGGATTTAAATGAACTAGTTGCAACGAATTTTTTTTTTGCTCGTTTATGCGAGCATCTCAACCCGGGTTCTAGAACCCGAGTTCAGCTGAACCCGAGTTGAGATGCTCGCATAAACACTTCGGATCTCGCTGAACTCGGGTTCGACTCGACCCCGATTCAAACCCGAGTCGAGTCGGTGAACTCGGGTTGAGATTTCACGCATAAACACCACGGAGTTCAGAACCCGGGTTCACGCGGCATCGATGTCACCAATCCGAGCGAGGTTGAACACGCGTCTTATGCGGTCGCACTTGTCCGTACCGCACCAAGCATCGCCGCCATTTTCTTCAAAAATGTAAACAAACACAGTGAAGAAGAAGAAAGAAATCCTTCGAACTCGAGTTCAAATACACGGGTGTTTATGCGCAAATCCAAGTTGGACCCAGGTTGAAACTCAACTCGGGTTGACTCAACCCAGGTTCAGATCTCTCGCATAAACGAGGCTAATGGAGAAAATACATTGTTGCCAAAGTTCACGCTTCGTCACTGAAGCTGATCGCAAAAGGCAACCAGAAAAATGTTGAAAACGCTTAGAAAGTAAAAACTTACCTGATGAGGCAGTTGTAGTTGTGGTAGTCGTGTGAGTTCTATCGGTGGACATCCTATCCTAAGAATATAATCCACTATGGTTGCGGATGCAAATCAAGGGGAGAGGCAAACTACTAACACTGGTAACACTGATAACACTGATAACATTTATAACAGTAATGATCGCACCGTCTGACACTACATCACTATTTTACGATCTATACTTCTATACACGTACGTTAAACCATCACAATCACATGTAACCCCGGCCCGGCCCGGCCCAACCCAGCCCCACACCGCGTTATCCTGCGTCAGCGACCAAACACATCTGAAACAGACAAAATCACACAGATATTTAAAAGTGGTCATAAATAATTAAAAAAGAAAAAGAAATTAATCAAATTTAACTCAAATGAGTTTAAAAAATACAAACGAGCCGTTGAACGAGCGATGAATGTCGTCCTTAATTATTCCGGTGGAGGGGAGAGGGGAGGGAAGGGGGTGACCGAAGGCCAGTGGCGGCTCGTGCAATTTGGCGACCATGCTTCTTTCCCATTTAAACCTATGCAAAAGGATGGATATTTGGGGGTGCCATTGCACCTCCTAATGATCGATTGTTTTACATAGGTTTAAATAGAAAGAATACGTTGTTGCCACATTGCACGAGCCACCACTGCCGGTGGATCAGTCAAACAAGAGCGAGCAGCTATCTTCAAAGATAAACTCCACAAAACCATAACCAATTTACATTGTTTACATTGAGATAATATTTAGCACGTCAAAATTATTATTATTATATTTGATACACCGACTACAGCTTAAAATTGTACCATTTGGCAGGAACATTTATTTGTTCCCCTTTCTCTTCGTGGGGGGGGGGGGGGCGCTGGACTTTCCTATGGGCTTCAAAAATCCCCCTGATATTTTTTTGAGGGGCGCCCATGACACCCCAATAGGTTATATTTTCTACGAAAGCGGGCAACCAGGCTCAGTGTTGCCAGATCGAGGGTAAAAAGCCGTATCGTCCCCATTTAAATAAATGTAAAGCATACGGCTTTTTCACCCTAATCTGGTAACACTGACCAGGCTACCAAAATCGGTAACCGGCTCGACAGTTCGACTCGGCAATATTCGGATCCGCTCATCGCTTCATCTTGGCCACGCTGCGCCTTTCTTCTCCTGACTTCGCTCACCCTATCCGCGTCGCGTCACATCGCCCTCCCGATATTCGTCTTCTGCGGTATAAGGTCTTTCGGTTGACGTCAAACTGAAACAGTATATTTGGCGGGGAGTGAACCGGGAACCGCTGTGAGCCAAGTTCCAAGTTCAAGATCGCTGTTGGACAGTTGGCGGTCGCGACCCGCGGTCCCGCGCACCGCCCGCGATGATGGACGCTGCGGCCGGCGATGACGTGTGGTACCAGGGTGCGACCCGCGATGGGGGGGGGGGGCGACCAAGTTTGAATCGAGGATTTATAATCATGCAAATAAGTGCGGGTTGAAGGAGGAGAACGGTGAGCGCAAATTGAGGCGAAACGGGTGGAGGATTGGGGAGGGGGGGGGCAGAGCTGTAGAGCGGAGTATATTATGTGTTTACCCGTGAAATTTGTACTTTTGAGTTTTCCCGCCTAATCATTTCGCTCATTTCTGCTTTAGTTTACACTTGCCAACTGCTCACCGACCATCACCAGCCTCATTCCGTTTATATACGTTCGGCGCACATTGGGTGAATCACGTACGAACAAAAATAGTACATTGTAAAAAAAAAAAAAAAAAAAAAAAAAAAAAAAAATCCTAAATTCGAGTAATATTACCGGTGGGCCGATCATTTACTTCATCGTTAAATCGATCGATAAAACTGTCCACGAGTGATTCTATCGTAAAAATTGTAAAACTTGACTGTTGCTATGGTAACCATCGTTAAGAGTCTCGTTTTATAAAGACTATTCATGAGTAACCTTAAAAAACGGACACTATAACACGATGGTTACCATAGCAACGGCTAAATTTTACAATATTCGACCAATAGAATCACTCGTAGACAGTTTTAACGATCGGTTTAACGAAAAAGTAAATGATCGGTCCGCTGATCAGTGGCGAGGCGTGCGATTTGACAACGTTCCTTTCCCCCATATTTAAACACATTAGAAAGGTAGAATGCCTGGTATGCCCGATAGAATCACTCGTAGACAGTTTTAACGATCGGTTTAACGAAAAAGTAAATGATCGGCCAGCAGATTCACAACAATATGTTAACCAATAAATATATACACAGAGAAAAATAATTCGGTAAAATTTGATCACCGAAGTTTTCGGTTAGAGGAACCGAAATGTTCGTCCTGAGTACCGAATGCTTCATTAGTAATACTGAGTATTAGGTTGGGGCGGAATTTGGGTTACACTTACCGATTTCTTCGGTACTTACGACCGAACATTTTGGTTTATTCGACCGAAAATTTCGGTGATCAAAATAAGTCGAATCTTCAGTTCTAACAACCGAAGCATTTTTCTCTGTGTAGATTTTATACAGGACAACTCTGGAGTTTTTATCAGAGTCTGCAGGTCACAATACCAGGATTTCCTCAACAATTTCAAGAGCTATGATATACACATACTATAATTCTAGTGATAGTACCAGAATCTCCTCCGTTGACAAGTCGCTGTGCTTCTAGTTACCATTGTTTTCGAGTGTACACTGGCAGGTACAGGAATTTCTCCTTGATTGACCAGAGGCACATATTCGAAAGTATAGATTTTTAGCAGTTCAAACTAATTAATTACTAGAGCAAACTATCAACGTGACCGGCAAATTTTGTTCGGGATAGGTCGCTGGTCGCCTTCAAATTTAAGTGCCGCAACACCACATTCAAAAAATACAGAGCAACTGTTACTACTCACAGGATGTGGTGGTGCATCATTTGTAATTGAAGGCGAACTGCCACCGTGACAGAGCCTTGATTGCAAAAGCGAATATTACGAGGAGTAATTGAAAGCTGTTTCTGATGAAGATACGAACTCACTCTCGATTGTAACAACTGTGTGCAAAAACATCTCACAATAGACGGATTTAGTGTGACGTCATGATGAAAAACATTGGATCGAAACAAAATTATGTTCCGTTTCACTCGTTTTCACGTGATTTCCAGCAGAAAAATCGGATCCTTTCAATCGCAAAACCATGCTCCTAAACAATAAACATACGATGCCTTGAGTTTTATTTTACTAATGGATTACACCGTGCTTTAAAATCCTTTTCAGCTCAGACAATATTTTCATAAATCACACATTAATTTACAATGGGGCAGTTGCAAGGGTCTGAAATGTTGTTTTTTATAAAGAAAATGAAAGTACTTGATGAGCTGAGAACAAAGATGCCTTACTTTTCTAATTAAGTCCCATTGTTCCGGAGATGAGATTTTGGCCCAAAATACATTGTTTTAAATGGGAATTCCGCATTGTGACGTCACTACGCACACGGTTTTTTACAACTTTACGCTTGTATCTCCAAAACCGGGGCACTTAGGAAAAAACCAAAGGCTTCATTGCTCTCAGCTCATCAAGTACTTTCATTTTTTTTTTTTAAAAAACACAGCATTTCAGACCCGTGCAACTGCCCCATCACAGTTACATCGAAGGAAGTCCTGTATTACTTAACAGAGGTTAGGATGATAGATTGCCATTGAGTGCGTTAAGTCGCCAATCAGTAGCGTGGCGTGCAATTTGGCAACGTCGTACTATGTTCATTTAAACCCATGTAAAGGTCGAATGCGAAGGTGTTCACCAAACACCCAATAGTTCGATCTTTTTAATGGGTTTAAATGAACACATTACAACGTTGCCAAACTTCACGCTACGCCACTGTCGGCAATGATAAATAAGAAACCAAGCAGTAAGACAACGACAAAACTGGGGAAATAATTCGGTTAAGCTGTATGAAAAAATTAATTTGAGATCTTTCAGGAGTTACGTTGGAGTGAATAGATACACATATATTTTTAAAGTACCTGAAGTCCGTTGGTGCAAAATAATTTGAGCGAACCGGTTGTTAATTATGGGAATTTTATGCTTTAGAGACACGGCTGCACTACATTTTTGCCTTCAAAATAAACTATAAATCGGGTCAATAGAATTTCAGTACCAATTTGAAACACGCCATAAAGAGTAATTGAAGTAGCTGAATCCATTTCGACACTCAACTTTTACGGAATCGCAACGATATCCTTATTTTTACCAATTTTTTGTTCAGGTTGCCGAACAATGAGAATTATAGAGCCTAAAGTAATCTAGGAAAAACATTAAAGCTCCAACCAAAATCGGCGGCTCAAACACACGTAATTCGGCTGATTTGACTTCCAACGTTCATAGAATTTTAAGCTTAAAATGTTTACTAACAATAAGAATTGAAACTGTCAAGTTGTGCATTTGGTGCATTTTCGGTCACAATCCTTCCTTGATCGATGCCGACTCGTTAACCCATTACAGACCAGCGAGCTGATCGGGAACTTCATAGTTAAACTGATCGATAAAACTGAATACAAGTGACAGGATTGGGTGGGAGACCGATGAGGGGCGGAAGTCTTTTGAAAACCATTGTTCAGTCGCTCGTTATGTAAAGGTGTCTCCGAGCAACCTTTACGTACCGAGCGACTGGACAATGGTTTTCGAAAAAGATCCACCCTGAATTGATCTCTCACCCAATCGTGTCACTTGTTTTCAGTTTTATCGATATGGTTAACTATGAAGTCCCCGATCAGCTCCCAGGTTAGCTCAAAAGAACGCCTCTCTTCCGTGTATGTAGGGAAGGTAGTTAACTGTCAGTACTCGTGGGAGTTGGAATTGCCTATACGGCGAATTGAAGGCACCCGAACTAAGCCTTATCTTGTAAGTGTTTTAATCGATAATCGAGTTTACCCTGAATGAGGACTGTAAAAATGTAAAATAGACGAGAGGAGAAAAACGAGTATACTCGGGCTTGGCCCATAAAAGGTTAAATAGAGTGAATTTACAATTAATTGAACATTTTTTATCCAATTTCTTACGAGTAACTCTAGGAGAGCGAAAGAGATCAGAAAAAAGCGGTTTGGTAGCGCTGACAAAACTTTTGGTAGAAAATGACCCAGCATAACATTTTCGTGGAGCCAATCAAATCTTTGAGACAACCAGCAAAATCTCTTTAGTCAGACGTACAAAACCTTTGGTTAGCTTTAATAAAGCTTTTTGCTGGGGCTGCGCCATTTTTCAACCAAATGTTTTGTCATATCAGTATGGGGGGATACAGGAACTCGTCTGTCTCTGTCTCAGTGTTGCCAGATTGGGGTGAAAAAGCCTTACGCTTTACATTGATTTAAATGGGGACGATACGGCTTTTTACTCTCGATCTGGCAACACTGCTGTCTTCTTCCATTTGAATACGTGCTTTAGAAAAGGGCGGAGATAGGGGCTAAAGTCACGTGATGGCCCCCTCTGCCATCCTTTTATATCACATGTGTTCAAGTAAGAGGAGAGAGAGAAAGACAGATTCCTGTATCCGCCCATGGTCATCGGAGCTACCACCGGAAACTCCCATGATATGAGCCAATGGAAACAAGATTTGGAATTTACCAGCACAAATTGACAACCGTGTTTGCTTCAAGATGGCGGAGTGCTTTTTCAGGTTATATTAAATTTGCTATCAGATTAAACGCATAACCAATCACAACCCGGCCATTTGCCGAAGATTGCCGGAAACGCTCACTTTCCAACATGGCGGACCCGAATACATCCGAAGGAAAGAATATTTCAAAATGAATGGGGCACTTGCGAACTTTTGCTACACGGGATTGAAGAGTTGATTCTTGCATAAAAACCTGTAAAAATGACGATGAGTACACTAAAAAATCACGAAATTCACTCTTAGAATGGAGCTTAATGGCGGCTCGACGCAATTATCATGGGAGATTCCTATCTAAATTGAGACATACCCTGTGTTTCCAAAGAGAAAGTGGCATAGGAATCTCCCATGATACCTGCGTCGAACCGACATTACGATCTTGTCATTTATGTAGTTATGTAGGTTCATTACTGAATTTTCCCTTGGTAAAAATTTTCCATGACCAATTTTACATGGTAATCGATTTCCATGGAAATTACACCACTTTCCATGGAAACTACACCAATTTCCATGGAAAACGCACACCGATTTCCATGGAAATATGCGTGGTTTCCATGGAAAAGCACTCGGGTTCCCTGGAAATTTGAACAATTTCCATGGAAATCTATTTCCATGTAAAATTGGTCATGGAACATTTTTACCAGGGATTAAACTTTCTCAGTGTAATTATCGTGATTTTTGCAGGTTTTTACATCAGAATGGACTATTTATTTGCTCACAGCAAAAGTTTGCAAGATCCCTATTAGAGGTTTCCGTTCTGATTAGCGCTGTACCAAAGCGTTTTTGTCTGTTTTTGTCAGAGTAAAACATTTGGTTCGATCCGATTTTGATCGTGACGTCATCCGGTCCACCAGTTTGAAAAAAAAAGAAAAGGGAAAAGAAAATCGAGAGAAGGTGAGGGCCGTTCGTTCGATAGCCGCGATGTCATAAGATTTAACCCAGAGTGCGGCTATACACGGCAAGCCGGCAAACGGTCCATTCATCCATCCACAATTTG
Source organism: Trialeurodes vaporariorum (assembly GCA_011764245.1). Taxonomy (NCBI): domain Eukaryota; kingdom Metazoa; phylum Arthropoda; class Insecta; order Hemiptera; family Aleyrodidae; genus Trialeurodes; species Trialeurodes vaporariorum. The sequence goes on from VMOF01000320.1 coordinate 52,238,838, forward strand.
AAATCGGGCGGCTCTGGCCAGGGCGGGCGTAAATTGTCGGCTAATGACGCACGTCGTAAGTACGCGCTGGCACTCGCAAACCTCTTCCCGCCCCTCCCCTCCCATTCATCCCCCGCGTATACCCCCGTACAACATCGTCCACTTCACCCGGCACATTTCGCACTCTCTAGATCTCGTGCACGATTGATCGAATCGTCGGATCGGTATTAAAAAAAAATAAAAAAAAAATGAAAAAAAAAAAATGAAATCGACCCATCTTTCCTTCCCGCCCTAGTATTTCCTCTTTGAACTAATCTCTTCGTCACGAACGAAGTAGGTAATTCGACCGCAAGGATGCGCTGGAGCACAAAGCTTGTTTTTCTTTTTTTTCAAGACATAGACGGAACCACCGTGCTTAAGTAAACAACATCGTAACTACAAAATGATGGAATTTCTTTTTTAACGCGTGAAATATAAGCTGCATTTGCTGTCTGGTCTTTTCGGTTTATCAAAGATTACAAAATAATATAAGAAATGTACGCATCTAAACGAAACATTCCAATGTTTGTAGGTTCTGTTCATGTTTACAAAAACGAGATGGTTCCATCTATGTAGTTATAAGTCGGTGATACATAGTGTCTAGTATAGCGCGGGTTGTTTGAAATGGAAGGTATTTTCTGAGTTAATGAGTGGATTTTTAATGTGCGCATCGTTATTTTCGCCGAATTTTACGTTGGAAACAATGAGTTTTAATGATGTATCAAAAGTACGCAACAGACCCATTTCTTTGATCCGCCAGCGAATCGACTTCGCAAAACCTGGATAAACAAGAACTTCTGAGATTCTGATTATTATCATATCGGTGACATCGGCAACTCTGGACTCTGCCTAACTATTTGTCACCTGATGGCGCGCACAGCACCGCACCGCACCGTTGCGTTGATCCATCGATCATTATAATCGTATTTTCGCGACGCGATGCTCGGTCAACCGTAACCATTTAAACCTAACCATAGTGATCGTTCGGAACCAATGGAGCCATCGCGTCTGACCCGGTCAGCAGTACCGTTGGTGGTGTTGAGTTGTCTGAAAAATATCCAATTGACAAATATTTGTGGACTAATGTGAGAACCTTCAATCAGACATTTTTTCAAACAAACTGCCCCTCTTAAAAACCACTTTGAAACGAATAATTCACAATTTCAAACCCATTTTTCCGCCTGAGCCACTCATGCTATTTCATCCCCTCAGCAAATTCCTTTATCTGGCCACTTTTTGTGCAGAAGAATGAAAACGTCACACGTAAGAGTATTTGACCCGAAAACCTGGCCAAAAACGGAAAATTGATAAGTCGCCCAAAAAAAAACTATTGATGGTTTTTGAGAGGTAAGTAACCGCTCTATTGCGTAATAGATGTGTCAGAACATCTACGTTTATCTACTGATTAGGGGACAACATGGAACTGAGCGCTCGACGCACCTGCGGTTGTTCACCGCTCGAAGCGCTGTTACTAATCAGTCAACATTTTCCATCGAGGACAAACGTTGGGGCATCCAAAAATTTCAGCGATTATGGACGTTGTTTTAGATGGTATGTGCTTCATTTTGGTGGCAACAATTTCTTTTTCCGTGCATTTTTGACCCTTTTACATCTAATTTAAAATGGGCATGAAAAAAATCTCTAATTTTAGGCTCTATCTTTTTAAAAAAAGGCAATTTTGAATACGTTCCGGGCAAAACCGGGCACAACCAAAACAAGGGGGTTAGAGTAGACCCTTTTAGGCAACTGCTCCAACAGTCAAAAATTGCAAGAAATTGCCCCTTTTTTTTAAAAAGCATGTTGAAGTCAAGCCTTTTTTATGAAATAAGCGTCAATAACTCGGCAAAAAAATGAGCTATCGACCTTTGGTTTGAGCCAAAAGTCTTAATTTTTTACCCCTTTTCCAACCACAAACCGTGCAAAAGGAGTTTTGAGTTTAAATTGGAAAAGTAACCAAAATCGATTTTCAAATATTCGAGAACACGCAAATATTTTTGGCCAGGTTTTTGGGGTAAATACTCCTACGTGCGTCAGCAGACAAATTTCATACCCAAATGAGAACACTGCTGAAGAAATCAATTTTATTATTGGGTAAGTATACAACCAATAAAATTGATTTTATGCCGTGCCGATTCATGAGTTGGTTCCCAGTGCCACTTTATTGATACCGAAAACCAATCTATTAGTTGGAGTACCTAAAGTGTAGGGTGAGTACAACCAATATATATTTTATTGCGCAGATTTCACGTCACTGATCATTAGTCAGGCCAGTCAGGCCAATCAGGCGAACCTGGTGGAGGCTGGTGGTGAAATCTGGCAGCGCTGCAATGGGGCTCTTGCAAAATTTTGCTGTGAGCAAAGGAATGGTTAAATCTGATGTAAATACCACCAAAAATCACGAAAATTACACAAAGAAAGTCTAAAATTCAATGATAAACTCACATAACTGCCATGACGGCAAGATGGAAATGGCGGTTCGTCGCAGGGATCATGGGAGATTCCTGTCTATTATTTCACATTCTCTACGGAAACACAGAGACATGTCTCCATTTAGATAGGAATCTCCCATGATACCTGCGTCTCTCCGCCATTAAGCCCGATTCTAAGAGTGAATATCGTGACTTTTTAGTGTACTCATCGTCATTTTTACAAGTTTTTATGCAAGAATCAACTCTTCAGTCCCCTGTAGCAAAAGTTTGCTAGAGCCCCATTACTTAGTCCAATTTAGCCCTTGAAGGACCAGGTTAGTTCAAGAGAACACCACTCGCTTCCGTTTCTAGAGGGAAGGTAGTTAACTGTTCGTACTCGGTGGAGTTGGAATTGCCTATTCGACGAATTGAAGGCGCCCGAACGAGACCTTATCTATTGTAGTGATTTCTATATTTGCGTTCATCCGGAATGAGAGCTAGAACAATGTGAAGTAAACTCGAGGAGAAAAACGAGTAAACTCGGGCTTGGCCTATAAGCGGTTAAATGTCATTGAAAAGGCCGAAATTTTGGGGGTGCACACTGCACTCCCTCGAAGCAATATTTTACATGAGTTTAAATGAACGAAATGCGATGTTGCTAGATTGCACGAGCCACAATTGGGGGAACCAATTCTTTTTTTCAGAGAATAAAAATGTATCTTAAGCACACTTTTGATACAGTAATTATGGTTTTTTTCTTGCTAAATGAGATAAAATGTAGCGGTTTGGACCATTCTTCATCATTTTGGCTGAATTTTCTTTTTTTGGGGTTGACCCCCCCCCCCCCCCAGGGGGCTATCTCAAAAATTTTAAATGGCAACCCCTATCTTGTGATACATCGTTCAAAAGGGCGTAACATTCCAAGACTTTTGGCGCAGACCGGAAGTTGATATCGTTTTTTGTTTTCGATATATCGAATTTCAAAGTTCGATTTGGACCCATTTTCAAAAAATCATTACTCCACTTTGGCAAGTCGGAATTAGAAAAACTATGGGTCCAAAATACTCTAAAAAGTAAGTACTTTTCAGATAACGAAATGGTTTTGACATAAAATTAGTCCAAATTTCATTTTAGAGCCCTAAATTTTTTTTAAAAATTTTTCCCCTAAAAGGGACTATCTTGAAAATTCCCTTCCGCGACCCTTATTGAATGATACGTCGATCAAAGAAGCATAAAAAGCTGAACATTTTGGCGCAATCCGGATATCGATATCGTTTTTCGTATTCGAGATATCGAATATTAAAAGTTCAATTTTCGCCTACCTTCAAAATTCGATACCTTCTAGTAAAAAAAAAAACTAAAATTTCTAGTATTTTTGCAATAGTTGGCAACATTATTTACGAAAGCTCAACCTCAAATACAGTTCAAAATGGAGTGAATTTGCACGAGGATTGCTGTCTCTTATAGACTTTCACACACGATCAGTATTTAAAAGAATTATTTCTCACGTGTTAAATTTCATAAGGCCGAAAATAATTTGGACACGCTCTTCTGGCCGATCAGATTGCTTCTTGTTTTTCTTGCTTTCGTTTTCATTACAATTAATAATTTTCTTAATTTATTACCATAGCAATTTTATTTTGAACAAAAAAGCCACATACAGCATATCATTTCATTAAAAAAATTCTGTTCAATCGATTTGAAGAAGTTGGAACAGAGCAATTCCGCTCAAAGCAGTGGCGGCTCGTGCAATGTGGCAACAACGTAACCCCTCCATTTAAACCTATGTTAAACAATAGATCTTCAGGAGGTGCAATGCACCCCCAAGTTATCAATACTTTTGCATAGGTTTAAATGGCAAAAAGCATAGTTGCCAAATTGCACGAGCCGCCACTGGCTCAAAGATTTCGAGGAAAACGGTCCGGAGCACCAAAATCCCGTGACAATTTTCATGAGGCCGAATAAGTTTGGACTTCAGGCTCATCAACCAATCAGAGCAGCTTTCATTTCCCTTCCAATCAACATTGGCTACTATACTCAGTGCATAGGTTATCCATTTAATTGCGACTCTTGCTTACTATTTGGTTGCGTGATCCCCCAATTAGGTACAAATCGTGTGAGATTCGACTGATTTTGGTTTGAAATGAAACTATTAGAATTGTCAATTTTATTGTTAGAAAAACGAAAAGTCAATTTGAAGAAAATAAGGGTGTACCTCATTCTGGCATGTTTCACGGGTGCTCATTCCATTAACCAATTTCGTTTTCTCAGAGTTCCGTTTGCTCTCTCCTTTTTTTCTCTCTTTCTCTCCGAACGCGTCCTTCACTAATTCCGGGAACGTGATACCTTGGGTACGGCGAAAAGATCACAAACGCCTTGCGTTATGATTTCGAAGAACACACAATTTTCGCAGGAGAGTATATATTTAGCATATCTTATGAAATTCAAGTTGACAGAAAAACCGCCGTGTGGCGCGGCGTGCCTCTGCGTCAGGAGACAGCGATTCAAACGTTCCAGGCTTTAATTTGGCTGCAGAGGTCTGAGAAAGTACACACTTGGCTTCAAAGTTTTGCCGCGTCGCGCCGCACATTGGGCAGCATGGAAGGGATACATGAATGCCTCTGTCTCTCTCCCTTCCTATTGGAATGCGTGCGCTAGAAAAGGACAAAGATAGGGGCTAAAGGCACGTGATGGCTCCATCTGCTGTCTTTTTCTAACAAATGCGTTCAAACAGTCGGGAAGAGAGAGAAAGAAAAATTCCTGTATCCGCCTTAATTATAGGCAGACATGACCGACTTACATACGGATCAGAAATCGGCAGGTTGAAATCGCACAAGAGTACTGTCAAAACCTTACAGTACACATTGCGGACACTGAAATTACATTATATTATTCAGCAGAAATGAATTGTTGCGCGTGATTTCGTCTGAAACACTATAAAACGACAGTTTTTTTTTTTATTTTTACGAAGAAGCGGTTTGCTCAATTAAACGTTACAAAATCTTTCACCACGCAGTTTTTTCCTTCAGTATGCGGTGATCCAACTAGTCAATCTTCATGCAATTTTTACATGAGATTCTCTAGGTTGCAGATATGTTTAAAATAAATTGTTTGTAAACATATTATACAGGAGTGTGCAGAGGTTTTCGGAAGGGGGGGGGGGTTGCAATTTTGCCGCCCTCTACGAATCGCCACCCATCAAACTTATGAATCAAATTATACCCTTCTTTTATTTGCTTGCTTGCACACACTGATTTTGCCGCCCCGGAAAGTGCCGGGCGAGCCCCCCCCCCCCCCCCCAGTAAGCCTCTGATATTTTATGAAAAAAAAAACTAATAATTATCTCTAGGTTTCACGCAAAATTAGGAGGAAAGATCACAAGTATTTGCACTTTACCATTTCTTTTAAACCATTTCCTTTCTTATAATACTCTTCCTTTATTCCCGCATTACAATTTCAATTTTGTCGCAGTCATGCGAAATTTTGAAAACTGGTTCTTGAGTTATGCCTCTTCGTAAAAACACAGCAATCGATTCATGACCACTCAATTGGTCATTTCAGTCAACTGTGCAGCGTCATTCATTTTAGAGCCTCCGTGCTCTCTCTCTGCTCAACCATGCGGCCACAACTTCGCCGATCTCGTATATTAGTCTTCACCCCCCTTACATGAATGAGCGGGTTTTTATATTTATTTTTATTTTATTTTTATTTTATTCTCAACCTTGGACACACACTAAGATAAAAATAGAGTTAGAGGCGGATCATCACATTCACGGGGTCCATGCACGGGTGGGAGAGGGAGGGGAGGGATAGAGGGAGCGAGGGAGGGTGGAGGAAGGGGGAAGGTCGTTAGCTCGTGCATGCGCAAAATAAGAGTTATGAGTCAAAATCCGCAAGTGAGAGATATTCAGGGTTGCCAAATTTGGCGGGAAATTCAAAACTCTTACATAGGGTTAAATGGGAAAATACATACTTAAGTACGGTAGTAAGCAAAACGGCAGCCCTGGAGATACTAGAACAAAGAAAAGAAATGCGAAGGGAGAGAGAGAGAGAGAGAGAGAGAGAGAGAGAGAGAGAGAGAGAGAGAGAGAGAGAGAGAGAGAGAGAGAGAGAGAGAGAGAGAGAGAGAGAGAGAGAGAGAGAGAGAGAGAGAGAGAGAGAGAGAGAGAGAGAGAGAGAGAGAGAGGGAGAGAGAGAGAGGGGGAGAGAGAGAGAGAGAGAGAGAGAGAGAGAGAGAGAGAGAGAGAGAGAGGGGGGAGAGGGGAGAGGGGGGAGAGAGAGAGGAAGAGAAAGAGGGAGAGAAAGAGAAAGGGAGAGAGAGAGAAAGAGAAAGAGAGAAAGAGAAAGAGAGAGGGAGAGAGAGAGGGAGAGAGAGAGAGAGGGAGAGAGAGAGATTCGGAAGAGAGGATATAGATGAAAGAAAAACCTGCTACGTATTTTTGCTTCGGTCCTAATACGATTAGTCTTCAGGAAAATAAACAAAGGTCAATTTCTCGTATTTTCAGGAATCAAGAACAAGGCTTGTAAATTATAAGTGTGCTATTCCAAGGAAAATGAACCTATTTTTACGCGTGCAGTTATCACAGTGGAACAGTTTGATTAAAATAAGAAGATGGAGCTTTTCAGGTGAAAATAGCAAGCTATTTGTAGCTTATACCCCAGGCTGCTTGTAACGCTTGACGTGGAGTGGTTCCGATTTTCAAAATTTGAAAGAGTCGATTTTTTTCCTCTTCTTTTCAGAGAGAAATGAAATCTCCTGAAATCGTGGATACGTACAGAACTGATTCTCTTTTGAAAACTCTTTCACTCTCACAAATAGCACTCAGGGCGGACGCGGACGTTGTGAACAGTGGCGAAGCGTGCAATTCGCAGTTCGTCCATTTAAACCCATGAAAAATATCGAACTATAGGGTTTTCTGTGGGTTTTTTTTTTTTTTAAACGTCCGCATTCGACCTTTTAAATAGGTTTCAATGGACACAATACAATGTTGCCACACTGCAAGATACGCCACTGGTTGTGAATTAAGTAATCTGCATACTTCAAATAGGGGTTAATAAAAGAACATTCTGCCGCTGCATTTTATTTGACGAGAGTGCGGTTTGTGAAAGGGTAAAAATAGGGCCAAACTTTCGTCATGTAAATTGACTCCAAGAGAATCGAGGAAAAATTTTCCGACTCCCCATTAACACATCATATATGTGAAAATTCCGATAAACGCAACCCCCTTCCTCCCTTAAAAAACCCTGAGGGATGGCGGTTATTTTGGAGGAATCGAAAATATTTCCGATGAATTTTATAAGGTTAATAATTAACGTATACTGAAAGTTGATCCAATTTCGCTACCCCCAAGTCGCACTCTTGCAAAAAAATACAATGGCGTGGTTATCTGGATCTCCACGCTGAATTTTTTTTTAAAGAGGGATAGAATCTATTGATCAGCTTCAGCAATAGTGCGGGCCGCAACAAAGACGCTCCAAGAATTTAATTTTTACCAAATTTATTAAATTTCTCTCTTTGTTATTTTTCTTTTTATTGAACCATTCTAACTTGGCCTGCTACTATCAATAATGTTAGAGCTCGTTTCACGAAAGTTGGCCGATGACAGATCGTGCCGTTCACTGCGCAAAGACGCAAACTCGTCTCTGCGCAGTACACAAACCCTTCTGTCATCGGCCAACTTTCGTGAAAACGACCTCTAGTGATCTTGTATTTACATACAATATGCCAGAAGCAGGAAGCCTTTCATCAAGTCATTTTTCTACAAAAGGTTATGTCAGCGCTACCAAATTGTTTTTATCTGTTTTTTTCTGCGTATGTGTGATTGTGTGAGTACGGACTCTTGCAGCAAGATTCGATGACCAAACCGCAAGTTAAAGTTCGGAAGGAAAAAAAAAAAAAAAAAAATCCGCAGGAAAAAAGCACACCCGATATCATGGGCCCACTTTTCCGTCTAGATTTCCTCAATCACCATACACACTAATTTAAATTGTCTGAATGTAATTTCTGTCTAAAATGGAACTTTTCTTGTGCCCAGAGAAAAAAGAAATTTTCGGAATTAATTAAGTTTTCATTCGAGAGACCTTGATAAACAAAATCCGTGTGCCACGCGAAGGCTAATGAATTGATGCCAATAGATTGGAGGACGGAATTTAATAAAATTGTTAAAATGATTTGGATAGTGGAACTGAAGGAATCGTTGGGGTAATTGGTACAGCTCGTTTCAGAATTGGAGACGCAGCTCACCGATGATATAATCTTTGGCGAATTTTCAATTTCCATTCCTTCATATCAAAAAAAAAATGTTCCTGCGACTTCAACTGTTCGCTTTTAAAACGGATTTCAATGAAAAGCCCACGCTCGAATTCAGTTTCATGAAGTTTTGCTGTGTAATATGATAAATTAAGTTGGGAAATTTCAAAGATTATCGGTCTAGTTGCGCCTATACACTTCTGAAATGACCTCTAGCAATCATCGCTGTTACTTTATACACTACATATACATACAATCAGTGGCGTCGCGTGCCATCTGGCAACAATGCAACTGCTCCATTTAAACTCACAATCAGTAAATATATCGAATTTTCCTTGTGCACTGTGAACCCCCTGAATTCGATATTTTACATGAGTTTTAATGGATAGAATACATTGTTGCCGAATTGCACGCGACGCCACTGCATACAATATGTCCCGGAGGCCCTTACCGCGGGACCAAGTTTAAAAACATGTATCTCATTTCCATAAACAACAAGTGTGCTCGTTAATTGTAGTTTAGCACAGCTTGTCTATTGATTTTTATGAGATATTCTGCGAATCAAACTATGTAGCCAGTGGAACCGCGGATCTGCGTTGTTTATCGTAATGTTATACGGTTTTCAACCTGAACCTGGTAAGAACTTCTGGAACACACTGTATAAATGCGCAAATAGAGAATGGGTCTGTTGCGTACTTTTGCTGCATCAATATAACACATTGTTTCTAAAAATAACGATGCGCATATTAAAAACTTTCAAAATCCACTGATTAACTCAGAAAATACCTTCCATTTCAAACAACCCGCGCTACACTAGACACCATATCACCGACTTATAACTAGAGTATACTATAAGACCCGAGTATTCCCGATCAATGCTACTTATGAGAGAGCCGAGGCTAATCGAAAATGGCGGCGATCAGTTTATCAGGAATGTAAACATTGAGTGAGCAATCGCGTTTCTTCAGTAGTATCGTATTTATTAGTAATTTTTTTGGTGCAAAATTAATCTTGATTGTATTTTTTAAACAGCAAAAAGAGTTAATCAACATATTTTCATAACAAAGGAAGCGTGTCTCGTCTTATTTGAATGACGCGCCAAAACTGTCTTCTAACTGCACGGTCGATTTCGCTAAGCGAACATGGCGTCGTCGAGAATACTCGGGTCTTATAGTATACTCTACTTATAACTATACATAGATGGAACCATCTCGTCTGTGTAAACATGAACAGAACTTACAAACATTGCAATGTTTCGTTTAGATGCGTACATTTCTTATATTATTTTGTAATCTTTGATAAACCGAAAAGACCAGACAGAAAATGCAGCCACTAGTTCATGTATTTAGAACGGAATTCCATAATTTTGTAGTTACAATGTTGTTTACTTATGCACGGTGGTTCCGTCTATGTACTAGTATACCGGTGCAAATAGTGTCTAGTGTAGCGTGGGCTGTTTGAAATTGAAGTGATTTCCTGAGTTAATGAGTGGATTTTGAACGTTTTTAATGTGCGCATCGTTATTTTCGCCGAATTTTACATAAGAATCAAGGTTCTAATCTGTTGTAGCAGAAGTATGCAACAGACCCATTCAAATTCAGTCTGCGTGTTGACAATGAGAGAGATATACCTACAAGCAACAGTCGGAAAAGTGGTTTATCAACCTGCTTACTATTGTTCATCGAATTAGAGTTCGACACTTGAATAGTGGCAGCCTTGGGTGTAATCAAATCACACACATCACACTTCGCGCTTGTAAGAACTTACGCTCTAACGGACGTGAAAGAAAACACAGACACGCCAGATGTGAAGATGCTAGACAATAAGATGCAGAGATGTGTTACACTTGCCACCACCAACGCGCCGTCATTAGCCCACGACTCGGCTCATCTTCGAGTGAAAAGCGATACATCGATTCAAGAGAAATCAGAACAGTTCAGTTGTTTACTGATTGTGACCTGACCGCGAGCAAGACCTAACGGCGCGTAGAACGCAAATAAACTCGGGAGTGAAACAAAAACATTAAGTGATTTTTTCTTTCATGGAAAGCGCGAGAGTAGATGCCGATTATGGGAGGATGAAGCTGGACAACAAGGGCATAGACTCAAGTAATATTTTCATGTTTTACAGGTTTTTTTTTTTTTTTTTTTTTTTTTAAGTTAAAAAGTTTAGGTTGGGGATTCGTGTGACGTGAGACTTTGTATGAGTGGACAGAGAGAACAGAGAAAAACTATATTGGAAATTTTGAGACATCAAACGATTTTTTAAATTCCTATAGTCACGGGCAGCTTTTGGGGGTCAAAAGTTTGCCTAGAAGGCGATAAACTTGGGGGGGGGGGCGTCAGTCGAAGAAGCAAGCTAATTGTTGTATAGGTACGCATACACAGATTTCATGATTTTCATCCAGTAAACAACAGAAATATCAAGTTCGTAAGTAGGTATATACCTTGGATTGCTTGAAGGGGGGGGGGGGGTTGGTTAATCCCCAAGCTACAAAAGCTCAAAAGCAATCCATGCATACAGTTCAATAGCTACGTTATAACCAAGATTTCAACCCAGATTGAGCTTGATTTAGACTCAAACACGGGATATTGTCGGCGTTTGTGCGCATTTTCAACAGCTAAGATTTTCTTTCTTCACTTTCATTTTGATGAGCAATTGGACCGTGATGTTTGGTGCGATCAAATGAAATAAAATATGACACATTTTGAGCGAGAGCAATAGAATATACTGGGTCTTATAGTATACTCTAAAGAGCAACACCTTGCTAACGACGAAAACTGTCCCTCCTTGGATATCGGATTGCGTCCATTAAAAATGACGGCGCTTTGAAGTTAACGCAATCCAGTCGCGATTTCTTTGATACACTTTATCTTCTTTTTTCTTTTATACTTTTATTCATGCCTGATCGCCATTCGGGTTGCGTCCTTTAAATAATATGAGGCCGCTTTCGTGTTGCTGCAATATTCATTACAGAACATCACAAAGGGGCTGAATAGAGCAAACAAATAGTAAAAGACAATAATGTGATCAAAATTGTAGGAAACAGTAGAAAGGTTGGAAAAGTCGTACTTGGAATGTTCGTTCCTGATGTGCAAAACGAACCAAAAGTAAAACCAAAATTTGCTTGAAAAAAAAAAAAAAAAAAAAAAAATTTACCAAAATAAACGCAAGCTAGTTCATTCGCATAAGCGTTAACGTAAGGAAGGGGGGAGGGGGGTTGAGGTGTTGGCTCCACACCCCGCACCTCCTAAAACGAATTTGGAAGAATGAATGGGTGAAGGAGGGGCCGTTTTTTGACTTGTCAGTAATTTTATGAAAACGAGATAACATATACAAGAAAAAGCAAGGAGAAAAGGCAGGAGAGGGAAAAATTTAAGAAAGGAATAAAGAATGGTATAAAATAGTTGAGTCTTAAATTTAAAATTTTTCAGCTTTCCCCTCATTATATAAAATATACCTAATGATGACTGTTTGGGGTTTTCCAAAAAAATCGCGAGTTAATATCTCTGTACATTAGGTCCAGAGTGAATCTCATTTAGTGTCCACAGGGGAAAGAAGGAAAAAAGACCTGCAACCACCCCCTGAAAAAAATTTTGGAACTGCAGCCTCCCCCGAAACAAAAATCCTGGCTATGACCATGCGTATTAATATCTGCTTAAATTTAAATTGAGGCGTTTTATGTAAAAAGGGGTTCTTCGCGAAGAACCCCTTTTTGCGTAAAACACATTAATCGATTTGTCATATCAATAATAGTCTCTCACCAAAATCTCAGCTCAATATCTTGAAAACTCAGCGATTACGAGGTGTATTCGTGAATCGAGGCTTCGTTAAATGGGCGTTGTGATGCGAGTTTCAAGTTCTCCAAAAATCGCCGAAAACTTGGATCGCGGTTTTGAGGGCTTAAGAGTCGTCGGAGCGTAAAAACGCAAAGTATCTTTCATGTTGGAAATTATTCCAAATACATGGGAAGCGTATCAATTTTTCGATTCAATCGATAGTTCTCGATATATTTCGATATAAAGGCATTTTTGGCTACATTTTTGGATATATCTGGCAACGCCGGCAGGATATCTTGAAGTACTTTTTTTCGGGTGAAAGTACATGCCATATGGACCATCTCTGCCGAAAATCAGCGAATGATTATTTTTTCCTGCTATTTGGTGGTATCTTTAAGGCGGGGAGACCCGTTTTACGTAAAAAGGGGTTCCTAGGAGTCAACTTCAAAATATTGTGTAAAACACAGAAATACACGGATTTTAAAAAAACTTCAAGTCATTATGTCCGTAAAGAAACCTAGTTTTAGGGAAAAAATTTACACTAGCCATCTAGGTAGCCAGATCGATAGAAATCAAGTTACAAAACTTTGAATGCGTTTTTCTTCCAATTACAAAACTGCAAAGAACCCCTTTTTACATAAAACGCCTCAATTCTGAGTCTACTACATGAGTTTAGTTGAAGATCAAGGTTGAAGAGGGATTTCTTTTTTTTTATTGCATGAAAGATACCATTAACATGTGTGTTGAGTGGAAAGGCATACTTTTGTAGTTACAAATATCCTGGCAAGGTATCTTTAACCCCGCTGGTACATGATCATTCAACGGCAACATTTTTTTTTTTTGCGGCAAGCATTTATTTGCAATTTTCAAGCAATGATCATTGGATGGGTATCATTCGTTTGATCGTGAGTTTTCACTTATCTCTTCATTTGTCTGAATTACATACTTACTTTCTCAACAGTAAAACTCAGGCATGTCATGAATATGTGAGGAGGAAAGTAAGCGAAAAAATGCCTGTTATAGAATCTTGATATTGAGTGAGAAATGAAATTACTCAGCACCAGACTTGACTAAGGTCCATTAATAACAGATCAATCCAGAAGCGCTGTAACCTTTGAGCGCATTTCAAATAGGGCAGCAGACAAATTTGAATCAAATTGAGAAGCAGTGGGCCGCTTATAAACTGAGCATGAGGAATTTCAATTCAGCTTGCAGATCAAAGAGCTGCCGGACTGATCTGCTGTTCATGGGCCTTGAGATTTGACAAACTGGGTCTACATGGGTCCAACACCCAAGTCAAGCCACCACTACATATCCTAACAAGCACTAAACGCTTCTTAGAAAAATCAACAGTAACTTATGAACAAAAGTTTTACTTAACTTTTTTTTTTTCCTTGAAGAGGCAGTAGGTAGCGTTTTTTCCCCCTATTCTACAGAATGATACAGGTGGAACAATTTGCTTTCATCTGCCAATAATGTAAGGCAGTGATTTGGTGACTATCTTTTTAGCATAATCTGATAGCACTAAAGGCTGTCATAAGAAAGATTGGACAGAACAATTCTACAGCTTTTATAAGAAGATTAGTTGTATGCTTGCTGCCAATAGCGCGACCTTCCATTAACAAAGTAAATTTTGCAACTAATTTCATGGAAACCATAGAAGGTAGAATTGCAAAGTTCGATCATTTCTCAATCAGCGTACACAGTGTAGCCACTTCTAGAGCGTTTTAACGTGATTGGTGGTATTGAAACTAAAAAGACTCCCACGGAGACATTGATTCTGATGAACGGAAGCCGCAAATCCACCCTCTATGCCTAGAATAAAGTGTACTGTTACCTACCAACTCATAATGAATAATCTTGAGAGGTGAATCAGCTTTTACCAGCTGTCTCAAATCAGAAAAAGAAGAGCCGTCAAAGAAATTCTGCAAAAATCCCCTCGTTTCAGCAAATGAAAAAGGCTACTCCATCAGCTGATATTCTAAGTAAGATGTCATAGAATTGCTTACACTTATAGTGTTCTCTCTCCGAAAATGTTAGGCTTGGATGAAGTAATCCAAGGCTTTCATCAAACTAATCAATTTGTTTCAGAGTTGAACGAAAATAAGATGATAGATTCAATGCCATACCGGCCGCCTGGCCGGAGATAGAGGTCGTTCCATGAAAGTTGGCCGATGACAGATGGGTTTGTTTACTGCGCAGAGACGAGTTTGCATTTATGCGCATGTGCAAGAAAGCAAACACATCTTTGCGCAGCGAGCCGCATGATCTGTCATCAGTCTTCTTTCATGAAACGAGCTCTACCATGAATGGGAGCGTTGCCACAGCGCCACCAGCCAGCGGATCCAAGTGTAAGCGTATAGCTTTCTGACCGGCATGGTATGGCGAGTAAAATACAATCAAGGACTTTTTCCTAAAACCCATTAATTGCCCAAATTTTTCCACTTGAAGCGGTGGGTTTCAATACAGTACAGTTTGGCGTGGTGGGTAACACTGGCAAAAATTGTCTGACAGTGAACGTACCTAATTGCAAAGCAAGACTCTTGACACATTGGATCATGTTGGTACAGCACGGGCTGGAATGGTTGGTTTCTCCCAGATTGCAGTTAAAAGGAACTGCCACAAACCAACCACTCCTCAAATGATCAAGACTTACAGACGAGAGAGCACAGAATGAAATAAACTTGTAACCAAGTTTCTGACGGTGAAGCAAGGCAGGTCTCTGAATTGAACGACAGCCCGAATAAATCGACAACTTCAAAGACAATAAAATTTTTGTCAAAACAGAACAACCTCTGTGTGAAATAAAAACCTATGGCATATTTTCAAGGGGAAAACCGAGTTTTAGACCCACGATGAAGGATCAAAAGTGGAGGTAGAGGTTAATGAACTAAGTACCTTGATAACAGGACAGGAAATGTTGATGAAGCAAGACGAAGTGATGGAACCTCACTAGAAACAGACACTTTTCACTGCGCTGGCTCAAATTTGCAAATCGAAAAGCAGACACACGGACCTTAGCAGAGACAAAACAAATTAAATGAAACGAAAGTGACAAGTAATATTGCGAGAATCAACACTGTTCAAGGTCTTGATAGGCTGATACAAAGTACGCAGGTAGGCCAGAGATAATGATAAACGATTTAAAACAGAATTAAAGCAAGCTTTATACCGGTGAAAAACTTGTAGAAATTAGTAATTACAACTACACTTCACATCACTTCTGACAAATATGCGAACCGAGAAACGTTAAATTGATCTCATCACTACAATTTGAGCACACCGAACGAAACCCCGAAATGATAAAATGCGCCACGACACGACAGGCATCTAATCAACTAGAAAATAAATTGACGGAGAACAACTTGCACAACCCGACAGGTTGTTCTAGCAGTTCAAAGGTTTGCCAATTTACAGCCTCAAAAGCCCCCACAAGTAAACTGAATTGTTTGACGAGATCTATTCCAAGAGAAAAAGTTTAAAATTTACCTTGAATATCTAGGTGCTTTGCTTATATAGATTTAATCACTCAACTGCACAAGGCGAGAAATCATCTCTAATAAGATACTGCCATTCATTATTATTTTATCATTGGAAACACAGCTGCTCAGTGTTTTTTCCCAAGCTGTTATCAAACTGTGTTTTTTCTCCCTAACCTCAATACACGAGCCTCATTTCCAATTTTATGTAAATAAAGGAACAAAAAAATTGAGACTGACGTCTGTTGTGGCTATAAATTATTCTTTCATGGTTGTGGATTTGTGTTGTGTTGAGTGTCGCGTTTATTGTTGTTTTTATTTTCCTCGTGAGTGTAGCACAGCTGCCCACTGTTACTTTCAGTGGTGAAATCTGAAATCGTCAAATCGAGCGCGAAAGACAGGCAGAGACTCCAGTCATAACGTCCTGCTTATCTAAAATTATTATTATTTTCATTGGAGAAATCCGAAATCGTTGCCTCATTTGACTGTTGCTTTCTTAATTGCTTTATAATCTGAAAGAATTAGTTTCCGCGCTATCCAGCCATCATCTTATTACAAGTGTTAAACTATAATGAGCTTTCATCCACCCTCAGCTAATATCTAAGCCCCAATTTCTCACCTGAGATCCTTCTGTTGTTCATTCAACTGTAACATTTCATCCTTTGTTTGTGATTGTGGCTCATCATGTTCAACGGATCATTATTTGGTGAGCAAAGTTTTCACTTTCATCTTCAATGTCATTACTGGGACACAGGGTACTCACCTAGTTTCTATTCAAACCATGGATTACTGAGCACATATTATAAGCATTGTTGGCAGACATAAATAATCTGAATTGAGAATCGTTACCTGACAAAAATCAAATCATTTCTCCTCGGTCAGAAACATTATTCTAACTGCTGCTAATGAAGTAAACGACGAATAGTTTGCTTCTGTCAGTTCTCATTGTACGCACATAGTGAACTTATATTAGCGTCCCTGTGCATCAAACTGAAGGTGCAGATACCCAGTAACGTTGACTGCGCTCATGCATAGAGAACTCTTTGATGCAAACTAATGTGAAACGCCCTCTACGTAAGACATTCCACAACTTAAATTAGTTTGAAATTTTGAAGGCAGTTGGAGAATAAGATGAATAAGACAAACTCCGAATTTGAATCATCGTAAATGAGAACTATGCATGTTTCATGACTGTTTGAAGTTTCAGTCGTAGACAACGTTAGTTTATTATTAATTTATCTACAGTGCGTCTAAACTACTGCAGTTGGCGCAGTATAAGTTGAGTCCTGAGATATTGGTCAGTTTATACCTGAAAGAAGAAGAATTTTGCAAGGGTGCACAAGGTATGTGCAATCTGCAATATGCGCTGCTAGAGTCGTCGCAATTGGTGGCGGGGGATGACGTAGGCTGGTTAATCAAATGGGAACAAACTGGCTGCGTAAGCTAGTTAATGCTGGTCAACGGAGGTTGCCCTCTACGCTCCCTTGTTGGAATCAAACTACGCATACCTGGTTTTATCTACCTTGAACGGTGTGTAGAGTGCCAAGACATTGCTTGCGAAGGTCTCTGTTGTTTTTCCTGGTTGTCAGAGCGGAGTACACAGTGGGTTAAGCCACCATGTTGCAACGTGGGCTCAACTTATACTGCGCCAACTATAGGTAGGCACTGTACCATGTTGCTAAAGACCTAAAGTCCTAATTATGCCCTGTCTTGTTAGCTCTAGCTGAAGGTTAATTCATTTAACAGCATTGATGTGCGCCATGGGAATTAAGTCTGAAGCATGGACGTTCATTTTAACTATAAATGGTTTAGAAAAGAGCAAACAGTCTTTTTCAGTGGCGTAACAATAGCCCCCTCAGCCCCCGCAATTGCGGGGGGGCGCAAGGCGTTGGTGGGCGCAAAGAGAGAGAGGAGGAAAATACAGGGCGAAGGAAGAAAAGGAAAAGAAGAGTAGAAGGAAAGAGAGAAGAAGAAAAAAGAGAAGAACAAAAAATAGGAAAACAGGGACAAAGATGATAGAAAGAGGTGGATTTTGGAAGACTTATTGACGAATTCGAAACAAATAAGGTACGAACAAAAAAGTTTTGAAAAAACAGGTAGGCAATTTTTGATTTAAAATCTAAAAAAAAAAAAAAAAAAAAAAAATTGATTCATAACTTTTCTTTTGTCGGAGTATGTGCTCTATGAAGCCCTGGGGTCGTAGGCCGGTAAAGAGTGGAGTGGGGAAGAGAGGGGTTGTTAGAGAAGGTGGTGGGGGGGGGGGCACAGCTCTTTTTTTGCGTGGGGGCGCATGCATGCCTAGTTACGCCACTGGTCTTTTTTCTGTTTTGTTAGGCTGGCTTGACTAGATCTTTGTTAAAATTTAATACGACTGATTTTTTGATAATTGCTGGGGGTAAATTACTGAAAGATGTTCAAAAATATTTCTCTAGGGACTTGAAAAAATGTCAATGCTTTTGTAGACTAAATTTCATGGTGATGGTCTTGAGTAACAAAGCAGATGCCTTGTCTCTGCACTTTGGTTTATTTCCTTGCGTCTACCAGTATTTTGGTACTGTAAACATGCAAATTATAGAAACTTTAAACCATCACAACTCCCCGAATTGTCATTTTCGGCAAATTAAAATTTTGTGTAACCTTTGGGTGATGCTCACTGTAACCAAGGTTATAGATTAAAGAGGTATGCTCATCTGACTTTGCGCCACAAATCCAGTGGCGCGCAGTTCAAAATCACTGCAGGCAAGATGGCCAACAAAAGCAGAAAACGTATACTCTTTACAGAAAACATCGGGCTGCCTTTTGCAGGAAAGCAGAAAACAACCCAATGTTTTCCGCATAGAGAATACGTTTTCTTCTTTCGTCGGCCATGTTGTCTGCAGTGATTTTGAACTGTGCGCCACTGAATTTGTGGCGCGAAGTCAGATGAACATACCTCTTTAATCTATAACCTTGCACTGTAACTGTATGGAAAAGAAAATCTGCATCATCTTTTTTATGTTTTCTTTGTTACTTGATAATTTGCATCCCTGCAACTGTAATTACTTGTTGATTTTCAATTCCAGGGCTTTCAAAAACTTCCTTCAATTAATGACTTTTGTTTTATTTACTAATGTGATGCATTTTTTTCTGTTCAAGGTCTTTTTGGAAAAAAGACAAACAAAGAAGATATCTCTCCGAGTGAAGGAACAGCAACTCCCCCAGAAAATCCTTACTCCAGACCTAGCCTCTACCCAAGTCTAAATCCGAATGAAGTTGATGAAGCTGCAAAAAACTCGCTTCCTTATGTGTTAGTTCCTGAGAATGTTGAAGTCAGAGCATCCGACCCTGACATCCAACCGCCGAGATCAAAACTGTGCGAGAACTCGGATCCTTTGCAATCGATACCTGTCACGTTAGTCGTCGACCTAGATAATGTTAACTTAGATTCTTTCGACAGTGAATTCCGTAATTTTAGTAGCATATTATTGTCAATCATGGAAACTGACAAGAGACAAGATTATGATTATGACTTCTCTTTGGAGAAAAGAATTCTAAAAGAAGAACAGCAAATGAACGCTCTCTCAGAATAGATTTACATTCTTGTTTTGCACTCAGTGTGCCCTTCTCTGCAAAAGAGAACACTTCTTGCCTTGGTCCAATCCAGCTTTAATTATTGAAACTCGGAGGAGAAAATCTTAACTTCTTTCTCCGTCCAGCTTTGTCAAACAACATACTGCAAACTGCAACATGGCATCTGTTGTTATTAGCCTGGATCTACTCAGATTAAGTAAACTCTTCTCATAAAATTAAAAGTTTTGGGCCCTGAATTTTAACTACCTACTATCTATGCTGGATAGTAAATAATTCACTTATATTTTATCTCCAACTGTATTTAAATGTATTTTTAAAATTTTACATGGCATTTTTCTGTTAAAAATTAACTGTCCTTAAAGGCAAGTTATGTTCATTTTTATTTGAAAGCACAAATAAGACTCTTTGGAATTCATTAATGCCCCTGTAGTTTTGTCTAATGGTGTGAAAATGTTTAAATTTTATTAATTTGGGGTACAATTAAGACAATTTTTTTGCGAGACAAATTCTTCACTGAAAGTCAAGAAACTGTGGGACAATCCAACAGATCAATATTAAGACAACATAAAGGTTTAACCATGAATTGGTGAAAGGAAGAAAAAATAAGTTAATGGAGATACCTAGTCGATTTCTTAGTGACTTTAAATGAAGCGTTGAAATATATAATGAGGTATGCGCCATTAGATATTGCAAAAATTGTGCAGTTGTTTCTTTGTCAATAAAATTCCTCAATACATCCATTGAAACGAAATTTTCAAATTTAATTTCTTTTTAAATTAATGTTTTTTTCCCAGAAAAAGACCACTTCGGGAAACACATTCAGTATTGTAAGGTAGATAATCAAAAAGAAGATGCACAATCTTTCCAACAACTGATGGCGCATACCTCATTTTATATTTCAACGCTTCAAATGTACCAAATTATTGATTTTTCATCAATCTTGTAAGAAATAAAAAAAGCTTGATAGCTGACACTTTTCATTTAATCATTTGTTGAATCATTATTTTATCACCATCGTATTGCAAATATTCTCTTTCATTATGTCTACCTTCTATCATTAATTTGTGATTATTTTATTAAAGATGCCTCATGGAATATTGTTACATGTGTTGACTTAATTACCTATCGTTGTTTTATTTCAACTCCAAGAGACTGTCTCGGGCCTTCATGTTTTCATGCTGATGTACGTTTATCCAAAAAAGCATCAATTAAGACTCGCAGAAAGAAGCGATCTACAAAGTATAAGATGTGCTCGTGCTCTTCAAAATAAAGTCTGGTTTAAGGTGATTCCGTGGCAAACTCCCAAAAATTTTAATCTGATAGATGGCGTTACTTGTTGCTGGCTCCGAAAATAGCCGTTTTTTGACGGTTTTCGGCTGTTTTCTCTGAACAGACGAATAATAGACAAAAAATCGGCATGTCAGCACCTGCTTAATGTTTTGCTTGATTTCTTGAGCCATGAACGGGCCAAATTGGTTCTAAAATAAAGGCGTAACTATATGCCTAAGAAATAGTCATGTGTAATTTGGAGTTGTATCAGTAAAAAATACAGGTGGAACAGAAACCTGTAATCTTTACTGATACAACTCCAAATTACACATGAATTTTTCTTTGCATAGTTACGCCTTTATTTTAGAACCAATTTGGCCCGTTCATGGCTCAAGAAATCAAGCAAAAAATTAAGCAGGTGCTGACCTTCAGTGCTCAGTGGTGAACATGCAAAAGAGACTCGGGTATGAGGGACAGCAAAATGGGTAAATAAAATTAATCAAAAACAAGTATAATAACTAGAGTCATTTATCTCTGCATTTTGCTAAGTAGATATAATGTAAACAAATAAAAAAACTTATCTAAGTAAAAGTAATATTTACAGAAAAACTTTAATTTTAATGTACACCTATACAACCAGTAAACTAAATACATAATAATCATTCATTCAATTTATTATGAATTTAGCTTCATTTGTCTCGTTTTTTCTTTTAATACAATACGTCTTGTTCTTTGAAATGCTTCAATATACAACCATGGGCGTAAGCTAGGAAAATTTTCTCAAAGGACCAGGGGGGTGATCACGGAGGATCGGATCGTTTTGGTATCGTTATCGTTTGCATGAAATCAAATGGGCTTGCTTCTGCACAACTTGATCGCGCAGGTGATCCCCTCCTCACCTCTTCCTACTTCAAACGATTGAGATTACGACAGCCTCCAACTCATCGCTTCCTTTCGTCCGTTTCAATTGTTACGAGGGGCTCAAAACGATTCCAACAGGTCACTCACTCAACCAAACATCTTCACTATGCATTGGTGAATTGAGATGATATTGCTGATGTTTAACATAGTCCTTTACCTTCAATCAATGATAAAAACACTGAAGCCTTAAAAAATTCTGAAGTAACAACTTAGTAAAGCCTCTGGCTCCCATGTAAAACTCTCACAAGCGCTTACAATCATGAAAACTGAAGTTTGTTCATCTGCATGGATCAATATTTCATCTGAGCCACATCTATCCAGTTAGAGTTTGTTTCAGAAGTGAACACTGAACAACAATCAACAATGATGTTCAGCGAATTTTCAACTATCATTTCTTCAAATCAAAACAAAACTTGTCTCTGATTTGAACTTTTGAGCTATTAAGATGATTCTATGGCAAACTCCCGGAAATTTAAATCCGATAGATGGCGTTACTTGTCGCTGGCTCCGGTTTCTGTTTCACCTGTAATCTTTACTGATACAACTCCAAATTACACATGATTTTTTCTTTGCATAATTACGCCTTTATTTTAGAACCAATTTGGCCCGTTTATGGCTCAAAAAATCAAGCAAAAAATTAAGCAGGTGCTGACATTCCGATTTTTTGTCTAACATTCGTCTGTTCAGAGAGAACAGCCGAAAACCGTCAAAAAACGGCTATTTTCGGAGCCAGCGACAAATAACGCCATCTATCGGATTTAAATTTCCAGGAGTTTGCCATAGAATCACCTTAAAGCGTTCATTAGAGAAAATCCAAAGCTCAAATTCAATGTCATTCATTTCCATCAGAAGCCATGAGAAATAAGGTTGGGGAATTCCTACGATTATCCATCTAGGTGCACCTACACTTCTGAAACAATCTCTACTTGCTCTCCATCAGAACCGAATTCACAGCTTTTTCCACTAGGGATCCTACAATTTACATTGAATTCAGTAAAACGATCCAGAGGTGAGAAGTTGAAAGGTGAACTGCTGTGATAAAACTTGGTTTGGTTGCAATCAAACAAATGAGAGTGAGCAAAAGCTGATAAATCAATAAATTAAGGTGATTCCACGGTCGATTAGTTCCAACTGTGGATACCACGTCACGCTGCTCAAAGAGTCAACAGCTTTTGGCTAAAATTGACGAATTCACGCTAAAAACACAAATTTGAGGAACGTCAGCACCTGAGAGCATACTTCAGGAAGATACCCTGAAAGTTTCAAGCTGAAAAATTCAAAAATAAAGCCGGAAATTATGAAATATGAAAATTCCCATAAGCCTCAATGAGTGCGAGTGAGGCAGATAGACCTATTATCACTCGCGCTCACTCTCACTCACTAAGCTTATGGCAAAACGAATTTCATAATTTACGGCTTTAATTCTTAACCAATTTTGCTCATTTTGGGCTTAAAAAATCTATAAAAAAATTTGCAGGTGCTGACATAGTTGGATTTTGTGTTTTATCTATGGTTTCAGTTTAAAACGCCAAAAACACGACTTTCCCGAAAAGCGACTAGTGGCGCTATCCATCGGATTGAAATCTGGAAGAGTTTCGCCTGGAATCACCTTAACATTTCCTCAGAATTGACAAACAAATAAATCACCTTTTAAAATAACTCAGGGTAGCTTTTGAAGAAAACTCTACAGATAACTTCAAGATTTTTCTTTTCTGTCACAATGAAAGTTACCTGTTTTCTTAGCAGCTTGTTAATTAAAGTGGCAATCTTCTCCTAAACTAATTGATGCAAACAACAACTCATGACAAAACTCTCACGGCTATCAGTCTGATGGAAAGCAGCATTAGTTGATGTTCTGAAGTTGATCTTCGTCAAGCAATTCGAATGAAATAGCAAATATTCATGCTATGTATCAGATTGTCAGCACCTCTGTTATTTTTTTAATAGATTATTAGAGCTATCAACAACCATTAAAGTTGGTTGAGGATCACAGTCGTAATTTTTCTCAGTGATCTCGGCCAACTGTTGCAGTGAGCGTGAATGAGACGAAACACAGTACTAAGCATCTTGTAACAACCAGGGAAAATATTAATTTTACAAAAATAAAAAGTCTGAAGAAAAAAATTTTCAAATGCCAATCAGTCCAAACAATTCTTAACCCTTTGCACTCCACTGTCAAGCTGTAGTCGACAAAATCGATTTACGGGTCCCGCTCCATTGTCGAGCTGTGGTCAACAAAATTTTGTAGCTCGAAATTGACGCTATCAATGGGACAAAATAGGTGTCTGAGAAGTGCTGCCCTCTGACAGGCTTCTTCTGAACTTACCAGTGAAGCTCTAATTCACGGAGTTCTAGTGGAGTACAGGAAGGTTCGGCTTGTAAAATGGTGCAGTGGAAAGGGTTAACTTTTAAATGCTCTAGCTCTGGCTAAAAGCTACACAGTAAAAACTGATGAAATCATTTAAAGACTAGTTTTAAAAGCCTGCACTTCTGAGAGAGGAGGATTAGAGATTTCCTGAGCAATGATGTGCGGTAGACATAAAGTTAAGGCAGGCAGGCAGGCAGGCAACTTATACTGCAAAGAGTATTCAAATACTCCTCTTAAAAACATTTTTATGTTTTTTACTTCGCTAGAGCAGAATTTAGTTAACGGTGCTGAGAAAGCACATTTACAGGGTAAATTTGAAAATTTCAAAAAATCTTGGGTCAAGTGCCAGCCTTAATTGCTTACTGGTACCGCACACCACTGTTCTCAGTAAAGTTACAACTTTTCAAGAGTGATATTTTGCATGTAAAGCTTTTCCTTACGATTTCAGAAACATCGTTGACATTACATGGAGGCAGAGTTGGGCAAAAATTATTCAAAAATTATCGTGACGTTATTTGGGAAACGCAATAAAATCGAACTATTCACAAATTATTCAGTCAATTGTGTCAAAGAGTCAGTGGCGTACGCGGGGGGGGGGGGGGGCAAATCCCCCCCAGACCTCCGATTTTTGGGGGTGGAGGGAAAGGGGGGGAACAATTTTCAGTCAAATGCTCATCAGTGCGAGCCCCTCCCAAGAAAAATCCTGCGTACGCCACTGCAAAGAGTGTTGATGGGTTAGTGGTGTTAGCCAAACTGTTTTGAGAAGATGTTTAGTTGGCAACATTGCCTATTATTTCATATCTTTTAAAATCTTTGTAAGACGAAGTTGTCCTTCTAAGAACCATTGTCATTTTTTCATCAATGAATCCAATAAAGTGAAGTTTAAATATAAATTACAATGGCGTTTTCCAACATTTTTCCAACCGATCTTTGAAAAATTGAGTATATCTCTGCAGTGACAATGCTACCACATCTCACACATTGACTCTACTGCTAGACTGATTTCATTATTCCTAATTATGTATTTGGTTGCCCAACTCTGCATGGAGGCTCTGAAATTGTTGGCGTCTACAGGAAAATAAATGACAGGAAATTTACAAATTAACAATAACTTCATTAACTAATTCTAATGTTCATGAATATAGGTACACTGTTCACTCTGATAATCCTTGACTTTGTGGTCAATATAACCTCCGGTGGTTACAATGTGCACCATCCGCTTCCAGTAAGATACAGGGAAAAGTCAAGAAAATCAAGAGTAGGTCACCCGAAGTGCCTCATCTGCATCAACGATGGGGGAGTCCCATCTGATTCATATCATGAATCACTTTTCTCAGCACAGAAAGTTGCGATTAGAGGGGACTCCTCCATTGTTAGCCGCTAATTTGACCGCTATTCTTGAATTTTGTTCAACACATCTATTGATTTTGTGAGTGGATTCAGAGACTTTCCGATATGCTTTTAAAGTGACTTTCATGTAATTTTACACAGCAATTGACCCTTCATAGCGCTGTAGCCAAAAGTTGCAAGAGAACCATTGTCACTGTCTTATGTATTTAAGATCATTTACTAAAAATAGGTCCATACCAAGCGTCTTTTCAAAATGCCAAGAGACAAAAGAGTGGAGTAGCAAAACCAGTCAAAGAGTATGAAAAAATGCTCTACTCCTCTTGAAGCATTATGAATGAGTTGTCCTTACTGTGCTATCATGTACGCATTTAAAACGAAAATTATGGCCAGTAGGTACAGAGGTTCCAGGATCACTAGAGAATGAACAGAGTACATATGAGTTTTTCAATTAATTGTGACTAGTTCAAAACAAGAAGTTTGAAAAATACAAGGTACATGGGAAAAAAATAAAATTCAGAGGGGTGCTCGAGAATGCATTAATCGCAAGTGGTTTAAAAGAATACTGATGACGGAAAAATACTGGACTAGGAAATAAGATGAGGCAAATGGAATGATCTGGCCCTAGCAACTGACTTAAATTTTTCCTAGAAATGTCACTTGTAAGTAACTCTAGTACATAAAAACTTGTATTTATTGAACCTTCCATAAAAGGCAATAATAAGAGGCTAAAATTGTAAAGGCAAAAATAGATTTTTAACTTTTGTGATTTTTGGATCAAAAACTTCAAGCGAGTAACATCGAGAAGTCTTAGATCTGACAGTTGTCATGAATTTGCAGATCTTCAAAGAAGTAAGAAACAAAATTGAGAGTTAAAAAACGGAGATTTTAAAAATATGTCATTTGATTAATTAATTATTAAGCTATGATTAAGTACACATTTTTGAAATGAGTCACCATGAACGGCTTCAAAAAAAACTCAAAACATTCAAGTAGAAAGTACCTACTGACTACGGCCACTTGGTTTTTTGTTTTTTGCTTGCGTTAGCTCGGAAGAGTTATTAGTACTGCAACAAATTTGATTTATTGCATCAACCTAGTACCTAGAACTGATATTTCCACTGATTGGAATGGGTCGTCTGACTGGTTTTTTGGGAAACACCAGCATGGGCCATGCCATTCCCATCACTACTACAAGGCCATCTTATTTCAACTTCTGGTTAATGGTTATCTAGATGTTAGAATTTACAGGCACGGCCACATCATTAGCTTTACAAGTTGAAATCAGCAACAGAACAAAGGAATGCAGCTTTATAGTTTGCCTGTGGGTATTTGTGTGCATAGAAGTCGATCCTTGTTTCTGGTGTTGCTTGCTCCAGGCTTTCAGATTGATATGGTATAGGTAAACATCAAATGATTCTTTTTATGCCGTTTAAAATCTACTGTCACTATAGTTAGCTTCTCAATTCAATATCTTAATCCTTTATTTTTAGAGATTGATGCTTCTAGCAATAATTATGAGTATTTTTTCAAACTGGTGGAACCATCTTAAAAGAATGCGAATTCCAATTGCATTCCAAGTTAGAGCATTTTAGGATTTAAAAAACTCATACAGCATGTTTTTTACGGGAAAATTGTCCAAATTATTGCAGTTTCGGAAAACCTTCAGCAAAAATGTATTTCCAATGCAACACGCATTTCCTCAGAAATCCGCAATGAGTATTGTGTAAAGCGCCTCTATACACAAAGTTAAGCAACTCATAAACAACAGCTTGCTCTCTGCAAAACTGAAAAATTTAAAAATGATCGATAAAATGAAAATTTTTGAAGGCAAGCCTTGAATTTGGCCATAATCCATAAGAAATATTTTCTAACAAGCAGTTCTGTGATACAATTCTCTTCTTTAATTACGAGGGTCATTCGTAAAGTCAGGGAACATTCTACACATCTCAAGAACAAAACAAGATAAATGAAATTTGTAAAAAGGGTTTTATTCAGCATACCCTCAGCTTTCTAACAAGCTATAGTTTTTTTTAAATTTGGTTCACTGGTTTGCGAGTTATGGCCATTTTCATCTCTGGCGACCGCATTCCCACCTCCGCGCACGCTAAGGAGCTTGTAAGGTGTCTGCGTTTCCCAATTAGATTCCGTTGATAAGAATTGTGATTGTCAATCCAGTGCACTCACACATCAAAAGAAGATATAATGAATGATAGAACTCACAATCAGAAAACTTTTATCATTATTTGGCCCCTGTTAATCAGTATTGTGCAAGGAATCACGGATACCCCCATGGAATAACACGTCCGAATGTGAGTTGAGTAGGGTTGTGCGGTACTGATTTCGGTATTTTTCGGTATTTAGCTATATCTCTGACTGCAGCCTCTAAACGAGTGAGACTGATAAAACTGCCGTGGGTGACGTAAGTCAGAAGCCAACTAAATACTATGAAACTGTCAAAGTAGCATTTCTACATCATGATACCTTTGAATTCCCTTAAAGTTATGTAAAATACCAAACTGACTGATTTTTTCGGTATTTCACATAACTTTTAGGGAATTCGAAGGTACTATGATGCGGGAATGCTATGTATCAATACTTTGACAGTTTTATAGTGTTTAGTTGGCTTTTGGCTTACGTCACTCACGGCAGTTTTATCAATCTCACTCATTTAGAGGCTGCAGTCAAGGACAGAGCTAAATACCGAAAAAATACCGAAATCAGTACCACACAACCCTAGTTATAAGCTCTAATCCATTTTCTTACCATTAAAAATGAAATAGCAAAGAATATTCTCAAACATTTAGTTTTCGAGTACGGTGATTCAGAATATAAACAGTGATTCATAGTTATTTTCAAAAGTTGGACAGATCATCGTGTTACTGCCTTTTGCAGAGCGTAAAACGTACTCGTTCAACGGAGCTCCTTAGCAAGCGCAGAGGTGGGTACACAGTCGCTAGAGGTGAGAGTGGAAAAACGGCTGTAACTTGCGAACCAAAACCAAAAAAAAATATAGCTCCTTAGAAAGCTGAGAGTATGTTTCCAGATTTTATTTATCTTGTTTCATTCTTGAGATACATAGAATATTCCCTTACTTTACGCATGGGCCTTGTACAAGGTATGAATGAAAAAAATTAGCCCTCTCAAGTTTCCAAACCATTTTCTCCCAAGAACATGGACTGTCAGACAGACCCCAGCAACTTTGGACGTAAACATAATTGAGGGTATTCTGTAAAATTGTTCAAAACTTGGTGCAAATCTTTCATAATTGTACTTTAGAAGAAAAAGATAGAAAGTCTCAAGAAAACTCATTTAAAAAAAAAAAAAAAAAAAAAAAAAAAAAAAAAAAAAAAAAAACTGCTCAGTGATTAGAGAGACTAGGACCCAACAAATGTTCGGAACGGACAGTCCTGCTCGCAGATGATTGGTGAGCGAATACGTCCATTTAAAACCACACGTAAACGCTCACCACCCAACGTCTTTCAGGGACCGTCCATCCCAAACATTTATTAGGCTTTGGTCGGCAGGATGAGGGTTAAGCAAATGTCAGAAACCGATGCATTTGGAATTTCACTTCAGATAAATCACTCTAAGTCACTCCGACTTTAATTAGGTGGTTTAGGCGTAATACGAATCATTTTCTACAATGCATCAAACTGAAGGGTCAAACTACAGTCCTGTTGCGTGATAAGTTTGAGCATCAAAAATCATCAGTTCAGCACCTTCATTAAAAATCTAAAAATGTCCTATGAAACGTAACCAGATATGTATTGTTTTTCCTGAAAAATCTTTACTTTCATACTTCGCAAATTCCAAATTTATCCAAACTTACGCTCAACCTTATCGCAGAGACAGTGCTTATAAGTTTCAGATGTTGTGTCACTTTTTTCACAAAGACCTACACTCTAAAAATCAGTCAAATTTATTGAAAAAACAAGGCAGCAAACACAACTCAGTTTCTAAAAATTTTCATAGGTCTACTCCAGCATTTTTTCTATGGATTTTCATTTAAAATTATGAATGTAACCTTTAGGATACTTCAGATATAGGGTTAAAAATGATTGAATTATTTGACATTTTTTGAGAAAAAACAACAGTTGAAATAAACACCAAATTTTCTTCCAAATATAAATTAATGGGTCAATTCGCTATGCCATCAAAGTAAACAGAGTTGAAATTGAGGAGTTCCTTAGAAAAACTATGCATAAACTAGAGGGTTCGCTTGTCCATAAAAATTCAAACTTTAGAGCATATGGGTTTCTGATGAGCTAAGCAGATTGTTTTTTTTCGCCTAACAATTGCACCTTCGTCCATTTGTCAGATCAACAGAACAACTTGGTTCATTAATTAGGTCCACAAAAACACACACTATAACACTTTGAAAAATAACTTTTATTTAAGGTGATTCTGGGGCCGACTAGATTGAACGCCTCTTTGCGCTGCTCGAAAAGTCAACAGTTTTTGGCTAAAATTGATAAATTTACACAAAAATTACTTTTGATTTGAGGAACGTCGGCACCTGCAAGCACATACTTCAGAAAGATATCCTGAAAGATTCAAGCTGAAAGATTCAAAAATAAAGACAGGATTTAGGGAAAACGAAAATTCTCATAAGCCTGAAGAAGTGCAAGTGAGGTAGATAGATATAGTTTTACTCCGACTTACTCGCACTCTCTATAAGCTCATGGCAATATGAATTTTCAAAATTATGGCCTTAATTCTCAACCAATTTTGCTTGTTTTGGGCTCAAAAAATCCATAAATAAGTTATGTAGGTGCCAACGTTCTTGGATTTTGGATTTAATTTTTTTTTTCAATTTGAAATGCCAAAAACATAACTTTTCCGAAGAGTGACTAGTGGCGCTATTTATCGGATTGAAATCTGGGAAAATTTTGCCTAGAATCACCTCAAGGACAAGCACAACCTTTCTTTTGCACACGGTTTTTCTGAAGAGCTCCTCCACCTATATAGGGATTTGCGTGAGAAGTCTGGAATCTCCTCAAAATGAGAACTGGATAGAATTTATCTAAGGAATCAAAGATTCTTCATTAAATTTAATTTCAAATTCACTATTTGTACTTATGAAAACAACCATAGTTTTGATCTGTGATACTTTACCTCCTTCCATGGATTCTAGTACTACTTAACCCTTCACCGTTGTTGAAACCGACACAAATAAGAATTTGCAAGGAATAAAAATAAAAAAGGTCCCTTATTCTGAGAGTTCATCCAACTCTTGAAATGATCCTGAGTGCATCAGCTTACTCAGTGGTGAGAAGGATTAGCCTGAGAACGCAGTTGAAATTCTATTGTAATACGCCACAAAGAAACACACACCATAAATAACTGTCGCTGGTAGATAAGTCTTCAGAAAAGCTGGAAAACTGGGGAGAAAAAAAATGGATTACCAAGTGTGGAAATGTTTTAAAATTTGATAAAATGGGAATGGAGCTTCTGCAAAATTTTGCTACAAATGAATGAAAAATAATGATTGTTTTCAGTGAAAAAACTACCAAAAACAACTAATGCTGGGCGAGTATTGAATTTTGCCCTCGAGTAGAGCCAAGTCGAGTTTTCAGCAAAAGCTCCAAGTTCGAGCCAAGCTCGAGTAATCGCAATTTTTCATTTTCATAGCATTTTTCTATGAAAAATAAAAACTACCGACAATAAAATTTAACTTCTTCCGAATTTGTTTACTTTTTTGCTCTTCATTTCTCCAATATTGGGCAGTAAATCAAATTTATTGGGCTCTAGAGGGTTTTTTTACTTAGAGTAGAGCCTCTTGAGTATCTCAAAACTGGAGTTTCGAGCTTTTTTAGAGTACTCGCCCAACAACAATAAAAACAACAATAAAGACGCTAAGAACTTCCAAAATTCTCCAAAAATTATCAGTGGCACCAGTGAAGAGGAGTCTACATGGAGCTCATGCACTTTTAATGCTACAATAGCACTTTTTTTTTTCTCAAAAAAAATAAGAAAGATCCATCGACCATAAATTTAGTTTCATATCGTGAAATTATACTTTACTTATAAGAGAATTGAACGAGCTCGTTGATAATTTCACTTAGCAAGAAATTCTACTTATTGGTGGTTCCACGCAACAAGCTTTTACCGTAACTTATTAATTCTTTTAAGAATTCAGTAAAGTGATAAAGGCAACGTAATGCACGTGCTACCAGAGGGGTGGCTGAGCTATTCCAGCAAAAAGGGCCTGAGTGAAAAAAAAAATAAAAGTAATCAAAAGAGAGAGAAAATGCTTCTTCAGATTATGGTCAAGAGCAGTGTTGCTATCTTTCAGATAATTATCCAATTTTCCCCATTGGACTCAATAGACAAAATAAGGATTAAAATGGGAACTAGGCCAACAATAAATAAGAACTTCCAAGACGTTTCGGTGCTCTCACAGCACCATTATCAATCGGAAAAATAAAATACAAAAAAACAAAATACTCAGAACGAGGAGCACACTCCACAAAGTTGGAAGAGGGACTGATTAACAAAATACTGCAACATCGGTTACGTAAACAAAACAGACCAACAAAAACGCAGACAGAGCCTCAAACGTTAACTACTGATTGAGGCTCTGTCTGCGTTTTTGTTGGTCTGTTTTGTTTACGTAACCGATGTTGCGGTATTTTGTTAATCAGTCCCTCTTCCAACTTTGTGGAGTGTGCTCCTCGTTCTGAGTATTTTGTTTTTTTGCATTTTATTTTTTCCATTGATAATGGTGCTGTGAGAGCACCGAAACGTCTCGGAAGTTCTTACTTATTGTTGGCCTAGTTCCCATTTTAATCCTTGTTTTGTCTATGATGGTTTTTTGGCCATTTAGTTTCTAATTGTTTTAATATTGGACTCAATGTAAAACTTGGTAAGTTAAAGGAAAATCTGACAACATTGGCCAAGAGGTCTTCAGAATATACCTTGATGGTCCTCTGAATACACCTAAAAAGTTGAAAGATTCAAAGAGAGGAAAAACATTGCTGTCAAACAGAAACTCTCTTGCTAGCGTAGAAAAAGTGACAAACTACAAAGGACTATGACTATTCATCTGCGACACATTATCATTATTGCTTCTCTTTTCACAATCAATCTTTGAGTTTACATGTGAATTTCAGAAGTTTTTAGGGTCAACATTGTCGTTTTTTTTCTTTTTTTTCTGATTATGAAATAGAAGGCGAAACTCCGTATACCCAAAGGAAAAGTTTGCAATTTATCCCCATTGTAAGTAAGTAAACAAAAGATGACAAGAGTTTTCTTTTTTGTTTATAAGAAAATATTTGCATGATGTTTGAGCAGAAAAATAATGTTAGGCTGGCAGAACTTTAATTTGGCAGTGTTTTTAGTAGAGGCAAATAGAGACGGAGCACTAACTGCCTGCAGCAGAGGCACACTGAATTCTCGCGGATTCGACAAAACAACAGTCAACACCCTTCTGATGTCACATGGTGTTGAATGGTGAGCACCCTCCTCCTCACTTCCTGGCCCATCCCCCTGTGTCCACCGAATGTCACTGTTCAACACCATGCGACATCTCAAGGTGTTGACTGTTGTTTTACGTGTTATTTTGTTGAATCCCCGAAAATTCAGGGTGCCTCAAATCTTCCCTACATATTTTAGCTTAGTGGTCCATCTCTATTTGTCTCTGGTTTTTAGCGAGTGAAAGTTATGTGACAATAACTACAAGTTTGGTAGTATTTTTTGAATTTCATTCTCATTTCATAGCAATTATAGCTCTTGAAAATTCAAGTTTGTGGGAGTTCTTATAATTCAGAGTATGGGCCCTTTTTCAATACCAGTCTCTGCTAAACCGCGGCAATGCTGAACTCTAAAAACCTCTAGCCTACGGCAACTAAGTAGACGGCAACTATTTCTGCTTATACATTCAAAGGGGAAATGAAAGAGATGGAGGAGATCCTAGTTGCACCATTACTTGAAGGGAGACAAGAGAGAGGGTGAACAGCTCTATTGTATAACAGTTTGTGGTTGAAATACCATAGGCAAAATTTCTTGGGTCAAAGGGCATTTTGTAAAAATTCCCCTCGACAAACAAATTTGGGCAAAAAGGCATGCAACCTTCAGTAGATGTAAAATTATGATATTTATTTTGGATTGCTTGACTACAATTCATTACCTGACTGTTTTACCATGCAAGAGGATCATCAGCGCAAGTTTAAACATGTTCCAGTTTTTTTGTTTGTCATACTCCATCAAATTCAACGCTGTTGCAACATGGGAGTGGCAATTATCACAGATTGTGTGCTAGAGGAAAAGAATAAGAAAGAACAGTTAACAATGAGGAGACTTAAGACAATATTTACAATCCCCGGACATGGAAAGGATTTTTTTTTGACAACTAAGCAGTATACATAAAACATATACATAAAAGCTCAAAGAAAATTGATGTGTCTCTGAGCCACAAAAGCACAATATTTCAGGTCTTTGAGTCCACTTTAGTCGATATTTGTCTCCATTTTCAAGAATTGTTACTGAAAATAACTTGTTTGATTTAGCTTCAATTTTAAGCATCAAAAGTCTAAATTTACCAAAAGAAAAAAAAAAATTAGGGCTACTTGACAATAAGTAAAATCTATTGATAATTATTGATTAGAATATTTTGAGCATGTGCTTTACCATCTTACGCTTTTTTTTTTACACCGATTGGAATATTGTGGCACACATCAGTAAGTTGCTGATTATTCCTAGAGATCTGAAATGAAGAACTGCGACCTACTTGTTGAAGGTCCTTTAGGAGATTGAAACCAAATAAGTTGGAGAAAAGTCCAATTTACGCGGGTATGTTTAACATGACCTCACTTTACAAGAATCCTTGCATCTAATTGGTTGGCAGGTCGGTTTCAGGGCATCGGGTGAGCTGAAGTCTAATTTTGGGTATTCCAAATAGATTTAACTCACTAGCCCAGAAACAAAATCAGTCAACTTCATTCAAAAGTTTCAACATTTTTTCTAAATATTTCTTTCGTTACGAACAAATAAGTGAGAAAACTTTAAGGTTAAGGCATTATTTCTAACTTTGGAAGTTAATGAGAGAAATTAATAAAAAAATTCCAAAACGCCAGTTGATTCTGGATCCAACTTCCATTAATTTTTTCTGACAACCTTTCTGACAAGTTAATATGATAAATTATTCAAAAATTTCACTAGGGTTATGAGCTACTGTGATAATAAGTAAATAGAAATTTTGGAAGGTCCCAATAGAGTTGGATCACTAACAGTATGCTTCTAAACCCTTGAACCTTTTGTGACCCAATGTGTAATCATTGCAAAAACAACAAAGGAAAATAATCCACACAAACCATTCTGGAGAGATAAATATCAGAGGCTGATGTGACTGCTTGATCCCACTTTGCTGCTCCACCTGCTACTTTGGATGGATTTAACTGCCAGTATTTTGTGGGATTCCCAAACGCCATAGAGTCCTCTGAGACACGGTACGGACCTGCAAAGTCTCTAATAATACCAGTCGACGTACAGATCCCCATATGACCGATGAAAGGGAACAGCCATCTGAAAACCAATGATTATAAATTTGTTTTAAAACATAACTCATTTCTTTAGGTGAACACAAATATTTATCGCGAACTTTTTCAGTCCTCAAGCACAACCTAATAATAACTCGCAGAATTAGTATGCAAGAAACGAGCTATATTGAACGACAATTTAACTCAAGAATTGGAGAAGTCTGACACAGCTTAAGGGAAATCCTCAGGGACCTGTGGTGACATTCAAATCTGCTAGATCCGTGCAACTGACATGCACTCTCTGAAATCATAGCTCTGCCGCCTTGAACCATCATCTGCAGTAGCTAGAGTCAATTTTTCAAAAAATGCGAACGTTGTTTTCATGATCAAATCCCAGGGGATATTTTGATACCATCCCAAGCTTTCTACGACCAATTTTTCATGTCTACAGTATTGGCAAGAAATTGTGAGTTTGAAAGTGTTGATTGAACTTGTACAAAACCTTCAAATTCTCAATTTCTTGTCGATACTTTCTGCTCAAAAAATTGGTCGTAGAAAGCTCGGAATGGCATCAAAAGGCTCCTTAGGATTTGATTTTGAATCCAATTTTCAAAAAGTTGACTTTAGCTTCTGCAAATTATGGTCAAAGACCAGAAAATAATGGTTCCAGAAAGCACATGACAGTAGCACAGATCTGGCGGATTTAAATGTTACAACGGGTACGTTGCTGAGGATTCAACTTAACACAGAGAAATGATGAAACTACCAATGGCTGCTTTGATTGATACTAGATACTTCATTAAGTAAGTACTAGAGTCCTTGTATATCAAAGAGTCTCGACACGTGAAGAAGAAGTCGAAGGAGGCGTCCACTCTGATTGGTTTGGTTCACCGAGGAGGCGTGTACGTCTCCTCGTAGGGGTGTTTTAACGGTTTTCTTATGGAGAATGACACAGAACGCCTCCGTGAGCTCCGTGACAGCCTAAAATCTAGCAGCCAATCAGAATCTATACCCCGTATGGCGAGACTCTTTGATATATAGGGACTCTAGTAAGTACCAGTGGCGTAACGTGCAATTTGGCAACGATGCAGTTCGTCCATTTAAACCCATGAAAAAGGTTGAACGATTGGGTGTTCGGTGAACACCTTTGCATTCAACCTTTTACATGGATTTAAATGGACACAGTTGCCAAATTGCACGCAACGCCACTGGTAAGTAGGTATACCCACTTACTTATTCGGTAAGTAAAATCTTGGAAAATCAAGGTCGCTGGGCAATTGCGGAAAATCAAGGTCGCTGGGCAATTGCGAACCATCATATTCATATTGTGATTTGTTTCAGTCAGTGGCGGGGTCCATAGTAACATAGAGGGAGAAATCATCTCAAAAGGCTTTAATTCAGGCAGAAACCCTACATTTCCTGCAATAAGTCGATTGACATGAGGCTAATATAACATTTTTCACTGCAGTCACTTGACATTGATCCCATGAAGCTAACAACAACAAAAAAAGACTCAACACAATATATTATAATATGACAGTTTGCAAACTGCAGTCACCCAATAGGTAGGTTGATGGCCCATGACTACCTTTGAAAGAAGATATACGTAAATATTTGTAAGACAGCTGTGAAAGAAGAGAATTAGATAAAAGGATGATACTTACGTGAAAAGTGGCAGGGGAGTCCAAACTATACTGAAGGGATATCGGTGGTTTTCAGTGTCGATCGCAGAGCCCATTTTTCCTACCTGTACCTAAGTACCTTGCTTTCTTATAATTAAAATAGAAGTTTATGGAAAAGATTTACTTGACAAGAAACAGGTCGGAGGTTCGATGCCTCAGATTGTTAAAAGAGGAATTTTCAAGAAAGAAAAAATTGGAGCAAACAATCAATTTGAGCGAGTAAGTAGTTATGATGATAAAGGTTTTGTTATTGGACGGACAGGAAGAAAGTCAGTGGATTTGAAAAACGTAAACACAAACATAACCTCAATTGTCAATCTTTTGTTGCTGTTGGACGTTGTCCCCGTTGTCCCTGTTGTCCCCGAATCGATTGTTGTATTTTGCCACCAGTTTTGAATTTGCGGGCCCTGAAAATTTCTGCGACAATCGCTTATATTATGTGGTGTCGGTAAACTTATGCAAAACTAAACCGTATTTTCTAATTTTTATTACTGCTACGATGCCAGCGAGTTGGACAGAGCCTTCAATCTAGCGTTACAAGGTATTAGTGCTCATGTAAACATACCCTTACTTAATTTTTTCTTAATTTTGTAATTTTTGTCTAGAATTAGGAATATTACACAGGAAACTCCAGGAGTTTAATGCGCCAATTTTATCTCTGATTTCTTTCCTCCCATAACAACGATTTTCTCTAAACATCCGACTTTCCTCAACCTAACCTCACTATTGTGTGATCTCAATATATTTCTGTTCTGGCCAAAGTTCTGGCACATTGATCTCAGAATTGGTATTTCTCAAAAAATGTTTGTACTCCGGAGCAAAGCTGGCCGCTTTTTCAAAATTTATCTTTTTTCCTTGCTCATAACAGACACAAGAGCTTTCTAGCCTAGATAGACGTTGTAAATTTCCGTGTCTAGATAACCGCTCTAGAATACTAAATTACACTCTTATTGAACCAATTCCAATTAAATTGATTACAATTTTTTATTTGAGGATGGTTCATAGGATAATCTTAATTTCGAGCGATTTTTGAGTAATCTTTTTTTTGTATGATGGGCGTAACTTTGCCTTATTTTGCTTGTCAAAACCTTTAGTGTCAATAGCTGTCATTGTCAATAATTGTCAATAACCTGTCTGTTTTTGGAATACCTACGTCCAAATCTTCATTTTACTTTTGGCACGATAATGTTGATTTCTAAATTAAAGTCTGCTGAATCGAATTATTCATTGATTAATTTTGCCGACCGTGATAATCGTATGTTCTTTCAAACACATGTATATACTCTTAAATAACACGAGAATATTAAATCTAAATTGGCCAAATAACAATAAAATGAGAAGGAAAAATGGGAACTTAGCCAAAAGGATAGCCAAAAGGATCTTCCTTTTGGCTCGGTTCCTATTTTTCCTTTTCTTACTTAAATAACTTTCTAAATATCAAAGTGTGTTTATTTTAGAGGCATTTTTTATCTAGAAAAGATGAAGATCAGTTATACAAATTGATGAGTTGGATTGCTGTGATCTCTTATTTTATGCTGTGATTTGGCAATGGTGGAGGAGGAGGAAGAAGAAGAAGAGGAGGAGGAGGATGAGGAGAAAAGACCCCGAAATTGTAAGTCTGAATAAAATTATGAATTTAATTTTCAAACATTCCATCGCTCTCACTTTACAGGGTTGGAACAGTGGGTTATCCATACAAATTCTGCAAAAAATCCCCGAAAGCTGGAAGAGAAGGGGGAGGGGGCCAGGAGTGCACCGAGAGTTTCTTCATCTCTCTCTTTTCTCCATTAAAAACGTATATTAGACAAGGATGGACAAGAGAATAAAACCCCCTCTTTCTGTCCTTTTCCTACTTATACATTCAAATGGGAAATGAGAGAGATGGAAGAGATCCTGGTTGCGCCAGTGGAGGGGGGTGTTGCTGTTGCTAATTTTTTAAGACTGGAAAATTCTAGGAAATCTACTGCTTAAAATGTTCTTTGTGAGTGCCTATGGGAAACATCATTTCTAGGATTGTGAAAAAAAAAAGTTCACTGAGATCCCGCGTCCTGTGACTCGAGCCACGTATGTTGAATTGTTGACCCTTCTGGTCGGCCCTGCTCCCCTAAGTGCACATTTTAGATCATAGGCCGTGGCTTTCGACCCTTGTATAGGCATGGGTTCATTGATTTTTTCTCTCTCTCCCTCTTTTTCTTTTTCAAAATCCTTACTATAAGTGTTTCTGCGAGTCACAAGGAACATTATTTAAACGCAGTGGCGTAGCGTGCAATTTGGCAACGCTGTTCTGTATCCATTTAAACACATGTAAAAAGTCGAATGCAACGGTGTTCACCGAACACCCAATAGTTCGATCTTTTTCATGGGGTCAAATGGACGAACTGCACGGTTGCCAAGTTGCACGCTATGCCACTGTTTAAACGGTGGAACTCCGCGAATTTCGCAGATTTTTTTAAAAAAAGAAAATAAAGAACACTTTAGGTGGATAGGGGGGGGGGGGGGTCAAATTACAAACTCAAATACTTCGGAAATCAGGAATGGATTCTTATATTCTTATTTTTAACCCGTATCTATGAATCAGTGGCGTAGCGTGCGATTTGGCAACGTTGCAGTTTGTACATTTATACCCTCGAAAAAGATCGAACTATTGGAAGTTCGGTGAACACCTTAGCATTCGACTTTTTACATGTGTTTAAATGGACACAATACAACATTGCCAAATTGCACGCTACGCCTCTGTTATGAATGAATAAAAAGAGGGGAAGATAGAGACACCCGTGCTGGCGTGCTGTGTGCACACCTCTGCAATGGCGAAGTGTGCAACTAAGCAACGTTGCATTTTGTTCATTTAAATCCTATCTAAATATCGGGTGCTCGGCGAAGATCCTCTAATTAGATATTTTACAACAGTTCAAAGCACTACAAGTAATGTTGCCAAATTGCATGCAACGCCACTAATTATTCTAAGATACACTAGAAATGAAAAGTATCAATTTCGACAATAGTAATCCGTTGCAATAAAAATGAGCTATCAAATATACTGTCGTGTCGTTATACAGTGGACAAATAATGAGTTAAATGTATTTTTCACTTAATAATTACGTTGATTTGATTTAATTTCGGTATTTACATGTATATCTATTAATTTATTTTCCTGGACATTTGTCAACGGCAGCTATAGCTGCCATTTCTGCGATCTTAATACGCTAGGGGAGACACACAATAAAAGTGAACACTGAAACGCTGATCTGAAAGTCCTGACCTTGAGAGACACAGTTTATAAAAAATCAAAATGTACCCTTATTGAAACTTGTAAGTCTTCGCGATGTTTTATAATAAACATACATCCATTTA
Organism: Trialeurodes vaporariorum; assembly: GCA_011764245.1. Taxonomy (NCBI): domain Eukaryota; kingdom Metazoa; phylum Arthropoda; class Insecta; order Hemiptera; family Aleyrodidae; genus Trialeurodes; species Trialeurodes vaporariorum. Next base: position 52,278,759 of record VMOF01000320.1, read on the forward strand.
CTTACACATGTCTGATGCACATGTATACAAGCAGTCAATTAAATATTGAGACAAGATAGTGTGAATGTGGTGCGGTACCAATCATGGGCGGCGTTATTTTCCCCCAAAGATTTTGATCATCAGTCTTATGTCTGGAGTAGTCCCGATTATAAAATAATCGACATTTTTGACAAAAAGAAGGAGTGGCACTAATCTACCTTACACTGATTCTCATTTGGAATGACTCTCCTGGTACCAATGTATTAACTGATATCCTAGATTGTTTACGTGCGTCGCGTCATATCGGCGATCTACATTCTTCACTGTCCCAAGTTTGGATTGACTACAAGTGTATACGCACCCATTATAGCAGATCCAGCCCTCACAAAAGGGGGGGGGGCTTGGGATTTTTGCATCCCCTCGGTGACCCCCTTTCCTTTCTTTCTCTTTTTTCTCTCCTACTCCCCCATTTTTGGCAGAACAGAGGGGGCCACCCCCTTCACCCACCCTCCCCCTGTATCCGTCAATGAACGCACCGCGTGTACTATCGACGAATTAAAGATTGTCACGAGATTTCCACGAGCTAAGTTTCGCATTAAAACTTGAAAAAATTGTTTGAACCCAAATACCCCCCCCCCCCCCCCCAAGGGACTATCAGGAGGGGCTTCGGAAAATATCAAAAATGAAAAATTTGGGGTCAGTTGCCAGTCTGACTTTATTCTTGTTACAAATCATTTGGTTCAGCAGTTTTCGAGAAAAATGCCCTATTCGGGTGATGGTCTGCCACACTCTGAACAATATTTCCATCAAGGGACTCTAAGCGACCACTGCCGCAGTTATAACTGTAAGTAAGTGTGGGACTGATCTGCAACGACTCTCTTGGCGAAAGGAGTATGAAGAGTGGTCGAACCGGAACCTTGAAGGCAAAACTTAGCTCTTGAAAATCTCCCGACGATTTTTAATTCGTCGATAGTACATTGTACATACTTACTGAAGTACTTATACGTATTCCACAAATAAGTAAATAAATATGTTGATGCGTATCACTTATTATAATTAAACTGTATTTATAACTTCATTTTTGCATTCTATATCATATAATATCTTCGAAGTATGTTATGGGTGTAGACAACATTCGAGTCCCGAGACGATATCGTGTGGCATTCATGTTGAACTCTGGTTTGGCTCTTTGCATAACTTACCGGCTCATTTTAAGTTTAGCAATGATAGAAATGACCAAAAACTTGAGTGGCAGCAATACAACGCAACTAGAGAAGTGTATCTCATCGCAATTAGCAGACTATCCATATTTAGTCAATGAACGTCAAGTAAGTGCCTTGCCATGACAAATGAAATAATTTTTTTTGAATCTTTAAGCTAAGAGAGAAATCACGCATATAGGTGTAACTGGGGAGGGGAGGGGGACTGGGGAGGGGCGGGGGGACTGGGGAGGGGGAGGGGGGGGACTGGGGAGCAATTCCATCGTTCATTTCAATACTCAAATATCTAAACGAAAATCTAAATTAAATTGAGGCGGTTTTCGTATTCAACTTTCCTTGATTTTCACGAGCCAATAGACTTTTGGCTTAAAGCTCTTGGAAAATTGTCCTCTTTCAAACGGTTTGATAAAATTTCAAAAAACTTCGATCCCTAAATACGGGCAGGAAAGGGTTAAGTGACCTGTGTGGACTATCTTTTAAAATAAGCCTATGATATGAGCTCTAAATTGTCTACAATTATAATTCATGGCTGAATTCTACCGAAATAGTATTTTGATTATACACGTGTCGAACCTATCTCAAGAGCAAAGGAACGTGTAGTCCCTAAAAAGCTAAACTGGGCTACATAGGGTATGCGGTTAGTAGATTTAAACCTTACTTTATTCTAGGGTGAGAGTATATGCTCTCTAAATAACTTAGAAGTACCTTTCCAATGCGAGAAAATGCAAAACCTGTTGCTGTATGGGGCGGTGAAATTCTTAGCGCTGGCAGGCTCACCTAATTTCCTCTGGAAACGAATAACGATGCTGAGTTGGGAGTGAATAATTTAGTATTTTCAAGTTAACAATGCTTTAAACAGTGGTGAAGCACGTATACGTTGGCAACAATGGTTTTCCTTCACTTAAATCAATGTAAAAGAATCGATATTTTTAGACGGAATGGGCAACGGCTGTAAAATTTTGTTACAGGAAAAAGAGCCGATTCGAATGTAAGTAACCTGCAAAATAACGGTGGTAGCACTAAATCTTACGAAATGCATGCTTTCATTCGAGTGATCGTAATTTGTAAGATGGCGGCGTGGCGCACTAACCAATGGAGATTTCCTACCTTGATTTTTCGCTCTTTCTATGCTTGGATTGCTGGGAAAGAAGATTCGCACGCATTATGTAATTATAGCCAACAGAGTAAGTATACAGGGTGTAAAAAAAAAAGGAGCAGCTCCGAATAACTCGAGTTTGGGTTCGAATTTCAAAAAACGCTTAAACACGGGTTCCATTATTTTGAGGGGGACATCTTTTAGGGGGGTTGCCAAATTCCAGACCCCCCCAGGGGGGCGGATCCGGGGGTCACCGCCCCCCTACATCACATTTCTCCAATGGCGACCCCTAATTTTTATTACATAACTTTGAAAAACATCAAATTCTAAGCATTTTGGCGCAAACCGCAGGTCGATATCGTTTTTCGTGTTCGAGATATCGAAAGTCAAAGTTCGATTTCGACCCATTTTCAAAAATTCATAACTCCCACAAAAAAAGTCGGAATTTGAAAAGCTATTAGCTTAAAATGCTCTACAAAACACGTCCTTTTCAGAAAAAAATAAAATTTGTCCTGGAAATTTGATTTTTAGGCTCCAAAAAAAATATTTAAAATTTTCAAAAATTTTTGAATCGGCGATATTCTTGTAAAACGGCCAGAATCGACAATTTTGGCTTCATTCGTGTTGGCTGAGTCCAAATGAGCGATGCAAAGCTCTCAAAAGTCCCCAAAATCCCATTACAGCCCGAGAGAGAGGTGTTTCCTGGCTCTAAATTTAGCAGTGTTCTCAATACTGAGTTTGATCATTTTAAAGGTGATTTTGAGACTTTCTTGAGCTTTTAAGCGCTTTGCATCGCTCATTTGGACTCAGCCAACAGGTTTTAACCCAAAAATTGTCGATTCTGGCCGTTTTACAAGAATATCACCGATTCAAAATTTTCGAAAATTTTGAATATTTTTTTCGGAGCCTAAAAATCAAATTTCCAGGACAATTGTATTTTTTTCTGAAAAGGACGTGTTTTGCAGAGCATTTTAAGCTAATAGCTTTTCAAATTCCGACTTTTTTAGTGGGAGTTATGAATTTTTGAAAATGGGTCGAAATCGAACTTTGACTTTCGATATCTCGAACACGAAAAACGATATCGACCTGCGGTTTGCGCCAAAATGCTTAGAATTTGATGTTCTTCAAAGTTATGTAATAAAAATTAGGGGTCGCCATTTGAGAAATGTGATTTAGGGGGGCAGTGACCCCCGGATCCGCCCCCCTGGGGGGGCCTGGAATTTGGCAACCCCCCTAAAAGATGTCCCCCTCAAAATAATGGAACCCGTGTTTCAGCGTTTTTTGAAATTCGAACCCAAACTCGAGTTATTCGGAGCTGCTCCTTTTTTTTTTACACCCTGTATACTTATTGATGGGGTGACAATAATTTCAGATGGGTATTTCCCATGATTAGAGCGCAACGCCACCATTAAGATGAGGCGTTTCAAAGCATTTTATGAGTCCATATAAGAGGATTTTGCGAGTTAGTGGTGCTATATACCATATTTTATTTTTACAGGTTTATACTTCGCTGAATCGACCCTTAAATCACCGGTAGCAAAAGTTGGAATACAGCTAGCCCAATGCTTCCACAACTATGTTACATAGACTCAAATGGAGGAAAATCACAGTTGCCAAATTGTACGCTTCGCCTCTGGCTTTATCTAGCTAGTTTATTGATGGCTTTGGCTAAGTTGTATGTAACGCTAATAGCTTATTCCTGTGCATCCCTGACGTGTTTGAAAGCAGCGATGGCGTGGCGTGCAATTCGGCAACGTTGCAGTTCATCCATTGAAACCCATGAAAAAGATCAAACTGTTGGGTGTTCGGTGAGCACCTTCGCATTCGACCTTATATACGGGTTTAAATGGACACAGTGCAACGTTGCCAAATTGCACGCTACACCACTGTTTGAAAGTTATATTAATCCAGAACTGTCGCATAATGTTTTCCAATTTTTTTGTCTCATTTAATTGTTTTTGTCATTCTACGCTTACACTGGCAGAGTAGTATGGACGATTGGAACTGTCCTAAACTTCAAGGGTTTGTGAAAGCCTCTTTCTTTCCGGGCTACATAATATCACACGTTCCAGGCGGCTACGCCTCGGATGCTTTCGGTGGCAGCTTCCTCTTTTCAATTGGCGTCCTTATCAGTGGTCTCCTGACAATTGCTTCCCCCTTCTGCATCCAAATCTCGCCTTATCTGTACATCGCTAATAGATTCCTTCAAGGCGTATCTCAGGTAACATCCAACTATAAGGGTGCAATTCAGAAACTTTCCTCGAGATCTCCGATCTCCTTGACTTGGACTTGAACCGTCCTCCAGATCCACTTTGAGCATAAACACTTTGAGATTCCTCGAGGAAAGTTGCAAGGGTTTTCAATTGAGATTGGGACTCGAGCTTGCAATTAAAATATGCTACTGAAATGCTCAGTAGAGTACTCACGGCAAATCTTATGGAAAAATTTCAAGGTAGCTCATTAGCAATCATGAGCTAAACTCAAGATTTCTAAAGAATTCGATTTACGGCGAGAGTCTTGGAATTACAATGCTTCTCACTTGACTCCGACTTAGCTTGAGTATTTCTCAAGCAAGCCAAGACGTCTCAAGTCAAGGAGATTTCAAGAAAAGTTTCTGAATTACACCCTCAAACACACACATTACCGAAGTTTTCCTGAGTATTAAGAATATCCAAACCCCCATCATTTTTGATGATTCAAACGGATTGTCTATTTTTTACCTAACGAGGGGGCATAGTGCATTAGATAGATAAAAAGAACACCCCATTTAACACAAACAATAAATTACACCTTGAAAGATAATTTTTTGAAGACGAGCGCACCGTACACACTCTGTTTCTACATGTGGTTTTTCTATAAAAAGCTCCTCAATCAAGGTTTGAAAGGGTTATTGACTTTTCAAAGTGAGAGTATTCTTCATTTCTGCTTGAGCGTTGAAGTCCCTCGCTACAAGCGCCTTTCGTATCGACTGGTTACGCTTAGTTCACTAGAGGAAAATTTAAATTTTTTTTTTTTGATCGGGAATGATTACTTTTTGTTATTGTTTATTTGAATGTGTGTGTGACATCTTTGGTCTCGAATTCCGAGATCAGGTTACGTTTTTTGGGACATGTACCTACCGAGATAGATATTGAAATCGTGAGAATGTTACAAAAAAACTGTTACGGGAAAAATTTTAATTTGTATAGTATTATTTTTATGTACATGTACTATTAACGTGGTATGAAATGATATTATCATTGATGATAATAAATCATATAAAATTACCTAGAGAACAAAATCTACAAATACTATTAAAATAATCGAGAATATATTATACAGTTACTATAAGTGACCGAACCGTAACCAAACCTAGTCACTAAATAAAAGCTTTATTAATTGTTCAAAACTTACCAAAGAAAACCAAAGCTGCAAGCATTAATTTTATTCAATCGGCCCGCGATGTACTTTTTTTGTTTGTTTTCAATTTCAGGGTCCACTTTTTGCGGCGCTTAACAGTTTATTGGCTCAATGGAGTCCACCTCAAGAAAGGACACGATTATCATTTTTTTCCAACTTAGGTATATATATATTTGATCTTACTTTCGAGGACCTCAGGAAGAAGGGCGCGTAAAATGCAAAACTTGCGCTCTTCCCCCTTACGAATCCTTCTTTTGGTATACTCAGTGGCGGCGCGTGCAATCTGGCAACGTCGCAATTCGTCCATTTAAACTCATGTAAAATATTGATTTGAGGGAGTGCTCTGTGGACTCCCGAAATGTCGACCTTTTTATACACTGAAAAAAATAAATAGTTAAAAAAGGACAGAACAAAATGATTTGCTAAATTAACCTATAATTTTGTTAAATTAACAACTCAAATGCTAAATTAGCAATTCATTTTGTTAGCTTAACAACTCACTTTGCCCAACCAGCAAATCAAATCGTAAAAATAACAAGTTTTTTAACTACCTATTTAAAATTGCTAAATTGACAATGTGACTATTTTGTTAAAAGAACACCATTATGTGGTTGATTTAACAACTATTTTTGGAAACTCAACAAATAAATTGTTAACTTAACAGAAAACCCTGGTTGATTTAGCAACTTTCAATTTTTGTTAAATCAGAAAATTTTTGAATTGTTACTTTAACAATTGATTTTTTTCAGTGTAACTTTAAATGGACAATATCCAATCTTGCCAGATTGCACGTGCTGCCACTGCTAGAGGTCGATTCAGACGAGTGGCGGATGAAAGTTCGCAAGGTGCAATCACTGTACTGCGTAGCATAGCCGTAGCCAGGATATTGTCTTTCTCTCTCTTAGTCCATTTGGAGGCAAGAGTTAGAAAAGGACAGAAAGAGAGGCTGAAGTCTCGTGACAGCCCCTATATCCATCCTTTTCTAACACATGCGTTTAAAGGGACTCAGAGAGAGAAAGACAATATCCTGGCTACGGCTATGCTGCGCAGTGAAAGGGCTCTCGTTTTCTGCGCATCGGAATCAACGTCTCCGCCAATCGGAAGCTCTTAAACGCTAAATCAAGTGACAACTGTCATCGGCAAACTCGTCTTAAACGATCTCTATCTCTGATTCCTACGGACGAACTTACCTCGCATTTTACCAGTGACTGCTAGTTCAATGTGGCAACAACGGATTCTCTTCATTTAAACCTAAGTAAAAAAATCGATCTTCAGAGGATTCATTTGAATCTCTGAGAAATCGATACTTTTGCATAGATTCAAATAAGGCAAAAAACATGGTTGTCAAATAGCACGAGCCGCCTCTGCATTTTACTGACCCTTTCCCGGGAATGCCCTCGATTATTTTGATCAATGCTGAGTATAACCTTATTCTTGCACATATATTTACACACTTGTTGCTCCTTTATAATGGGTATGCATGTTGGAAACTTTTGCTGCAGCTATAGAAAGGATCTATTCTGGTAAAAAGTATATTGGGGGGGGGGGCGTTATAGGATCGCCAAAAATCTCCAAAATCGACTCACTAACTCAAGGAACATATAAACAAAATTCAAAGATGACGGGTTGTTGAGCAGGTCATAATGGGAGAGTCCTGCATCTAATCGCAACTTGCTATACTCAGAAAAGTGATTCATTATAGAGAATTACATATATGCAATTAGACAGGACTCCTCCATTCCCACCCACCCATTTGACCGTAATCTCGGATTTCTCTTCAAACTCCTTTTTAGTTTTATGAGAGGGATTATGAGACTTTTTAGTGCTTTCAAGTTAATGTGATTTTCACGCGATTTTACAGAGGAAAATTCCTTATTTAACGCTGTATCAACATTTTGCAACAGATTCATGTTACCACAGTTTGACCTGTTCACTCGACAGATATAATGTCAATACTTGGTCAGCTAATTCCAGAATAGACTAGCTATTGTGTTACCTCCTCCATACTTTAAGAAAATAAAATTGGGATAAAAGGAATACATATAGTGCGGAGACACGTACTACAGAGACCAATGCTTTAAACCCGTGATGCTCAATTGCTCAACACGTGCCACTGAAAGAAGTGAAATACTCAGAGATGCTTTATTTATATGTATTTAGTTTTTTTAATAATTTGAATGGTTAATGCTCGCAAGAACTATGGTTAAATAATACTGGACTCTTGGGTATAATTTACATTTATATGCGGTTAACCCTCCGCGGGCAAAGACTCCGCGGGTCAGGTTAGCAAAAGAACGCTACAGGTTAGTTTAAAAGAACGCCACTCTTTCGTTTAGTTAACTGTTCGTACTCGGGGAGTTGGAATTGCCTATACGAGAAATTGAAGGCACCCGAGGGAAACTCATCTTATTCGTGTTTTCATATCGATTCCCCAAAAACAAAACGAATTTTACCTGCCCTTTTGACCTTTTGATTTTAAAGCTTTCCTCAAATGAAAAGCCAACGCTCAAATTTGTTTTCACTTGTTTTTGCACCGTAATATGAGAAAGAACGTTAGAAAATTTTCAAAGATTATCGGTCTAGAAACGACCTCCGTAAACTTACCGCTCGCTAGTTCAGATCAAGCGAGAGTAGATAAATACACAAAGTCCGCAGTACTTGTTTTTGCCTAAATCATCAATTGAAGGCGCTCAACGCCAATCGTTAATTCTTTCGAAATGTCCGCTATTTGGCTGTTGGAAGCTGTTGGAAGCTTTTTCCACATGCAATACGAGGCCCGACCAGTGGCGTAGCTTGCAATGTGACAACGTTGCACAGTGTTCATTTAAACCAATGTAAAAGGTCGAATGTGAAGGTGTTCACCGAACACTCGATAGTTCGATTTTTTTCATGGATTTAAATGGACATAATACAACGTTGCCAAATTGCACGCTATGCCACAGGGCCCGACGAGGGTAGGCTGAAAGATAAAACCAGCAACTAAAAACCAGAACTGCCGTTTTGCATAGAATCAATGCTATTTTTCTAGTCACCGATGATTCCACCGGTTGAGAAAAGATTACACAGTTCAGTTCAGTGTATGACTGTAATGCACGAAAATACTCTGATCTGTAATCTTTTCTTAATCGGTGGAAACTCCGTTGATTAATTAAAATATCCGCAAGTTTTTTAAAGTCAGCGACGACTCCACCGGTTGAGAAAATATTACAGATACGAGTATTTTAGTTTATTACAGTCATGCACTGAACTGAACTGTGTAATCTTTTCTCAACCGGTGGAATCATCGGTGAATTGAAAAATAGCATTGATTCTACGCAAAACGGCAGCCCTGCTAAAAACTTACGAAACTCACTCTCAAACTCACAAAATGCTTTCAAATGCGTGAGCGCAATGTCAGCGTTGGGTATTATAATAGTGAAAAATTCCTGAGCTGTCAATTCTGTCACCTTATAGATAAGGTCGATGAGATGTAACGGTCCTTTGGCACCTGCGTCTCGGTTTCACCCAGCGAATACGAATCATTACTCCGGGTGGCTAGTTACTCTGTGAACATTCCTGTTAGTACAGAACACTGGCGTACGCAGGAATCAGTCTCTCTCGCTCTTTTCCCGTTTGAGAGTATGTACTAGAAAATGAAAGAGATGGGGACTGAAAACACTATCGAGCCCCTGTTTCTGTCCTTTTCTTACTCACGTGTTCAAATGGGGAAAGAGAGAGAAAGACCAATTCCTGTGTACGCTACTGGTACAGAAAGAGTGACACAATGGGTCTGTTGCTTACTTTTGCTACAACAATATAGAACCTTGATTCTTATGTAAAATTCGGCGAAAATAATGATGCGCAAATTAAAAACCTTCAAAATTCACTCATTAACTCAGGAAATCGCTTCAATTTCAAACAGCCCGCGCTACACTAGACACTATTTGCACCGGTATACTTCTACATAGACGGAACCACCGTGCATAAGTAAACAACATCGTAACTACAAAATGATGGAATTTTCTTCTAAATACATGAACAATTGGCTGCATTTGCTGTCTGGTTTTTTCGGTTTATCAAAGATTACAAGATAATATAAGAAATGTAAGCTTCTAAACGAAACATTCCAATGCTTGTAAGTTCTGTTCATGTTTGCATGAACGATATGGTTCCATCTATGTAGTTATAAGTTGGTGATATAGTGTCTAGTGTAGCGCGGGGGCGGGTTGTTTGACGTGGAAGGTATTTTCTGAATTAGTGAGTGGATTTTTAAAGTTTTTAATGTGCACATCGTTATTTTCGCCGAATTTTGCGTTAGAAACAATGAGTTTTATTGATGTAGCAAAAGTACGCAACAGACCCATTAAGATGGGAATCTCCCATTATTAGTGCCAAATGTTGCCATTAAGCTCGTGCATTTCAAGCATTTTGTAAGTATAAAAGTGGATTTCGTAAATTTTATAGTAAACATTAGAGAGGACAACGTATGTTACTTATGCGCAGATTTCACCAAAATTTCAACAAAGCTTGATTTTTGCGCGATTTTTTCGGTTCTTTGAGTTGAGGAGTTTGATCAGAAGCAGGGCTAGAGGGGAGCACCACCGCAAACTGTCCCCTCTTCCGGACCAGCCAACTGAAACTTAGCGTTTATTTGCAATTTTTTTTAGATTCCTTTTTCTTGTTCGCTTAAAGAGAAAATGGTTTTGTATCATCCTTCCTATATTATATTTGTAAGAATGAAGCTAAGTTCCTGGAGCACCGTTGCACCGTTCGGTAGGGGCCTGGTACCGATCGGTAGGGCTCGGCTTCAATGCTTCGAGAAAAATATAAGTTTTTCCGTGCGGGCCCCGCGTCCCTTTTTAAAAAGCTAAAAACTTTTCTCTGGAAAAGTTGTGCGAGTGCGAAAAGGATGCGAATCAGTTCGTTTTGCAAGGGTGGGAGAGAGAAGCGAGATTTTGTCATCCTTTTTTAAATGCATACGTGCGGACGAGCATACGATTTTGTACGCGTGTGAGCGAGAAACGTGCTGCTCTGTCAATTTTTTTTTTTTAAATTTGATCGAGCGATTTGACGTTACCGTGGCGATTGTGATCATATGTTTTTTGCGCGGAAGGACCAACGACCTCTATATAAGACCGGCGAACGAATACGAACCAGCGTAACCCACAAGAAGGAAAGTTAGGTTAGGAATAGAGGTGCTTGGCCGGATAGGAGCACCTCTGTTTACACGTATTTTTATGAAGATGTTCTCTTCCGTTTTTCGCTTCTAAAACTCCTAATTTTACACGGATTTTGCTTTTCTTGGTCTTAATAGAAGGAGGATAGCTTGGGCTTTGACCTCCGCCCTACCGGGTCCGGGAACGTCCTTTCGAAAATATATGGAAAATATAAGTCGTTGAAGTGGACACCAGGACACCCGTTGGTATGCTCTGAAGACCTTGCAAATCACGTTCGCCTGTTTACGACGATTCAATCTGTCTACAAATCGGCTTTTAGTCATTTTTTGAGTCTACTCCTTCACTCTCAGTCCTTTTAGTGCTAGATTCTTCAAAATCCGAAAAGTTTTAGTGGCTGAGGAGGTAATTTTTCTATACTGTGTAGTGTGTACCAGTAAACCCTCCTGTGTTAGAGTTCGTAGTTACTTAACTTGAGTTCGTAATTTCTGTACATTTCCCTTCTGGATGATTTTTCATTCCTAATATTGTTTTATCAATCTGCGCCATCATCAGTGTCTATTAAATACTGTGATTGTGGTGAAACCCGCCCGCCGTTAACTCAGGATGTCGGATCGAGCCGACCACTGAAAGGATTCTGGTTAGTCATCATCAATTTTGTGAAGTACTCATCATGTCAGGAGTGATTCCCTCATATTCCTATGTTTAGTCGCAGCATAATTCAGCCTTGAATCAGGATTCATCGTAAAATTCCTCTCTTTGAACCATCCGTGGTTTTTGCGCATTCTTCGGAATCTTAAAGATGAGCTTGGAGGGGGAGGCTGAGAGAATGGCCTATAAGATTTGGGTCAAGATTTCTACGAACAGCACCTAGAGGCTCATTCAGTTAAGTTCATGAAGTCGTATCGAAAAGTATTAGATGGCATTTATATGAGGGGCCCCGTTTCTTCATCACACATTTTAGCATTTTTAGCTACTGTGACTCGGACTGCTGCGAACCGCAGTCACTTACGCCTTACGGGAACACTTTGGGAAACGGACCGAACCGCCATAAGCCGCAATGAGTGCGAGTGAGAAACCTTAAAACGCGAAGAGTCTCTCTCTCGCACTCGCAGTCGCTTACGCGAAAAATTTGGGAAACGGACCGAACCGCCATAAGCCGCAATGAGTGCGAGAGAGAAACCTTGAAACGCGAAAGGTCTCTCTCTCTATCGCACTGGATGTCTCTTACGGGAACAATTTGGGAAACTGACCGAACCGCCATAAGACGCAATGAGCAGTGCGAGTGAGAAACCTTAAAACGCGAGAGGTCTCTCTCTCGCACCCGCAGTCGCTTACTGGAACACTTTGGAAAACGTGCCGAACCGCCATAAGACGCAATGAGTGCTAGAGAGAAACCTTAAAGCGCGAGAGGTCTCTCTCTCGCACTCGCAGTCGCTTACCGGAACACTTTGGGAAACGGACCGGACCGCCATAAGACGCAATGAGTGCGAAAGAGAAACCTTGGAACGCGAGAGGTCTCTCTCTAGCAACCGCAGTCGCTTCCGGGAAAAATTTGGAAAACGGACCGAACCGCCATAAGACGCAATAAGTGCGAGTGAGAAACCTTAAAACGCGAGAGGTCTCTCTCTCGCACTCGTAATCGCTTACGGGAACACTTTGGGAAACGGACCGAACCGCCATAAGACGCAATGAGTGCAAGAGAGAAACCTTGAGAGAGAGACCTCTCGCGTTTCAAGATGTCTCTCTCGCACTCATTGCGTCTTAAGGCGGTTTGGTCCGTTTCCCAAATTTTTCCCGTAAGTGACTGCGAGTGCCAGAGAGAGAGCTCTCGCCTTTCAAGGTTTCTCTCTCGCACTCATTGCGTCTTATGGCGGTTCGGTCCGTTTACCAAAGTGTTCCCGTAAGCGACTGCGAGTGCGAGAGAGAGACCTCTCGCGTTTCAAGGTTTCTCTCTCGCACTCGTTGCGTCTTATGGCGGTTCGGTCCGTTTCCCATAATATTCCCGTAAGCGACTGCGAGTGCGAGAGAGAGATCTCTCGCGTTTTAAGATTTCTCACTCGCACTCATTGCGTCTTATGGCGGTTCGGTCCGTTTCCAAAATTTTTCCCGTAAGCAACTAAGAGTGCGAGAGATAGACCTCTCGCGTTTTAAGATTTCTCTCTCGCACTCATTGCGTCTTATGGCGGTTCGGTCCGTTTCCAAATTAATCCCGTAAGCGACTGCGAGTGCGAGAGAGAGACCTCTCGCGTTTCAAGGTTTCTCACTCGCACTCATTGCGTCTTATGGCGGTTCGGCCCGTTTCCAAATTATTCCCGTAAGCGACTGCAAGTGCGAGAGCGAGACCTCTCGCGTTTTAAGGTTTCTCTCTCGCACTCATTGCGTCTTATGGCGGTTCGGTCCGTTTCCAAATTATTCCCGTAAGCGACTGCGAGTGCGAGAGAGAGACCTCTCGCGTTTTAAGGTTTCTCTCTCGCACTCATTGCGTCTTATGGCGGTTCGGTCCGTTTCCCATAATATTCCCGTAAGCGACTGCGAGTGCGAGAGAGAGACCTCTCGCGTTTCAAGGTTTCTCTCTCGCACTCATAGCGTCTTATGTCGGTTCGGTCCGTTTCCCAAAATGTTCCCGTAAGCGACTGCGAGTGCGAGAGAGAGACCCCTCGCGTTTCAAGGTTTCTCTCTCGCACTCATTGCGTCTTATGGCGGCCCGGTCCGTTTCCCAAAGTGTTCCCCTTTAGAAACTGCGAGTGCGAGAGAGAGACCTCCCGCATTTCAAGGTTTCTCTCTCGCACTCATTGCGTCTTATGGCGATTCGGTCCGTTTCCCAAAGTGTTTCCGTAAGCATCCGCGAGTGCGAGAGAAAGACCTCTCGCGTTTCAAGGTTTCTCTCTCGCACTCACTGCGTCTTATGGCGGTTCGGTCCGTTTCCCATAATATTCCCGTAAGCGACTGCGAGTGCGAGAGAGAGACCTCTCGCGTTTCAAGGTTTCTCTCTCGCACTCATTGCGTCTTATGGTGGTTCGGTCCGTTTCCCATAATATTCCCGTAAGCGACTGCGAGTGCGAGAGAGAGACCTCTCGCGTTTCAAGGTTTCTCTCTCGCACTCATTGCGTCTTATGGCGGTTCGGTCCGTTTCCCAAAGTGTTCTTGTAAGCGACTTCGAGTGCGTGAGAGAGACCTCTCACGTTTTAAGATTTCTCACTCGCACTCATTGCGTCTTATGGCGGTTCGATCCGTTTCTCAAATCATTCCCGTAAGCCACTGCGAGAGAGAGACCTGTCGCGTTTCAAGGTTTCTCTCTCGCACTCATTGCGTCTTATGGCGGTTCGGTCCGTTTCCCATAATATTCCCGTAAGCGACTGCGAGTGCGAGAGAGAGACCTCTCGCGTTTCAAGGTTTCTCACTCGCACTCATTGCGTCTTATGGCGGTTCGGCCCGTTTCCAAATTATTCCCGTAAGCGACTGCAAGTGCGAGAGCGAGACCTCTCGCGTTTTAAGGTTTCTCTCTCGCACTCATTGCGTACGTCTTATGGCGGTTCGGTCCGTTTCCCATAATATTCCCGTAAGCGACTGCGAGTGCGAGAGAGAGACCTCTGGCGTTTCAAGGTTTCTCTCTCGCACTCATTGCGCCTTATGGCGGTTCGGTCCGTTTCCCAAAATATTCCCCTAAGTGATTGCGAGTGCGAGAGAGAGACCTCTCGCGTTTGAAGGTTTCTTTCTCGCACTCATTGCGTCTTATGGCGGTTCGGTCCGTTTCCCAAAGTGTTCCCGTAAGCGACTGCGAGTGCGAGAGAGAGACCTCTCGCGTTTCAAGGTTTCTCTTTCGCACTCATTGCGCCTTATGGCGGTTCGGTCCGTTTCCCAAAATATTCCCCTAAGCGATTGCGAGTGCGAGAGAGAGACCTCTCGCGTTTGAAGGTTTCTTTCTCGCACTCATTGCGTCTTATGGCGGTTCGGTCCGTTTCCCAAAGTGTTCCCGTAAGCGACTGCGAGTGCGAGAGAGAGACCCCTCGCGTTTCAAGGTTTCTCTCTCGCACTCATTGCGTCTTATGGCGGTCCGGTCCGTTTCCCAAAGTGTTCCCTTGAGCAACTGCGAGTGCGAGAGAGAGACCTCTCGCGTTTCAAGGTTTTTCTCTCGCACTCATTGCGTCTTATGGCGGTTCGGTCCGTTTCCCAAAGTGTTTCCGTAAGCGACTGCGAGTGCGAGAGACAGACCTTTCGCGTTTCAAGGTTTCTCTCTCGCACTCATTGCGTCTTATGGCGGTTCGGTCCGTTTCCCAAAGTGTTTCCGTAAGCATCCGCGAGTGCGAGAGAGAGACCTCTCGCGTTTCAAGGTTTCTCTCTCGCACTCACTGCGTCTTATGGCGGTTCGGTCCGTTTCCCATAATATTCCCGTAAGCGACTGCGAGTGCGAGAGAGAGACCTCTCGCGTTTCAAGGTTTCTCTCTCGCACTCATTGCGTCTTATGGCGGTTCGGTCCGTTTCCCAAAGTGTTCCCGTAAGCGACTGCGAGAGAGAGACCTCTCGCGTTTTAAGATTTCTCACTCGCACTCATTGCGTCTTATGGCGGTTCGGTCCGTTTCTCAAATCATTCCCGTAAGCGACTGCGAGAGAGAGACCTCTCCCGTTTCAAGGTTTCTCTCTCGCACTCATTGCGTCTTATGGCGGTTCGGTCCGTTTCCAAAGTGTTTCCCTAAGCGACTGCGAGTACGAGAGAGAGACCTTTCGCGTTTCAAGGTTTCTCTCTCGCACTCATTGCGTCTTATGGCGGTTTGGTCCGTTTCTCAAATTATTCCCGTAAGCGACTGCGAGAGAGAGACCTCTCGCGTTTCAATGTTTCTCTCTCGCACTCATTGCGTCTTGTGGCGGTTCGGTCCGTTTCCGAAAGTGTTACCGTAAGCGACTTCGAGTCGCAGCAGCGAAAAATGCTAAAATGTGTGTTGAAGAAACATGGCCCCTCATATAACTGCCATCTAATACTTTCCGATACGACTTCATGAACTTAACTGAATGAGCCTCTAGGTGCTGTTCGTAGAAATCTTGACCCAAATCTTATAGGCCATTCTCTCAGCCTCCCCCTCCAAGCTCATCTTTAAGATTCCGAAGAATGCGCAAAAACCACGGATGGTTCAAAGAGAGGAATTTTACGATGAATCCTGATTCAAGGCTCAATTATGCTGCGACTAAACATAGGAATAAGAGGGAATCACTCCTGACATGATGAGTACTTCACAAAATTGATGATGACTTACCAGAATCCTTTCAGTGGTCGGCTCGATCCGACATCCTGAGTTAAAGGCGGGCGGGTTTCACCACAATCACAGTATTTAATAGACACTGATGATGGCGCAGATTGATAAAACAATATTAGGAATGAAAAATCATCCAGAAGGGAAATGTACAGAAAATTTCGAACTCAAGTTAAGTAACTACGAACTCTAACACAGGAGGGTTTACTGGTACACACTACACAGTATAGAAAAATTACCTCCTCAGCCACTAAAACTATTCGGATTTTGAAGAATCTAGCACTAAAAGGACTGAGAGTGAAGGAGTAGACTCAAAAAATGACTAAAAGCCGATTTGTAGACAGATTGAATCGTCGTAAACAGGCGAACGTGATTTGCAAGGTCTTCAGAGCATACCAACGGGTGTCCATTTCAACGACTTATATTTTCCATATATAAAAACGGAAGAGAACATCTTCATAAAAATACGTGTAAACAGAGGTGCTCCTATCCGGCCAAGCACCTCTAGTCTAACCTAACTTTCTTTCTTGCGGGTTACGCTGGTTCGTATTCGTTCGCCGGTCTAGAGGTTGTTGGGAAGGACACATTCGGGTATAGAAGCATTTTAATAGTGACTTCAATGAAGTCACTTCGTCTGATATCGATGTATAGCTTCGACTTTTTATCACATGATTTTACGTTTATGTAAACAATGGGACAGTCACAGTGCTGCTAGATGTGTTGTAAAATATTCAGGCATTTGAGACTTAATGTAAAATGTGTATATTTTATGTCAAATCTGGCAGCACTATACAGTCATTGATTGATGGCTCGACGAGGTTGCTGTATAACTTCGCGAAGTAGAGCTTCGATACTTATCATATGTATTTAAAAGCAGATTAATAGAATAGTACAATCAACTAGAGATGACTTTGTTGAGATCGGTGAGTTGAATTGATATCTCGATTGTAACCCAGCAAATTTGGGCTAGGTTTCAAGAATTTTTAAAGAAACCAAACTATTAGTGATGATGAGTTGAGACGATGGTTATTCTTCTCTTATCAATAATATGGTCTCGAATATTACTGAGTAATGAAAATAATTGGTTTCCTGTTGAAAATGTGTTGTTTACTTTGAATGTATAAGTGATTTATCTAAGAATACTACCAACGGGTCCAACGGACCCAGAAAATTGTTACACATCCTCTTTCAAAGTTGGCGATTTGAGCTGTTTCGTATTAGTTCACATCTCGGTGAGGTTATGATGTTTTTATAAGGTCTGTTTTTTCAAATTTAAAAAAAAAAAAAAAAAAAAAAAAAAAAAAAAAAAAAAAAAATCATTAGATTTCTTGGGTATTTTGTAGTTTTTAACGATTCATTTGATTGTATACACCTGTTATTTTTTAATCTGTGGAGTCAAAGTGTGTCAAATTAAATGAAGGCGTTTTTTTTTTTTTTTTCGAAATAGACTGATTTAGTGCTGACTTGGTGATGAGCGTTCCAAAGAAAGACAAACTGTCTCTCTTGGTCTCACGTAACCCCCCCATGTACTGCTATCTCACTCTAATTTCAAAAAACTTATGGAGAGACATCTTTTGAGCATTGAGCATCAATTGTCAAAAAGCGCTGAAAGAATGACCCCAAATAATAGGGGTTGTAAATGACCTCACGTCCAAAAAGCTTAAAAACTTAAAGTGTTAAATGAAGTTTGCTTGAATTTCCGAGCCAACCTATTTTAACAAATTATTGTCGTTAATAAAGGGCTGTTTGAAAAAGGCATACTTTTCCCGCGCAAAGTTTATTTTCCATTTTTATACAGATTTTTGATTTACCTACTAAAACGCAATGTCTTATTGTCATGTCAGTTCAACGAAAGGTTATCGTAGGTGTGCGATCTCGGTCATACGTATTTGTTTGCTTACCCCCAACTTCTCATTTTATTGTGAAAGCATGGTTTTTCACTCTCGCTATCTCTTTCTCTCCTTCCCTTCTTTTCTCTGTACTGTTCTAAATCGTATAATCCACATGCGCTAATACGGTGCATCCAAATGCGCCGATTCTAAGGGTTTCGGCGGCTCCATGAGCGCCAAAAAAAATTGACGGTTTTGGATCGGGCCCTCTTGAGAACGACCACCCCTAAAATGGTTAAGTTTCATGCAAGGGGGTGGGGGGGGGACGGGGGGTTATGCTATTTATGCCCCTTCCAAATAATGACTCCTGTTTTCTAAACAGTTGGTGTACATGAGAAAATACCACTTTAGTATTGCAGGAATAATAGAGTAAGTTTTTAGATTTCGTCCTTTGGAGCAGGATTAGATGGGCGAATAGCAAACGGAGTTAGGGAGTGGATATCAAGTCAAAGTCTTAGCTCGAATAAACAAAATCACACGCAAGACGCGAAACGGAACGCTTGGCCGCGAAGCGGCCACCGGCCTCTAGTTATATATATAAAGCTGACGTCCCTCCAAAATGTTTTTTCTATTTCCCGAAAATTGGCCGAAGCGATTTCCCTCAAATTTGGCACGATGAATCCTTAGAGTATTTCGAAGAGATCTGTCGAACAGTTTTTGAAAAAGTCGTCTGTGAGCGCCGCAAATTGAATTTTAAAATAAGAGGGGGGGAGCTCATTCTCGCACGACACTCGGCGCACTATGTGTCAGTATGCACATTTAACTACCATAACGTCTAGATTGACCTAAAATGTAGCGGAAGGTGTCGTTTCAGGGGTTTTTCGGGTCGCTGATCACGAATTTAGAGTCCGTTTTTCAAAATGTTCAAATTCAAGATGGCGGCTGTATAGTGAGCAACGAATTTTGACCCTAAAACAGGTGGAAGGTGTGGTTTACGGGGTAAGGGGGGTTTAGGGGAATAGTCTTTCAGATTTACTGTTTCTTTGGGGGAGTATTCTACTCTTCAAAAGCCTATTCTTTTTTTTTAGCGCAACTTTAAGATGCGTCATTCAGATGTACAATCAGGCACAAAAAGAATGTCAGATGTCTCCTTGAAGTAGGCCACCCGCAGTATTTATCTCAATGAATTTAAGTATTGCAGGTGGGCCCACCTCAAGGAGCCATCAGACACTCTTTTTGTCCCCGACTGTACATTGAAATGTACACCAGGGATGAAAGGGTTAAGACTGTCGCAACTCCCTCGGTCCTAACGCTCATCGCTTAAACCTGAGCGCTCCAATACTTTTGATCCGTCATTTTTTTTCAGTAATTTTTTCCGTACTTCTTCAATCGTTCATTTAACAACCATGATTCTTTAAATGAAAAACAAACAAACTGTCAAAGTGTCAACTAGCCCGTGCCGTGCCCCTAGAATGCTGGCCGTGGAGGGCACCCGTAGGGTGTCTGGAATGGCTAGTAATAACTATAGTATTTTGATTAAATATGCTTTTTATAACTCTTCTTCGGAACACTTTCAATGTAAAAGTAAACCCGTAAGCCTTGACTCATTGATTAGTCGACTATCGCACTATAAAAAAAACAACTCGAGGAGAGAGGACATCGTTAAATGTGAATGTTTAATTTCCCTCGCTCCTTCCTCTTTGTCTCTCAGGGATTGTGATCGGACAAGTCTTTGGGAACACTCTTGTGGGTCTGATTTTACACTGGTTTGATTCTTGGGCGAGCTCTTTCTATATTTTTGGAGCTTTGTGCATACCGTGGACATTTTTGTGGTTCACAACCGTCTCAGATTCACCAAGGACAAGTTCGTCGATAACACCGGAGGAAAAAGAATTCATTCTAAGCTCGATTGGCGATGAAACATCAGATATTGTAAGTTAATTTCAGATTGGCTCCCCCCATTCCAGGGCTGCCTTTTTGGGTATAATCAATGCTATTTTTCTATTCACCGATGATTCCACCGGTTGAGAAAAGATTACACAGTTCAGTTCAGTGTATTACTGTAATGAACTAAAATACTCGCATCTGTAATCTTTTCTCAACCGGTGGAGTCGTCGATGACTTTAAAAAAACTTGCGGATATTTTAATTAATCAACGGAGTTTCCACCGATTAAGGAAAGATTACAGATCAGAGTATTTTTGTGCATTATAGTCATGCACTGAACTGAACTGTGTAATCTTTTCTCAACCGGTGGAATCATCGGTGAATAGAAAAATAGCATTGATTATATGCAAAACGGCAGCCCTGCCCCATTCTGTGAACTTAATCTCAGGGTGATTTCAGGGAGAGGGGGTCACTTTTTTATAATTGCAAAATTCGAAGCGTCCCTACTGCTTACAAGGCCATTTGACGCCTTTTGCACTATGCGTCTATAAAATCACCACTGGCGCCGAAAAAACGGAAGCCCAGTCCAAAGTTGGCGCCTATACAGAAAAGATTCTTTTTTTTTTTCTACCCCTTTTTCTAAAAAACAACTGATCACAGTAATGAAGCTCTAATGTGGCTTAAAAAAAAAAAAAAAACCGTCGCTGGCTCCTAAAAAAAGCCTGTTGAACCGAAATGGCTCCTTAAAAAATAAACTGTAGGGAATACCCTACGAACACTTTCTCACACCTTTTTTATCTGGGGGCGGCCCCCAGACCCCCTTTGAAATTTTGGGGGAGTCCCATGGACACCCCTTTGAAATGCGGGGGGAGACTTCCAGACCCCCTTTAGAATTATGGGGGAGACCACCAGACCCGAAAATATTAATCAAATATTTTCATCTCTAGACATAATTCAGCCTTCAATCCGAAGAGTTTGCAAATTTGTAGAGAAGCTGTACGAATAGTTGCCTACTTCATCAATTGAAGGCTAATTGAGATCCCTAAATTCTAATCTGATGTTGTTTTCAACAAGTTTCAGATTAATTCCAGATTCCAATAAGTTCTTATTCTTTAAGTTGCATTGCAAATTTGTAGCGAAGCTGTACGAATAGTTGCCTACTTGGTAGAAAGTGGAAATGTCCATTGACAAAAGGTCCAACTACAGAAACGTCCAATGTAAAAATGCCCAATCAAAAGTGTCCATGAAATTTGGTCCATAAATAAAAAAGTCCAGTACCGAATAATGTCCTCTGTAAGAAATACCCGCCTTAAAAAAGTCCACGCCATCGGCTGGAAATCTGAATTAGGTCCAATTTGAACTATTTTCGAATCATGCAATCAAGCAATAGCCGCTCAAGGGAGGCAGTGGATTATGCAGTTTTTGGGATTTTTCGGGCATTTCTAGGCGTTTTTGGGCCTATCCGTCGATTCTATCAGTTGGAGGGGGTGCCTTCTGATGAGGCTCCTAGTAATTTGAGAAAAAAAAAAGACAAATCGAAAATTTCGATTTTTTTTTTTCTCAACTTTATTATGGGCCTCATAAGAAGGCGCCCCCCCTCCAACCGAAAAACTCAAAAAACTGCATAAAACCCAGTGCCTCCCATGAGCGCGTGACCATAACCTCCAACTTTGCGCCCTCTGGTATGAATCAAGCAAGGATAGGCTGAAAGTTTATTTAAGAGCATGTTCTTACTATCTTAAACAACCTTCCAACGCGGACAACGCAGAGGATCCTGCTGCTGCACCTTAAGCATGTAAGTTCCTGTTCGTTACTTCTACGTACCATAACCCACCGCAACCTAACTTTCTGTTCCTATGACTGGACTTTTTCACATACCGGACAACAACGGTTTAGAACTTTTCTTCATGTGGACATTTCTTACATAGGACATTATTGGGTACTGGACAGATTTGCTCATGGACCAAATTTTATGGACATTTTATGATTGGACATTTTTACATTGGACGTTCCTATAGTTGGACATTTTTCATTGGACATTTCCACTATCAACCGCCTACTTCATCAATTGAAGGCTAATTGAGATCCCTAAATTCTAATCTGATGTTGTTTTCAACAAGTTTTAGATTAATTCCAGATTCCAATAAGTATTTGGAGTTGGAGTTGTTGGAGTTTCTTTTTTTCCTTAGTTTTTATAGGTTGTCAAAATCGATATTGATTCTTGTATTTCCTCCAATAAATACAATTTTTGGTTCCTTCTTTCAGATGGTGGATCTTCAAAACAATTTTTTAGTTTAGCAGATTAAACCCCCCTCCAAAGATGTACTTTGTTTGTAGACTGCGTACACAAAATTTCAACAAAATTCATCCAGCCACTTTTGATTGACTCTTCTTTATACGTTTAATTTTCCTTATACGTTCTTTTTTTGGTTTGATCGAACCTATATTGCCTTTAAACGGTATCAGACTTGAGAGTTGTTTATTGTGGCTATACATGGAAAAAAAAATTATGCCTACACAGATTGCAAACTTTTTGTTTCAATATTCATCGAACTTAATTGAGTCATGCTTGAATTACTTATTCCAAATATTATTTTTGTCTTTATATTGGCTTAATTTAAAAGATTTTTGCTCAATCGCACCTATATATTGCCCCTTGAAACGGTCTTAAAGGTTTTTCATGATGACTGTATGAGAGAAATATTTTAGTGGGTCGGTAACATGTTATGTTTGTTCAAAGTTTCATCAAAATTCATCCCATTAATGATTGACTCCAAGTTTTAACATTAATTCCTCACTTTAATTCTTTTTTTTGGGTCGAACGCCCTATTTTGATTTTTAAACTCTCTTAAGGGTTGTATATCGTAACTGTAAGGAATACTTTCTTTTGTAGACTAATAGTAGATTGCATTTGCCAGTTTTCATCAAAATTCATTGGACCAAACCTGAACTATCCCAATTAATAGGAATATGTTTTTATTTGCGTTTATTCCCATATTTTTTTCTCAATCGCACCTATTTTGCCTCTTGAAAAGGTTTTATCAATTGTGTATGGTGACTAAGAAAGAAAAATATGTTAGTATTTTGATAGTGGATTGTGTGTACAAAAGTTTCATCAAAATTCATCGAGCCCTAATTGATTGACTCCAAGTAAAAAGATTAATTTCTCACGATAATTCCATTTTTTGGCTCGAGCGCACGTATTTTGATTTTTTAAACAGCTTTAAGGGTTGGATATTGTAACTATGTGTGGTTTATTTTTTAGTAGGCTGAATGTAGATTTTTTTTGCTAACTTTCATCAAAATTGATGGAGCCAAACTTGAATTATTCCAGTTTTACCCATTTTTACCCATTTTACCATTGATTTCAATGGAAATCATTTTTTCCCCATAACTAACCTAAAAAATGGAATTTCAAAAAAACAAAAAAGTGCCTCTGGGGAATCTAAAAAGCAACAGCTGTGCAAAATCTGGAAGCATAAGGACCAATATTTCAAAAGTTATGGGAAGGTACACACGGACTGACGGACTGACGGACTGACGGACTGACAGACGGACACACGCCACAGAATTTTTTTGCATAAATGACTCTAAATTAGAAAGGGTTAAGATATATGGGAATATGGTTGAAGTATGTTCTTTCTGATGGTATTAGACATGATGAGAGCCCATTATTTTGTAAAAATCATGATTGACTTAGTCGTGAGAGGCCAACTATTGAAACAAAATACCTTGAAAATCTCTGCGCCATCGCAATACTTTCTCAATTTTTCTAATTTCATTAGAGTGAGAAAGTAAAAATGGGTGAGATTCGAGCCCTGTTTACTCCTTGATTAGTGGGCCAGTTTTGGGCGCCGAGGTACAATTAATTCAGGGCTGCCGTTTTGCGTATAGTCAATACTATTTTTCTATTCACCGATGATTCCACCGGTTGAGAAAAGATTGCACAGTTCAGCTCAGTGCATGACTGTAATGCACGAAAATACTCGCATATGTAATCTTTCCTTAATCGGTGGAAACTTCGTTGATAAATTAAAATATCCGCAAGTTTTTAAAAGTCATCGACGACTCCACCGGTTGAGAAAAGATTACAGATGCGAGTATTTTAGTTCATTACAGTCGTAAACTGAGACGAACTGTGTAATCTTTTCTCAACCGGTGGAATCATCGGTGAATAGAAAAATAGCATTGATTTTACGCAAAATTGCAGCCCTGAATTAATTCTTTGGCCCATCTGCTTTCCAGCGCTCAAAAATGATCTCTCTATAATTGAACGAGTAAACAGTAGGCAAAACAAAAATGCGAACCCCTAAGAGCCACAACCCAACCAATTCTCGCAGGGTTGATGTATCATATGCTCCCACCAATGCACTATTTGATACTTGACATGGTGCTAGGCCTAAAGCCTTCACTTCTACAACAGTCCCTCAAAAAGCAGCAAATTTCTATTCTTGTCGGTCCTCCCTCCCTTCTTCTCGGAATGGGTCTGTTGCGTACTTCTGCTACATCAATATAACTCATTGTTTCTAACGTAAAATTTGGTGAAAAGAACAATGCGCACATTAAAAACTTTCAAAATCCACTCATTAACTCAGAAAATACCTTCCATTTCAAACAACCCGCGCTACACTAGACACTATATCACCGACTTATAACTACATAGATGGAACCATCTCGTTTATATATGTAATCATGAACAGAACTTACAAACATTGGAATGTTTCGTTTAGATGCGTACATTTCTTATATTATTTTGTAATCTTTGATAATCCGAAAAGATCAAACAGCAAATGCAGCTTCTATTTTACGTATTAAAAAAGAAAGTCCATCATTTTGTAGTTACGATGTTGTTTACTTATGCACGGTGGTTCCGTCTATGTAGTAGTATACCGGTGCAAAAAGTGTCTAGTGTAGCGCGGGCTGTTTGAAATTGAAGTGATTTTCTGAGTTAATGAGTGGATTTTGAACGTTTCTAATGTGCGCATCGTTATTTTCGCCGAATTTTATATAAGAATCAAGATTCTATATTGTTGTAGGAAAAGTATGCAACAGACCCATTCTAGATCCACCCTTGGTTATTACTTGCGGTAAATTATGTTTATTGCGATTAAAGTACACTATTTAATGGATCCAGGTTCAACATAAATCTGTACCGTGGAAACAGTTATTCCTCTCCGTCCCATTCTGGGTTTTGGTTTTGGTGAATTTCGGACAAGATTGGGGCTTCTACACGATTAACGTTAATCTCCCATTGTTTATGCATGATGTCCTCCATTTCAACATCTATGAGGTGAGTCTCATCAAAATACAAAGGCTGTCCCGTAAATATCCGGACTGACGCTGTAACTCAAAAACCAAGTAACCTATTTAGCTAAACTTGATCTCATTCAACAGAAAAAGTAAAAAAAAATCGATTGAGACCAAAATCAGCTTATTTGAACAAAAATTTACCGAGTTATGACAGTTTGAACATAGAATGTAAGGAAACACCCTACCATTTTTAGAGCAAAAATTTATTCTCATCAAAATTCACTAACTCTTCGTCACCGCTATCCTCGGAATCTTCAAGCTTCTCTCGCTCTTTCTCAAAGTATCTTCCTTTAAATCGTATGCTCTTTTCCATGCGTTCCTTCTATTTTTGAACCATAATCCTCTTGAATTCTCCCTGAGGGGTGCTTTTGAAGAATTTCTGGACTTCATTCTGGATTGCTGCCCGTGTTTCGAATCGCTTGCCGCGTAGAGCTGTCTTTAATTCCGGGAATAGCCAGAAATCTCAAGGAGCCAAATTCGGTCTAAACGGTGGATGTCTGGTCGATTCAACTTACAACTTGTCAAGTCGTCTTCGACGTTGTCCAGTCATTTTTGTTGTGAACAGAACCCCTGGAAAGTTTTACGGGCTAATTCTACAAAGAAAAAAAAATCTCTATAAATGGTAGGGTGTTTCCTCACACCCCATGTCCAAACTGCCATAACTTGGTCAAGTTTTGTTCAAATAAGCTGGTTTTGGTCTCAACCGATTTTTTTTTACTTTTTCTTTCAAATGAGACCAAGTTTAGCTAAATAAGTCACTTACTTTTTAAGTTACAGCGTCAGTCCGGATATTTACGGGACAGCCTTTATATCTTCATCTTCGCACCATTGTAATCATAGAAGATCACAAAGTGTATGTTGCTTTGACCATGTGTCCTATACCAGACCGTTTGGCGGATCTCAAGAGGAATTTTTTAATTTACCGATGCTTCCACCGGTTAGTTAAGAAGATTACACAGTCCAATTTACAATATTGACTGTAACGCTCAAGACAGTCTAATCTATGATTTGTTTTTAACCGATGGAATCATCGGTAAATATTATTCCAATAAATGTCGAAGTAAACGGTGATTCATTCCATCGCCGGCCAAAAAGATTACACGGATCAATACGCCATAGTTGGGGCTTCTATTATTTTTCACAAAAACTCCCACTAAAATGGGCGAAATTCGATCTAAATGAGACCGTAATTGCAAAAAAACGTTTTTCCTTAAATTAAAGTTATTCATCTTTCCACCGCATTAATCCAAAAGGAACAAACGTGGACAATGGAGCTGTTGCACCTTTTTGCTCTAGGCGCTTTATAACAGTCAACCTTCTGTAAAAACCTTCATAAATGACGATGGCAGCACTAAAAGCTTCCGAAATACACTCCTAAACTCATAAAATGCTTTTATTTGCGCGAGCATAATGGTGGCGTAGGGCAGTAATGATAGGAGATTCCTATCTTAATGTCACCACTCTCTCTATACCGACAAAGGAAGATTCACATAATATGAACACCATAGTTGTTGTGATCCATATCTGATTAATGGTAGTATGACACTTGATGACAGCCGGTATCAAAGGAAAGTTGTATCCAAAGAGTAAACAAGAGTCGCAATTGAATGGAAGGCCTGCGTGGTGAACGTAGATAAGGGATCGGAATGCGGGCTAGCCTCTGATTGGCTGCAACGCGTGGTGCTAAAATGTCTCAGGGTATAGGGAAATTAACAGGGGGTTTTCGTTCCGGGACGTTTATCTCGAAACCTGTGCAAAATAAACTGTAAACAATTTATGCGAGTCGATTTAGTAGAATTTTCCGAACAAATTGATAGGTCATAAGTGCCACTTTATTGCAAATTCGAAAAGATTGTTTCAGTTGAAAAGTACGCACAACAGTGAGTTTCTCAAACACTGCACAAGCACACGCCAAGCATGTAAACACACTATTGTGCGTACTTTAAAACTGAAACAATCTTTTCGAATTTGCAATAAAGTGGCACTTATGACCTATCAATTTGTTCGGAAAATTCTACTAAATCGACTCGCATAAATTGTTTACAGACGATTTTGCTTAGGTTTTGAGATAAACGTCCCGGAATGAAAATCCCGTGTTAATTTCCTTATACTCTAAGACATTTTAGCACCACGCTGCAAGGCCAATCAGAGGCCAGCCCGCGTTCCGATCCCTTATCTGCGTTGACCACGCAGGCGTCGCAGGCCTTCCATTCAATTGCGATTCTTGTTTACTCTTTGGTGTCTCTTAATGGTCACTTCTTGATGGAGTTTACAGTGTTATTAGATGGGAATCTCCCAGATACTGGCCTACGCAATCATTACGCCCGCGCAAATAAAAGCGTTTATTGAGTTTAGGTGGGGATTTCGGAAGTTTTTAGTGCTGCCATTATTATACTTTTTGGAGGCTTTTTCATCAGAATCAAGAATTAAAGCGCTTGCAGCAAAATGTGTGGCCACCTGTGTCTCAAGTTTTCCAACCGTGCGTCGGTAAACTGAGTCACAGAATCTGAAGAGAAATTGTGTCTTTGAGAAAATGTGTTTTTAGGGATTTTCAATAAAATTTCCTGCATTTTTATAATTACAAGCTGTTATCCGCATAATCGTGAGGATACTCATTTGTATCCCTAACATGTGCTTTCAACCACTTGGAAGACGTGAACCCAAACTGAAAACACATTCGAGTAGAGCAGGGAAACAATAGTTTTCCTAACTCTAATCGGTCAAAAGTGGTTTTAAGAATTTTCAATCCTACATGCCTCAAATCATCTTAACCTCTAAATGCTAGATTCCCCCATTTAAACACTTGAACTATCGGTTTTATTTGCTGTGTTTTTTTTCTGGTGAATAAAGGTGATGATGAAAATATTGAACAAAGTGTTCGTATCCAAACGAAACGATAAACAACGTTTCGAAGCTATATGCCAGTAAAGAGTTTCCGTTTCGGGGATCTTCAATAACAGTCTACAATCCATCGGTGATTCAACCGGTTGAAGCAAAGATTATTGATTTGAGTATTTTTCTGAGTCATTGCTATACTAGAGTCCCTTGATGGAAATCTTGTATAGGGAGTACCGACACGAGCTCAACGAGTTGTGATTGGTCGTTGGTTTTAGGCTCTCACGGAGTCGAGCAGGAGTCGAAGACATCGAAGGCTCCGCATGGAAGGAATCGATTCGTAGAGGAACGTATGGGAACGGACCGGAATGCCGGCAAATCCTCCAGTCCACCACTGGTCCACTGTCGAACTTAACCTTCGAATGCGTTCACGCGGTCGACAAAATCGACTCCTGTCAAAATGCAATAAAGCGTCGTGTCGGTATACTCCCTATACAATATTTCCATCAAGGGACTCTATGTTATACTTCAAAACTATACATGTAATCATTGCTTCAAACGGTTAAAATCACCGATGCTGAGAATATACACTTTGAAGAAGCCATTGTTACACTTTCTCAACTGATATATGTATCTAATCCTTGCTTATAAGTTGGTTAAATAACCGATTCATTGTAGAATATCATATGTAGTGCGGTTACTTATTATTACTCGGTTAAAAAAGAATATTTCCTAGCGGAGTTTGTTCAAAATGTATAATTCTTCAATTTTAAAATAGAATCAATGCATGGGCGCACCCAGGATTTATGTATGGGGAAGGGGGGCAAGTTGTCATTTCATATGAGGGGGGGTCTGGGGGTCCTCCCCCGGAAAATGTTGAAAATTTAGCTCTTCTTAGACGCAAAATTAGGCTACTTCTTTTCAGAAATTATATTGAATTAACTCTCGAGAAAAATGAGATTTTCCGAGACTATGCTGATGTTACGGAAGTATCTTCATCGCATGCTGATAGAAAGACGGAGTCTTCAGGAAATCTAGATTTCAGAAGAACTCATTTCCTTTCCCATCTTTTCTTTTTCTCTCCTCCTCTCCTCCTCTTCTCTCTTTCTCTTTTCCTCATTTTTCCTTTCCTCTCCTTTTTTTCTTCCAATGCACCCATGGGTGCATTGGGTGCACCCATGAATCAATGCACCCATGAATCAATGTGTAATATTGCTAGTATAAAAAAGAAACAAAAAACAAAACAAACTAGAGTCCCATTCAATAATAATTCAGCCAATAAGATTAGATTTCTGCTCTCTTGTGACAATGTGACACGCTTCACCAAAATTTTGTAACTGACTATGCTTTTACTCTTTCAGAACGGACTCGTCAATGCTTTACCATGGCTCATTCTGTTTTTTGTGACTTCATCGACCGCATTCATGGCCGATTGGATCATTTTAAAATCCTACGCTAGCAAAACATTCACCCGAAAGAGTTTCGCGACCCTTGGTTTGTTTGAAAAAAAAAAAAAAAAATCGATCTATATTCTATTATATATTTATTTGTATGGATTCCAAGAATCTTAAGGTACACGAATGCTTCTAACATGTTTAAAACATCACATATGAATATACAATCTCCTAGGTTTCGTTCTTGTTTCCCACGGAGTTTCTCATAGGCACAGAATGGGTCTGTCGCAAACTTTTGCTACAGCGCTATAGAGTGTACAATCTCATGTAAAATCGCGTGAAAAGTCCATTGGTGGCATCAGAAAGTCATGAAATGCGATAATAAACTCACAAGAGACGTTTAATGAAATCCAAGATGGCGGTAAAATATCGAGCAACCTGTATGCATGCACCACGCGAACATCCAAGGATAGCCAACCTCACAATATCGATCACACCCAATCACAACGTAAATAAACACATAACCTCTGAAGCTGTTGACAATCGTTGACTACGTTGGATCAACGTTGACAATCCTTGGATGTTCGTGGTGCATGCATACAGGTTGCTCGATATTTTACCGCCATCTTGGATTTCATTAAACGTCTCTTGTGAGTTTATTATCGCATTACATGACTTTCTGATGCCACCAATGGACTTTTCGGGCAATTTTACCTATGATGAAACACTCTTTATCGTTGTAGCAAAAGTTTGCAACAGACCTATATTAAGTTTCAAAATGACGGCTTTAATTCTCAAGCCCCTCTTTAAGTTTACTCGTTTTGGGCAAAAAAAAAAAAATAAATAAAAAATCCATCAAAAACTACCTGTGCTAGCACCGACGTTCTTGAAATTTTCGTTTTTGCTTTGCTTTCAATTTAGAATGTCCAAAACGTGACTTGCCCCAAAAGTGAATCGTAGCGCTTATTCATCGGATTAATTCTGGGAAGCTTTTGCCTGGAATCACCTTAAAGGTATGTGAAATTTATCGGCGCAGTTAAATCTGAGAGAAATGGTTGTTAATAATTAGAATAGATTTGCATTTAAAAATGATCAATTTTCTTACGAGTAACTTTAAGAGAGTGAGCGAGATAGAACATTTGTTTGGATCTGACTTTGATCGTAACGTCATCATTAAATCGGTAGGTACACTGAGAGAATTCTTTTTTAATCAAAGGTGTATTTTATTTGTGTCATAGAAACTTCACAATGAAATATTGACTAAGGGGAAATTCCTTTAACCCAAGGAAAATGTATGCTGCTACAAGTAAAAGATTCCTCGTTGTGACAGTGATATACTCCTTCATGCAATAGATTTTTACTTCGGGCAAGGAAACCTGTCACAAGTCAAGGCATATGGAGAACAGGTATGGACAACACTCGGCTCAGGGGGCGTGGCCACTTGGGAAAAAGCGACTTCGCCGCTATCTTGTCTCCTATTTACACTGTGTATCTTGCATTGTTGTTTGTGGTTAGGTTTGAAGGGGAAGTTTATCTTAGAGCCCCTTGATGGAAATATTGTATAGGGAGTACCGACACGACGCTTTATGCATTTTGACAGGAGTCGATTTTGTCGACCGCGTGAACGCATTCGAAGGTTAAGTTCGACAGTGGACCAGTTGTGGACTGGCGGATTTGCCGGCATTCCGGTCCGTTCCTATACGTTCCTCTACGAATCGACTCCTTTCGTGTGGAGCCTTCGATGTCTTCGACTCCTGCTCGACTCCGTGAGAGCCTAAAACCAACGACCAATCACAACTCGTTGAGCTCGTGTCGGTACTCCCTACACAAGATTTCCATCAAGGGACTGTAGTTTATCTGAAGCAATACTTTATTTATTTGAACAATGCAATGTAATTTTTATCTTTAAATGTTAATGTTGTGACTATAGAATGGATTAACATCATCAATTACGTTGTTCACTTTCCTTTTCAAGATATGAAATCTAAATTTGAATCGCGCGGTCAGAAAAATGGCGGCGGAGTCGCTTTTTTCACAACCAATCAGAGCCAACCTCAGAGTGTTGTCCATACCTGTTCTCCATCTACCTTGGTTACAAGTAAACGTGTTTCCTTGTTTTTAAAGAAGTAATGTCTCTCAGTGTATACACTTGCTGTAGCGCTTCCTATAGATTAATCATTTGTCCATTCCATTTGTTACAGCATCTGTGGGTTCGGCCGTTTTTATGGTTGGAGCCTCGTACGCTGGTCACAGTAGGGTCATAACGGTCCTTATGTTCGTTTTGTCTGTCTCGATGTTCGGCTTCGTTTATGTCAGCGTCTGGGTCAACACGCTCGATATCGCTCCCAATTTTGCCGGCATTGTCTTCGCTTTCGTCAACGGGATCGGTGGATTCGCAGGCATCTTCTCACCGCTTCTAATCGGTTACTTGATCGTAGAGGTTAGATAATTTTTACGCATGAGATCGAGATAAATATATAGTTGGCGCTAACTTAACCCTTCACTGCACAGGGCACAGTGTGCTTAATTAGGAACAATTTCTTTATTACTCACTAACAGACAGCCAGTATAATCTAAATTTGACGTTGCTGCGCGTTGTGCCACGCATATAAGAGCATTGAAAAATAGTCCACAGTCCCGAAAACAGAGAGCGCTACGTATGAGATCTCACCAAAGACATTATAGAAGAAGACTGGCCCCTGCTATCTCTTTGCGCGGCGGAAAAGTGAAGCCGGTCTTGGCACGGGCTGATGGGCAGGGCACTTCCCCGCGCGGGGGTATGAACCAAATTAACATTAGCTCTTATGGAGCCTCGCTCTTCAAACCTATTTTAGTCAATTATTCTTGCGAATAACCGTGTCGAGTCTCACATTTGTTGTGCAGTATAGTATACCATACATTTAAACCGAAAATTTGGACCAATTTAAAGCGTCCGTTCTTTAATAATCGAAGTTAGCGATCGGTCGGTCATTGTTTACTTTAGCACCCATAACCTCTCTGCCGTACTTTCAATCGTAAATATCTAGCGGATAAATTGACCGGAACATTCGTTTAAGTTTGTCAATCTCAACTTTGGCATATGCTGCATATCATATCTGCGTACTTTTGAAAACTAACAGTAATTAACATTCTTTTGAAACAGTTTTATGTATCGGCTCCATAAGACACAATGTTAATTTCGTTCATACCCCCGAGCGGGGAAGCCCTTGCCTATGACAGTAACCGGCTTCAAATCTCGCCACTAGGGGCCAGTCTTCTTCTATAATATCTTTGGATCTCACATCAAAACATGAAAAATCAAGTCAACGACAAAATTGTCACTTGAATAAAAAGAACGCATTTTCATTATAATGACCGTCAATTATTTTTCGGTAATCATTTGAAAGTTCCTTTCAACAATTTCTTTTTCTTGCAAAAAAAAAAAAAAAAAAAAAAAAAAAAAAATTTTTATTGAAAAAGAATATAAAAATCCTACCTTTTTGTATGCGTTACAGCATGTTGAGACGGAAAATTAGAGTTTTGAGCATACAGATCAAAAAATAAAACAATTTTTTTTTTTTTTTTTTTTTTTTTTTTTTTTTTTTTTAAACATGCAGTAAGTACTGCAT
This sequence comes from Trialeurodes vaporariorum, assembly GCA_011764245.1. Classification (NCBI taxonomy): domain Eukaryota; kingdom Metazoa; phylum Arthropoda; class Insecta; order Hemiptera; family Aleyrodidae; genus Trialeurodes; species Trialeurodes vaporariorum. The sequence goes on from VMOF01000320.1 coordinate 52,311,717, forward strand.
GTTTTTGCTATGGTTTTGTATCGATTTTGGCCATAAACTTCCTGCATAAAAATCGACAATTTTCGGCTTGGTCGCAAACGTGCGTTGTCAGATTTCCGCGCGTAATGATCGCGTACTGCTTTTCGGTGGATTCCTTTCGTTCGATATATTGCGGAGCGGCAACGCGAAAAGTCTCCCTATCCTTTAAGCAGTCACTAAACGAATCGCGCGCCATATCGAATACGCGATATTCTTCGGTCCGCCGCACAATGGATAGAAATCAAATCTTTGGCGGTCCAAATTCGATCCTTTCAAAGTTGGAAAATTAGTATTTTAGCTGGGTACTATATTTGATTTCAAGGGCTTTATTTGGCTCCGTTTTTTATTCCTGGCTTGTCCCATACTTATCGGAGAATATCATTTGATGGATCGACAATTCTTGTGATATCTCATGTCTTTGTATTTTTGACCACTTAGGACTCGATTTGGATCCATAGTGCGCCGTTTGAAATGTTCGAATAATGTTTGAGTTAGGTTTTGACTGAGTATTGACCCCAAGTTTTTCATAAGGATTTGTCTCCGTTAAAAATAAATTTGGTAGTTTCATTATTTTGTCTGTGATTACCAACGAGCTATATCTAGTTCGGAGGCTTTGGTAAACATGCGTAATTTGCCTCGGAGATTTTAAGGTTAGAGATTTTGTTGTGAAAACAAACCGAAGTTCCCTCCGCAATGTTTTTCGCGTGTTTTCGAAGTCTATCAGACTTTAAAATCTGAATTTCTTTATGAACTGTGCGTGTTTTCTGTCAATCAAAGCCTTAATTTCAGTTTCTACTAATTGAAACACTCAAGTTCTTCATAGCTTTCATTTAATTTGCCAGATTCTACAGTGCGTGTTATTGCCTCGTAATGCCGTAACTCATTGCCTTTTTTGGGCATTTCGACGAGTGAAAGTGGTATGTTTGTGGTGATTTATTAAAAAATTTTGTAATTTGACCTCTCTCAGCAAACTCTCTCTTCCTGAGACAGATTTACTCATTTTTATCTCCTCAAGTTGAGTGATCTGAAGTAGATAACTTCGTTAACCGATGAGCGTGGTCTAGAGTAAAGTTACCGAAAGGGGAAAAAAAAAGGGTGGACCTTTACATTTCAGACCAATTGTACCTATGCTTGCATGACAGTCATGGAGAGCAGAACTATTTAAATGGCAACACCAACACCAAGTTGTGTGATGCATTCATTCAATGATAAATGATGTCGACTGAAATAGTGGGCTGAGGTTGATCGGAGAGCATCCATTTCACTCGACTCATCTCTTTTGCCCAAGTTGATTGAGCCACTCGTGAAGTGAATTTTACTTACTACGAGTTTGGTTGGAATTTATTTACCTAAGAAAACTGTCCGACAAGACAGTCTGTCGCTTCTGAACTGCATCAGAGGGCATGGGAGAGTGGTTGGTTTGCGCAGAGTTTCAACTCGTTTCTAAGAAGCGCTTATCAATGCGCTTTGATGCGGTTTGGAAACAGGCACCATTGTTTGTCAGAACCCTATACTCAAAATGGTCCCCCTCTAATAGAATGGTTACAGTGACTCATCTTTCATTGAAACTGCTGAAGATGATTCGACATGTTTTATTTTGCAAACGGATAGTTTTGCGAGGATGAAAAAAGCTTCATTATGAAGCTATCTGAAGCTACATTTAAAAAGTGCAAGAAGTGTGTTCGACACTGAACAGCACATTTTATGATGCCAGGCTTTGGCTCTGGGCATGAGGGAAAATGGTCATAATCTTGTCAATAATCTTACAAAGTCTGAAGAGAGAAACCTAGAAGCCAAGTACAAATGATGGTGTTAATTTGGACACATTAGATCTAATCGGGGAAAGCCAACTCGATTTGTCTAATTCTACTCGATGTAACCTAAGTCGAAACAAATCTTGACCTGGACCAATCAAATCAGCTTTTCTAAAATGTTGTGAGTAAATCATGAATCCTTGGGTCCAATCGGTTGCGATAAAATTGTCGACTACTTTAGCGGTATATCCACCTAAGATTCTTAAGTAGGATAAAGTAACTTTCCCCTCTTGTTTGGAAGCAGTCGATAAATAAGTGGTTACGAAGTTGTGACTGAACTTCACTCGAATCTCATGCTAACATTCACTCGAGTGGCTCAATTGACTAGGATGAATCGAATTGACTTGGGCAAAATAGATGAGTGGAGCAAGATGGATGCTCTCCGATCAACCTCACAGCAAAATTTTAGTATGGCACCGTTTTACAGCCTTCTTGTCCACACCTATATCCTTGGTAAAAGAACATAACATTATAATGAATTGGTCCCCCCGTTTCGTGCATCGCACGACGTGGTGTTGTCTTCACTTTTAAAGAAAGTTAGGTTGGTTTTTTTTCATAACAAGGTGTCTGTGAATTACTGTATTTTGGTCACTTCAGAGTTCTACGGAGTACCTAACCTTAAACCTAATACTGGTAATTCTAAGTCAGTGTTGTGATTGATTTCTTGCACCATTATTGCCATAATGATGACAGTAGTTTCTTATTTCTGCTAAGTGGGTACTTTAGTCTTTCAATTCAACTATAAACGCTCTCTTATTGAAGAATACTCTTAATTTCTCAATGAAATGAAAGTCTTCCGTTCGGTCCGTGCAAACTTCAGAACCACGAATGAGTCAGTCATCCTTTTATTTGCTTCTTCATGTCCAAACTGACTGAAGTTCAACTTTGAAATCAGATTTGCTGCAAATTTTAATTTCAAATACATTTTTATAATTTGCTAAAGTCAGTTCAAAGTACAATCAACGATGGAACTCAACAACCAGTCAACGCGCAGATTAACTTGAACCGCAGGTAGGTGTGACTTTTAAACGTTCAGGGAAATTACACTAACAGTCACAGCTCTCATAAAGGCAAAGCACCTCACGAAGAGTACGAAATTCTATGTACAGTTCAAGTTTGTTTAAAAAAAAATTACTTTTTTATTAAAATAAAATTTCAATTTAACGGAGTAAATTGCAATTTATTTAATTAAAACTGCACTTTATTCAAACAAAATTGCAATTTATTCAAAATAAATTGCCATTTCTTCAAATAAAATATAAGAAAATGTCAACCTAACTAAGATTTATCTGAGATTTATTCAAGTAAAATTTCTTTGAAATATCAATAACATTTCAAAATAAAATTGCCATTTTATTTGAACAAAATAGGAGTTGATGCTACTAGGGCTTGGTCGCTCTTATATCAGATGATTTGCAAGTTGAATCAGAGCTACCATGTCTTTTGGTTGTATGCGGCTATTCAGACGAAAGTGTTTACAGGAGAAGTATCAAATATTTTGAAGGAGCTTCATACGGAAGATCTGTTACCAGGAGAAGTATCAAATTATTGAAGGAGCTTTATACGAAAAATAGACAATGTGATAAGGAGAAGTATCAAATTATTTGAAGGAGCTCTGAAGCCACCTAATCGAGGAAACTTAAGACTTGGTCGCTCTGATATCACATGACTTGCAAGTTGAATCAGAACGACACGTCCCCCGGGTGTGGGGAAAATAAATATAGGAAGATATTTGAAAGAAAATTTTTTACGAGCAAGTTTTCACGAAGAAGTGTTTGGGGCAGGTGAAGTAAAATGGAGCGGGTTTTGGGGGGAAAAGATTTTAGATCTTGGCCGCAATCACTTGAGGTTTAGCTGAAAGTTTTGGTGAAATAATTTGTGACATGAAATTAATAGAAATTAAAAAAGAAAAAGAACAAAAGCACTTGCTCTCAGAAGTTTCACATAGAAAATAAATTCTCACTCCACCACTCTCACTAACTCTGCATACCCATTGAAATTATACAGAACATAATGCAGCGATGATAACTATAGATAAGAGGAACCAGCACACTGCACAGAGTTTTAAGAGAAAAACCAAATGAAAGAGAACTTTCAATATAGACACTCACAAAAGACGAAATAAGAGACAGTGGCCTAGAGTTCAAGATGAGAGGAACCATACCACCAGGCATTTTTCTCGAGAACGGCTGATCGAAATGTTTTGAATAAAAAAAAACGGTTACCGAATGGACACAAAATTTTTCATTTTTGATATTTTCAAAAGCCCTCATCAGCTCCTCGTTCATATTAGGAGAAGTTCACACACTTTTATCAAGTTTTTTGCAAAAAAACATCTTCTGAAAGTACGAAAAAAGTTCATATCCTCATAGCAGAGGCAATTGCCAACATTTTTGCTCCCATAGACATTTACCAAAACACCCAGATTTTTTTTTGCTATAGGGACTTGGAAGATTTTTGAATCACCCTTTTGCTTATCCAGTTGAGAATTTCTCACAAATCTTGACAGATTCTGAAAAAATATATCGAAACCTTCTGATCGATGTGCAACATGTTACCTTGAGGAGAAAAAAAAAGGTGTATTTTTTCAAATCAAAAATTTTTGGGGCTTCAATGGCAGAATCGAATCGATTCCATGGTCTGAGACATAGACTGCCCAAAATTTTAATTTAACGAAATACACCTAATTTTTTCACTTTAAGGTACCAAACTAGTGGCACATCAATCAAAATGGTTCCAACCATTTGATCAGAATCTGTTATGTATTTGAAGAATTCTCAACAGGGTGGCCACAAAAGCCAATTCAAATTTTTTCCAAAAATCCGCCATAACTCAAAAAAATGAGGTTTTTTGGTAAATGTCCATGTGAGCAAAAATGTAGGAAATTGCCTGAACTTCAAGGACACCAGCTTTTCTCATAACTTTAAAAAGCTTTTTTGAAAAAAACTTGAGATATAGGTGTGATTGAGCCTCCCCTTTCAAAAATGCCCCAAAGGGCTAAGTATTGGGAAACTATCGATAATATGATAAATGACAAATTTAGGGTTGATTCCCTATGGGCCTTCCATGTTTCAAAACATTTCAATCAGCCCTTCTCAAGAAAAATGCCTGGTACAGGTGCTCTGGATCACCATGTATACAGGGTGTCAATTAAAAAGGAGCCAGGCCGAATATCTCGAGAACGGCTCCGGATTCCGAAAAACGCTGAAACACGTGTTAAATTATTTTTAGCAGGACATCTTTTTAGGGGGACGCCGATTTGGGGGCTCTCTCTGGGGGGTCCCCAAGGAGGCTACCACCTCCCTAAATCCAATACTTCAATGGGGCCCCAATTTTTTTTATTTAATAATCAAAAATAGGGTAAAATTTTAAGACTTTTTGGGACAAGTTAAACGTCGACATCGTTTTTCGTTTTCGATTATATCGAAGGTCCAAGTTCGATTTGGGCCCATTTTCAAGAAGCATTACTTTTCTCCTCTTTGAAGAGTCGGAATTCACAACTCAAGGACACAAAAATTCTCTGAAAAGCAAGCCCTTTTCAGAAAAAAATTCAATTATAACAAACATTTATTCAAATTTTTGGGTTTTTAAGCTCAAAAAAATTTTAGACATTTTTGGGCCCCAAGGAGGGCCATCTGAAAAATTCCGAATTACGACCCCTATTGAGTGATACATCAATCGAAAAGACGTAACAAACTGAGCATTTCGGCGCAAACCGGGGGGGGATATCGTTTTTACATTTGAGATATCGAATGTCAATTTACAGATTGCAATATCTCGATTGTGAAAAACGATATCGAACTCCGGTTTGCACCGAAATGCTCAGTTTGTTACGCCTTTTCTATTTATGTATCAATCAATAGGGGTTGTACCTCGGAATTTTTCAGATGGCCCTCCTTTGGGGGGCCAAAAAAGTCTAAAAGTTTTTTGGGGCTTCAAAACCAAAAATTTTACTAAATGTTTGTCATAATTAAATTTTTTTTTTGAAAAAGGGGTTACTTATTAGAGTATTTTGTGTCCTTGATTTTTTAAAATTTCCCACTCTTCAAAGAGGAGTAATGATTTTTTTAAAATTAGTCCAAATCGAACTTTGACCTTCGATGTATCAAAAACGAAAACCGATATTGAACTTCGATTCGCACCAAAAGTCTGATAATTTCACCCTCTTTTCGATTAATAAATAAAAAATGGGGGTCCCTGTTTGAAGTATTGAATTTAGGGACGTGGTATCCGCCCTGCGGCCCCCTGGAGATGGCCCCGAAATCGGAAACCCCCTATAAAGATGTCCCCCTCAAACATTTGAACACGTGTTTCAGTGTTTTTCAAATCCGGAGCCGTTCTCGAGATATTTGGCCTAGCTCCTTTTTTAATTGACACCCTATATGCTATGAAACTTAATGAAAAACGGTATTCAAGAATAACAACGCAGTCAAAGCAGCTTACACTGATTGACTGCATGTTATCTTTGTATCGCTAGACTGCGATACAAAATCTGCTGGCTGCTTGTTTTTTTTTTTTTTTTTTTTACCATTTTCCCCACTATTGGGTGACTACATGAATTGAAAATTCATGTTTCGTCAAAAAAGAAAAATCGTGCAGGAAGGGTTAAGGTAGAAAATATATGGTAGATGCATTGGTCCGTGTTAGAGTTTGCGAGTTATACTTTTCTCAAAAGCTTTATGGGTAATGGGTCTGTTGCATATTTTGCTACAGCTTCAGGAGGGTTTATTCTGGTGTAAAATCGTGTGAAAACACGTTGAAGCAACAAATTGTCTCAAAATCAACTTATAAATCCACAAAAGACGTTTTAAGGAAAGTACAAGATAGCAGTTAAAAGGGCGAATCAACGCTGCATGCATACATGCACCGTGCGAGCAGCAAAGATGGCCGACGACGGCATTCGACAAAGTAGGTACCTACTTGCCCGGCGTTTCCTTTTCAGAATCCCAGCAAATAATCGACACAGAACGTACGTATTATAATTCACCATAGTAATCGCAAACAATAAAGAGGAAGTAAAATTTACCAGAAATAAACACACAGAATGACACAAAATGTAAGTACCATGAAGAAGTAAGACGTTTGTTTACATTCTAACCAACATTAAAAATTTGCCGTCTTCGGCCATCTTTTGGTGCTCACGGTGCATGCATGCGGGGTTGATTCGTCCTTTCAACAGCCATCTTAGGGTTTTCTTAAAACGCTATTTGTGGGTTTATGAGTTGATTCTGAGACTTTTTGACGCTCTCAATGTGATTTGCACGCGATTTTACACCAGAATCAATCCTTCGTATTGCTATAGCAAAAGTATGCAACAGACCCATTCTAAGGAGACAGAACTCCATATTTGCGGAAGGCAAACAATTACATAGAAATTGCATCATACAATAATGTCCGTAAGTACTAAATTAATGAATATTTCGGATAAACGAGTTTCTTCCAGCAAATTTTACTATGGTAGACCGTAAATTTAAGAATCGTTGAAATTACTTAGCTTTTTAACCCCTTATGGACCAAGCCCGAGCATACGCGTTTCTCTCATGCATCTAGTCTATTACACATTCTTTCAGTCTTCATTCCGGATTAAAGCAACTATCGATTAACCTCTTATAGACCAAGCACGAGTATACTCGTTTTTCTGCTGTAGTCCATCCCACGTTGCTCCTGTATTTAGCGATTCAGAATAAACGCGATCCTAGAGGTTGACATTTACAAGATAAGGTTTCGTTCGGGCGCCTTCAATTCATCGTATATGCAATTCCAACTCCCCCGAGCGCGAACAGTTAACTACCCTGCCTATTTTCATGTTGGCGTTCTTTTGATCAAACCTGGTCCGTCAAGGGTTAAAACACTTGCAAGACAAGGTTTTGTCGAGCCGCCCGCCTCGAGCGCCTTCAATTCATCGTATATGCAATTCCAACTCCCCCGAGTGCGAACAGTTAACTACCCTGCCTATTTTCATGTTGGCGTTCTTTTGATCAAACCTGGTCCGTAAAGGGTTAAAACACTTGCAAGATAAGGTTTTGTCGAGCCGCCCGCCTCGGGCGCCTTCAATTCGTCGTATATGCTATTCCAACTCCCTCGAGTACGAACAGTTAACTACCTTCCCTGATGGACACGAAAGAGTTTCTTTTGAACTAATCTGAAGGGTTAAAAGTCGACCTGATAGAATAACCTTTTGACTCCTCAAAAGCCGCGTGATTTCAATGTATTATTCAATTCAAGTTTTTGTTTGTTTATTGTTTTTTGTTTTAATTTGCTAAAAGAAAAGCGTTTTAACAGAAATGTTAAATTAATTGTATAATGCAATTTCTTTGATAATTGTCGGCGTCACAGAAAACCTTCTCGGCATTTGGATCGCCGCAGTCGCCGCCGTTTGTCATTTTGAACATTGAGTTCCTCAATGGGGCTCTTGCAAACTTTTGCTGTGAGCAAATGAACTGTCCATTCTGATGTAAAAACCAGCAAAAATCACGAAAATCACACTGAGAAAGTTTAAAATTCAGTAATAAACCTACATATACTCTGTTCACGATAAGAAGGCGGGTGAGAATTCAGGTAGTAATGCACTATTTAGCAACAGTGCGGCTATGCCGGCTACTTCAACCCTTCACAGTGGCCGTTGTTCTTCCGACTTCTCTCTTGGCACGGAGTATTTCCAAGAACTGACAGACTCTAACATTTACGCACGTCCAGTGAAAATTGCAAACGGTCAAAAATACGAAAAAACGGACAACATTTTCGCCCTAAAGGGCCAAATCTCGGCGAAAATAGTCGAGTTTGAATATTGGTGACTCTCAGAAATTTGTATTTTTCAGTCCGAATTAAAAATTCAGGATATTTAGTCTAATATCGAATTTCTGAGAGTCATCAATATTCAAACTCGACTATTTTCGCCGAGTTTTGGCTCTTTAGGGCGAAAATTTCGTCCGTTTTTTCGTATTTTTGACCGTTTGCAATTTTCACTGGACGTGCGTAAATGTTAGAGCCTGTCAGTTTTTGGCAATCCTCCGTGCCAAGAGAGAGGTCGGGAGAACAAGGGCCACTGTGAAGGGTTGGAGTAGCCGGCATAGCCGCACTGTTGCTAAATAGTGCATTACTACCTGAATTCTCACCCGCCTTCTTATCGTGAACAGAGTATAACTACATAAATGGCAAGATCGTACTAGCGGTTCGACGCAGATATCATGGGAGATTCCTATCTCATATGCTACTTTCTCTTTGGAAACACAGAGGTATGTCTCAATTTAGATAGGAATCTCCCATGATACCTGCGTCGAACTGCCATTAAGGTCGATTCTGAGAGTGAATTTCGTGATTTTTTAGTGTACTCATCGTCATTTTTACAGGTTTTTATGCAAGAATCAACTCTTCAATCCCGTGTAGCAAAAGTTCGCAAGAGCCCCACTGTATATGGCCTAGTTATACTAACAACGGATTTATTTTTTAATAGATAACCCATCCCATCTGCGTACATTTTTTTTTAACTGTTTCAGGGAAGTGTCGAGGAGTGGCAAATATGCTTTTGGATCGTCGCAAATATCATGGTGGTAACACTTATTCCTTTCCTTTTATTCGGCTCAGCGGAAGTTCAACCGTGGAATGAACTGAATGTACCAGCACGGTCGAGCGATTCAAAATAAACATTTTCAATCGACATTTAATTATACTGTAATGTAATAGATGTATAATCTGTGTACAATGTACATACGTATAAAATTGAACTCGTACATTTTGCTTCGTTAAATAAGTATGTACTGTGAAATTCAGCACTTTTTTCAATGCATGATTAACCTTTTGGCCTTGATTCTTCTTATTTTAGTTCATTTTTAATAAACATTTAGTGCTTTGCAGGTCTCTAAAACACGACAATACAACGCCAGAATTTTTTCCCCCGCCATTTCCCCCTCTCATTCTGAGTAAGAATTAATTGGAAAATCATATTTTCGAACGGAAAAAGAAGGGTTACAATTGTACTTTAACGTAACCTCACATTTAAACCTCACAATTTTAACCTCACATTTAAAGGATACATATAGAAATTCCATTATTTTAACCCATGCGTCAAAGGGCCTAGAGCCATGACCTTATCTAAATTGTGCATTTTTGGGGGTTTGATACAAAAATCCTTTATGAATTTGTGGTGGCCCTTAGGGCCTTAGGGGCCATAATAATTCAGTCTATTTTAATTAGAATATTCGCTTACATCTAAATAAAGGCCACTTTTGAGCACGGAAATAAACATTTTTTGCCAACTTCTTTTCTGGCATGATGCTCCAAAATGGCATATTTAGGAGTTGACGATTAAGGAATTGAGAGAAACAGACAGAATATAGATCTCAGCAAATGCACAGAGGATTGATGTGACAATCTCCCAAAAATGCAAAGTTTTCAATCAATTTTGTTATGTTTTTTTATCTTCTTATTTTCTTTCAAACTCCTTGGAATGGGAGCGTCTGAGTGTCTTCTATACCTACAAGAAACATTTCAAGTGGTGGAACTCATCGAATTCTTAAGTTTAAAAAAAATGAGTAACACCGTGCCGTGCTAATTCTCAGGTGTCTAAATATTATGAGTTTACCGCCGACCGTTTTTACGAGGGCAAAAGCAATGTGTGATGAATCAAATGAAGAGCGCAAGATGAGTTAAGAATTAATGTAACTGTGATTAAAATTTATTCAGATCGAAATAATCATTTGATATAAACGCAGATCGCAAACTTAGCTGAAACTTAACTTTACTCCTGAAATAAAATGATACACATAATAATTATAATATTTATAATATATAATAAATAAAATACAAAATAAAAAAATAATTGAAGGAAATATACATCAAATTAATCATAATCAATGGGAAACAAATTAAGAATCAATAAACGAAAATAAAATTAATTTTGTTTTTTTGTATTATTATTGCGTCGTTTTACTTGACGCCGCTTGCTTGTGAATTTCGGCGGTGAAAAGGGGGGCAGCCCTTTTGGAGAATCCAGCTATGCTTCTGAATCCGGAACCATCAATGCGATCCTGTCTTTTAACAAAAGAATCAAAACCTCCAGCATCGATTCTATCTTGGCGCTTTACAAATGAGTCAAACCCTCCGGCTCGATCAATTTCATCGAAGTTCTTCTTGACAAACTTTCCAAAGCCACCGTTGTCGATTTCATCGAAGTTGGCTCGTTTTTGCTGTCCGAGCGTCGATCCACTGTTGAAAGAAAAATAAATTTAGAAATTTTACAGCACTTGAAATCAGCCAACTGGATAGAAAAAACCTTAAAATGAAAGTATGAAACAGCTCAATGATGATAGTTTCGGCTCAGAATCAGTCAATTCTAGAGTCCCTATATCACAGAATAATACAATCAAACGGAAACTCCGTCGGATTTTGAAGCAAAGTAGTTTCGCGTCCGCCATGTTGGAATATAGGATGTTTACATCTGGATTCGCGCGCGAATAAAAAAATATAGGACATGATCCGCGAAATTTTCGTTCTGAAATGCCAAAAGAATAAAAGTGAGGCCGGAAACTTAAGATTTCTTTCCAGAATTTACAGAAATAAATGAGTTTCAACACAAATCACACACGTCCGCCATGTTGGGATATAGGACCACAGCGTTGCCTATTGGTGCCATTAAATTCCAAACTTGCTTCCATTGGCTCTTATGGGAGTTTCCGTTCTGATTGTATTATTCTGTGCCTATATATGAAAGAGTCTCGCCGTACGAGGTTCCATCTCTGATTGGCTGCTGAAAAGTGAAGAAGAAGAAGGGGTCTATGAAGTCTGGAGGCGCGCCTCTTGTTTACATCTTCATGGAACCACCTTCACTGCTGCCCAGCTTAGAGGAAACTTTCGGCATTTTTAGCTTGTACTGATGAAATTTGAAATAGAAATTGATGAAAATGTGTTCAGAACAGAATAAAATTCACGCATTGCTTTTAAAACAGGTAGTGAAGCCAACGGGTATTGGAGGTTAGGTTGACTTAACAAAGATTACTTCCACACGAATACATGTATAAGTAATCTTTGGCGGGAAGATCGTTGGATAAAAATGTAAACAAGAGGCGCGCCTCCAGGCTCCTCAGACACCTTCTCCTTCTTCACTTCTGTTCACGTGCCTTGACTCTTTCATATATAAGGACTCTAGTCAATTCTATCAACTATCGGAAACTTTCTTTGAATGGCAGAGCCAATAATTTAAGAGAGACCGAAAGTTCAGTTTGTAGAGCAATATATTTTGTCGATCAATATGGGAACCAATCGTTAGTTTTTTTTTTGTTTTTTATTTTTTTAAATGAGCTATGAAATCTAGGGTCTAAACCAGCAAAAAACGATATGGTTGCTCTGAAAAACTCTAAAATCCCCTAGTTTCTACTTAAGATGGCGGTTAAAAAGAATGAGTCAGGCGCTGAAAAGAGAGCAGAGAGAATGTGCGAGAGAGAAGGAGTGAGGGAGCACACCCCCTTCCTTGTAGGGACCATCTTGCTCCCAAAACCAACCTTGAGGGTTATTTTGGACTGGTGGGGTTTTTTTTTTTCAACCCTGCGAGGGTAAAAGACTAAAAAAAAAAAGGCTTTTTAAGGTTAGGTTAGGTTAGGTTGGGGTAATTTTAAAGTAACATGGGGTCTTATGAAGAAACCCCACAAGGACGGGGGCTGGTGGGTGGGCGTAGGCCAGAGAGGGAGCGAGAGAGAGAGAAAGAAAAAAGAGAGAGATAGCGAGAGATAGGGAAATAGAGAGAGAGAGGAGAGAGAGAGGGGAGAGAGAGAGAGAGAGAGAGAGAGAGGGGAGAGAGAGAGAGAGAAAAGAGAGAAAAGAGAGAGAGAGAGAGAGAGAGAGAGAGAGGGGAGAGAGAGAGAGAGAGAGAGAGAGAGAGAGAGAGAGAGAGAGAGAGAGAGAGAGAGAGAGAGAGGAGAGAGAGAGAGAGAGAGAGAGGGGAGAGAGGGGAGAGAGAGAGAGAGAGAGAGAGAGAGAGAGAGAGAGAGAGAGAGAGAGAGAGAGAGAGAAAGATTTTTTCATTTTACGTAAGAACAAATATTACAAAGAAAAATCTTACAAAAAACAGGAACATAAACAACAAAAAAACAAAAATCCCAAAACAATTGAGACAAAAACAAAAGAATACTACGAAAAAATATATTAATAATAAATTATAAAAAGTGTAATACACAATGAAGAAAAATAAAGTTCTCACGCTGGGAGGCAGAGTTAGGACAATCACATCCTGCTTATATTTGTATCTTCTACTCAACCTCTTAACTCATCTACCCCAAAATGAAAACAGTATTCGCGAAAAATAAAAAAATAATAATAAGACTAGTTATTCAACAAATTAATTTCTTTCTCCGACACAAATACAAAAACAGTAAAAGTTATTAAAAATGTAAAAATAAAATAAAATATAGGAAACTTTCAATTAAGCTGAGAGAAAAAGAAAGAACAAGCTGCGATTTCGAACACTCTGGTGTTAGAACACATTGTTAAAAACCCGAACCGCGGCGGCTCACATCGAAACCCTGATTCCTCCACGCAATAGAACATGTTAAAGGATATCACAAAGGCCCATCAATAACCTATCAGAGAAACATAATTCTTCAAGGGGAGGTCACATCTGAGCCGCTTCCATCATGTTTGAAATTTTGTGAGAAGGTAGCCCTAAGGGTGTTTATTAACGTATCATAGTCATATCCTCCGAAAGGGCCTAAAAAGTTCAAAGATGCCCGCGAAAGCTCGAGAGGCATATAATGGAAGAACCACCCCCTCCCCCTCATCCTACTCCCCCTCCCCTCCCCTCCCCTTTTATCGCTCTTTGTATTTGCTCTTTCTGAACAAAACGGCCACTTGTTATCTTAACTCGTTCAAAAGTTAAACGGTGGGCACCGGGGAAGGGGGAGGGGTGAAATCCCCCCAAAAAATTGTCATTCAAAATAATGAAGTTTAAACCCCAAAACAGCAACTTTTTATCTCAACTCGTGCAAAAGTTGGGCGGGGGGGGGGTTTGGACTACAAACAAACAAAAATCATTTGAAATAATGAATATTGGTAAAAACTGCAACTTTTCATCTCAACTCGTTCAACAGTTAGACGGAATGAATTAGATTAACTCAAACAGAAACATTTTATCTGAAGTCGTTTAAAAGTCAGGCGAGGGCACCCCCATTTTTGGGGGGGGGGGGAGGGTAAAAAAAAAATCGTGCGAAATAAGAATATTTGTCAAAACTGTAACTTTTTCTCTTGACTCGTTCAAAGTTAGGCGGGGTGGGGGGGTGGCACCCCCGTTTTTGGGTGGTGTGGGGGGGTTCTAGGACTAAAAAGAAACAAAAAATCATTCGAAATAATGAATATTGGTCAAAACTCCAACTTTCTATCTCAACTCGTTTAAAAGATAGAGGGGGGTGGCGCACTGGAGGGGGGGGGAGTTGAACTCCCCCAAAAAATTAGTCACCCAAAAATAATGAAGATTAATCCAAACAGCAACGTTTTATCTCAACTCGTTAAAAAGTTAGGCGAGGGCACTCCCGTTTTTGGGAAGGGGGGGGAGGACTACAAACAAACAAAAAATCATTCGAAACAATGAATATTGGTCAAAACTGCAACTTTTTATCTTAACTCGTTCAAAAGTTAGACGGGGGTGGGGGCCGGCGCGGGTGTCGCCACGTTCGTGGCGCGGATCGAGTGGTCGGGTTAGTTCGCGATATTTATCTTTTTACTCTCTTTTAGGCGCACCGTTGGCACAACGTGCGCCTATTGAAATCGCCCTGATACTCAATAGAGTATACTACGCCCCCTTGTGATCAAATGGCGAAATGAGCTTTTTTGATGTCGTGAAATTTAGGTTGTGTCCTGTGTTTTTTTTATGCAAATTTCATTTGAAAAGTTAATGTTCTCCCAGCCACGACTGAATTCTGAGTTGGTTGGGAGTAATTTCATGTTCATTGATTGACGTTTTTTTAAAGTTATTCTATGTCAAAAATTTCCAACCTCACTTTTTGATTATTTCAAATTGTCCCGGTATATATTCTAGGTGATCAAGAGAACCAATCATTTGCCGTTCTGAATGTTTGTTTTTTTGCATGTAAATGCAATTATTATAATTAATTATAGCGTGTGGTCAAACGCAAAACGGAAAGTCCCTACAGCAAGAACTCTGAACATTCCTTATCTCAATACTCAGAATTCTTATTTAATTACCAAAAATTACTGCGCGTCGAAGAGGATCTCTTATTATTCAGCCCTGATGTCGTTGTTTCCATAGTGGTCCCTGCCCTAACCTCCTCCATATTTCCTATC
This sequence comes from Trialeurodes vaporariorum, assembly GCA_011764245.1. Classification (NCBI taxonomy): domain Eukaryota; kingdom Metazoa; phylum Arthropoda; class Insecta; order Hemiptera; family Aleyrodidae; genus Trialeurodes; species Trialeurodes vaporariorum. Next base: position 52,326,836 of record VMOF01000320.1, read on the forward strand.
AACCTTCAGCTATTTGTTTACGCCCAACGTAATAAAATTACTCTGCTTGCGTTTATAGTAGCTATGACTCGTGAATTGGTAAGAGTTCAAAGGTTCAACAATGGGACCTCTGAATAGTGTGATGTGCTGACTTGCAGGCCCGGACTGGCCCACCGGGCAACCGGGCAGATGCCCGGTGCGCCCTCTGTCCGTGGCGCCCCAGCGCCCTCCATAAAAAAAAAAAAAAAAAACCTTAAGCAGCTGAAAGCCGCGATTCTGGGAGTCTAATTTTCGGTGACTTGAGTACTACAAATATCATGTGTCATAGGGCGCCCCACAGTGTTTTGAATCCGGCGCGGCGCGGACATAGGACCAAAAATCGAAGTCTTGTTTTTAGAGTCAAAACATGAATAAATCTTCAGTTTAGTATCCTGTGCACCCCATTTTACCATAATTTTGGCTTATAATTCGTTTTTTGATACTTTTGTAAGCTCTCAAAATATCACTTTCGGCAGGTTCCGATTTTTTCTTAAACCATGCTCCGAATGTATAGGTGTTTCCTTTGTTCATATTCAAAATTTTGTAAAAATGAAATACACAATTTTATTCAGCGTACTTTCAGCTTTAAAATGAGCTATATGAAGTTAAACTTTTCTACTTTTACAACCTTGATAAGCTTGTTCAAAGAGTTGAGGAAAAATTAACCGTTTTTTTAAATTTAGGCAGAGCTATAAAAAAGCCTTAAATTGCCTTAAGAAACGGTTTTTCAGGGAGTGATAGAGTAACATCTAGAGAACAACATATCCAAAAATTGGCTGCCACTTTTTGCGACTCTTGGAGAAATCTTAATTTTTGTAAGTCGACCGCCGCGCTAGCAACTGTCTCACGTCTAGGCCGATCGGCAGGGGCTGCTTATGTAATGGACGCGCGCCGCACAGTCCCACGTTCCCTTGCTGGTCGTCTGGCTAATGTTTTTGCCTTGCACGCATTAAACCGGGGGTTTGAATCCCGCTACCTGTAATTTTTTTTTTGGCTTGCTCACATTTTTGTTTTAAATTTCCATTTTCCTTTCCATCCAAGATACTTTTTCCCACTATTTTTATTGCCTACAGATGATGGTAACTTTTCATAATAGAAATATAAACGAAGATTTTAGAAACCTAAAATTCCGAATTTTCGAGTTTTTCTTGATGAGGCATTGCATGTTCCAAATTTTATCTCATTTTCACTGACCTGAGCTCATTAAAATCGCTTTTGCAGAGCTATTACTGATAGAAAGAGTCTGTTCTCTGGGAGGGAGGGGGGTTTTATTTCGTGCGTTTATAATGGAAGAAAATTAGAAAACCTTCATTCTCGGATCTGTTAAATGAGTCTAGATTTATCTTTATTCATTATCATTCAAAATAAAATATTCATAAAATAAGTGCCTCCAGTTGAAACTCACTAAAAAAAAGTTTATTTTTTCTTGAAAACTGATCATTGTGCGGCGGTAGAGCAGTAATTCTGTGTGTCCCATAGTAAACCATAGAAAATAAGATCAATTTGAACGTTGTCATTGCCATTTTTGACATTTTTCCCGCTTTCTTTCACCTTTTTTAATTTTTGTCCAGGATTTACTTAAAAAACACCCACTGTGCGACTATTTCGACCCTTCCTATGAATTTCTCGTACCCAACTACGTAGGGTGGCATGGGTTTGATTATATTTTTATGCGCTATAGTAGAGTTATAAGCCAATGTCCGCCGGTCCTCCTTTTCAAAACACTGTGCGCCCTTTGTCCTATAACTCATATGAACCGAGGGCGGCATGGTTTGCGACGAAACTAACGTAGAAGGCACAAGTGTATGAGAACGCATTACACCCCATACTTTCCGCCCAACGCTTCGCCCAAAGTCACATAACATGATTCTAGGGCTGAATGCTTTGCACATTAGTTAAAAGTAAGACACGAGAGGGCGCTTTCCCCCCCCCTTTGGCGCCCTCCGTCATATGTCACATAAGATGAGTCAAGGGCGGCATGGTTTGCGCCCTAATTAACGTGTAAGAGACGAGCAGGAACGCCCCCCCCCCCCACTAAGAACCGCTAAGAACGCAAAAATAGCTATTTTTGACACTTCAAAAATTCATAGCTCAAAGACAAATCATTTCTAAAAAACAAACTTTAGCTCATTTGAACCGGAAAAGAAAACAATTTCTTTCAGACAGTTTTTTTTTGTTTTCCTCAGTGCGATCCGCAAATGAAAAAAAATCAAAAATCTTATTTTTTGGAATTTCCACAATTTTGAAAATGCTATAACTCAACTAAAATTCAATATTTTTGAAACATTATACACAACAAAAGATGGATCTTTTAAAGGTCTTTCTTTAAAAAAAAAAAAAAAAAAAATTGGTTTAGATCATTTTAACCGTTCAAAAGTTATGGCCGAAAAACCGTTTTACCTTCGACCCCCCCCCCCCCCGCCCCCTCGGATCTAAGAAGGCTGAAAAAAAAAATAGACCATATTTAGACTCCCCGTGAATAGCTCTATCAGCCCTGAAAAAATGAAGGCAATCCATACACAGTCCATTCCAAATGGGCGATGAAAAAACTTCTTTCCCCAAAATATTCCATGGCTCCTTCATCCACATTCCATTTGACTCTTCTCCCTCCAATTATGAGTCGAGAGCATCGCAACGATTTCATGCAGGAAAAATCGAAAATATATTTGAACAGTTCAATTTTACTGTACATGAAAGTACCGTAAAATTCAATCTGAAGGTCAGGAAAATTGAAAAATTTTCCGGGGGAGGATCCCCGGACCCCCGCTTGTACTGAGGGGTATTCCATACCCCCCAGACCCCCCGGAATTGGAGTCGTACCATACCCCCCCCCCCCAAGACAAATGTCTTGTGGCGCCGCTGCCTATACAGTATACACATACTGACTAGGAAGTTTTGTGTATACTGAGAAAAAATTTATCATTTTGATGGCAGCTCCTTAAATTTTAAAATAAATAGATAAATAAAATCTATACTCTGTTCACGATAAGAAGGCGGGTGAGACTTCAGGTAATAATGCACTATTTAGCAACAGTGCGGCTATGCTGGCTATTCCAACCTTACGCAGTGCCTGTTGTTCTCCCGAACTCTCTCTTGACAAGGAGGATTTCCCAAGAACCGACAGACACCAAAATTTACACACGTCCAGTAAAAATTGCGAACGGTACAAAATACGAAAAAACGGACAAAATTTTCGCCCTAAAGGGCCAAAACTCGGCAAAAATAGTCGGCTTTGAATATTGATGACTCTCAGAAATTCGTATTTTTCAGGACGAATTGAATTCAGGATATTTCGTCTAATATCGAATTTCAGAGAGTCATCAATATTCAAAGTCGACTATTTTTGCCGAGTTTGGCTCCTTAGGGCGAAACTTTCGTCCGTTTTTTCGTATTTTTGACCGTTCGAAATTTTTTACTGGACGAGTGTAAATTTTTGAGTCTGTCGGTTCTTGGAAATCCTCCGTGCCAAGAGAGAAGTCGGAAGAACAACGGCCACTGCGAAGGGTTGGAGTAGCCGGTATAGACGCACTGTTGCTAAATAGTGCATTACTACCTGAATTCTCACCCGCCTTCTTATCGTGAACAGAGTATAGTATTTTCATCCGACTCTGACATAAAATGTGAGTTTATTTTTTCCTCGATAAACATGATCCTTCTGTTAATATAGAGTCGTTCGGCGGAAACTATAAACGAGAATTCGAAGATCCAGAAACTACGCATTCATAATATTCTCTCCTCTTTTTTCATAGTCTTTCTAAGCTCATAATTATACTTTTTTGTTCGTTTTTTCCCGCGGGATTCCGTATTCATGAAAATTTGCGAAGAATCGAGCTGACTTAATGACCGATCTGATCGCTTAAAAATGGCTTGAAAGTGCGTTCTGGCGGATTCTGAATCCCAAAAATTTTTCGGGGGAGGACCCCCGGACCCCCCTTCCTACCTGAAGGGTATTCCATACCCCCCAGACCCCCCCCCCGTGGGTGGCGCCCCCTAGTCCACCGTCCCGCGCCCTCTCAGGTGAGCCAGTCCGGGCCTGCTGACTTGCTTTATATTTCCATCATGTTGTTATTGTATGTGAAATTTCTTAGTCCTATTCAGAACGAAACAAGAAAATGCGTCTTATTTCTCTACCTCTACATTTTTGGTTTTGAAAGGTCCTAAAGGAAGTCAGCCCTCTTTCAATTTTAAAGGAATGTGCTTTGCGGTCAAATTTTCTGACATTTTATTTAGTCTGGCAACTCCCGTCAAATGACTTAGCGCTTCAAGGCATCATTTATTCAATGCAGTTATTTCGCTCTTTCTCTATTTACAAGTAAATTTCTAGTACTCCAGGAACTTCCTGATTTCTCATGCTACCTTATGCTACATCTGTTGTACTACCTATGTTGATCTAAGCTGTCACTCTCCTTATATGTCTCATGTCTCAAAGTATCTTGAGACACTCAAACTGGTTCCTTAATCATATAGTTTGGTAGTCCGCTAACCTTTGACAGTCACCTATTTTGTCGGAAATCATCATCAGTCATGCCTAAAAGTTTAGCGCTTAGACTTTTGTACAAAATTGAGATTGCGCCTCACAATTTGGTGACAATTTAGTTAGCGTCATATGATGAAATATGAATCAGCGCTCCATTTCTTTCTAAAATTTGTGTTACCGAGTCAATTTCTTCTTAAAATTATGTCAGCGTACGTGCTGTTTTTTACTGAAACTTGAGTGAGCGCACAGTTTTGAGCAAAAACATCTTCAAACGCTATAAGAAAAAAAAAAAACAATACGGCATTGGAGAAAATGGGGAAATTTAGTTAACGCTTATACTTTTGCTGAAAATTAGTGTCGTCCACCACAATTTGGTGAAAATTAAGTTATCGCGCTTTTTTTTGCTTCAAAATGACTCAAAGCGCCATGTCTTTCTGAAAATTGTGTGATCTCATCAAATTCTTCTAAAAATTATGTCAGCGCATCGGTTTTTACTGATACTGAGGTGAGAGCGCTAATTTGAGCCAAAAATATTTTTAACGCTAATAATCAAAATTAGAGACTGATTAGGTGTGTTGAGGTTGGATCAGTCATGCCTAAAAGTCTAACGCTTAGACTTTTGCACAAAATTGATTTTGCGCCTCACAATTTGGTAACAATTAGGTTAGCGTCATATGCTGAGACATGAGTCAGCGCTCCATTTCTTTCTGAAATTTGTGTTACCGAGTCAATTTCCTCTGAAAATTATGTCTGCGTACGTGCTGTTTTTTACTGAAACTTGAGTAAGCGCACAGTTTTGAGCAAAAATATGTTCAAACGCTATAAAAAAAAAAGAAAACAAGAAACATTGGGAAAATGGGGAAATTGAGTTAACGTTTATACTTTTGCTAAAAATTTAAAGTCGTGCACCACAATTTGGTAAAAATTAAGTTATCGCGCTTTTTTTTATGCTGCAAAATGACTCAACGCGCCATGTCTTTCAGAAAATTGTGTGATCTATCAAATTCTTCAAAAAATTATGTCAGCGCATCGGTTTTTACTGATACTGAGGTGAGAGCGAATTTGACCCAAAAAATATTTTTAACGCTAATAATCAAAATTAGAGACTGATTAGGTGTTTTGAGGTTGGATCAGTCATGCCTAAAAGTCTAGCGCTTAGACTTTTGCAAAAAATTGAGTTTGCGCCTCAAAATTTTGGTTACAATTAAGTTAGCGTCACATGCTAAAACATGAGTCAGCGCTCCATTTCTTTCTGAAAATTGAGTTAGCGAGTCAATGTCTTCTTAAAATGGGGGGGAATTATGCAATACATTTATTAAAATTGTTTTGTGAGTTTTGATTGTTCATTACGTACGTTTAGTGATGTGCAGGGAAATTCGAAGGGTTTTTCAATGATTGTCCGTAGTGGTCCTCCCCCCCCCCCAAATCGCCGCACACGGTTTGGGGACCCTAACTTTTGCTGGAAAATTTTTTTTTGAGATTTTGGGAAAATTTCAAAGGGATTGTTCTAAGATTGCCCGGAGTGGTTCTACACCCCCCCTCCCACACTCGCCGCACACAGGTTGGGACCCTAAATTTTGCTGGAAATTTTTTTTGAGTTGTTGGAAATTCAAAGATTTGTTCTAAGATTGTCCGTAGGGTTTCTACATCCTCTCCCTCCTCCACTCGCCGCACACAGGTTCGGACCCAAACTTTTGCTAGACAATTTTTTGAGTTGTTAAAAAATTCGAAATGATTGTCCTAAGATTGTCCGTAGTGGTTCCCCCCCTTAAACTCGCCGCACACAGGTTCGGACCCTCACTTTTGCTGGACAATTTTTTATGAGGTGGTGGAATATTCGAAGGGTTTGTCCCATATAAGATCGTATGTAGTGGTCCTAACCCCTACCCACTCGCCGCATCCAGGTTCGGACCCGTTTTTTGCTGGACACATTATTTTTGAGATGGTGGGAAAAGGAATTTGACTCATGAGGACCCAAAATTTGCTCAAGGTGCGCCTTCTCGACACTGTAGTGTCAGAACTATCTGCTTGTTTTTTTCTCTTTTTCTATTTCGATCGGCGTCTCCACGTTTGTGTTACTTTTGATGCGTTTTTTCATCCTCCGGTGTGCGCACCGGTGCAGCTCCACTGCACCGTCATGTTTTTTTATAGTGTTGCTCCAGCACCGGATCGCACCGAAGTGTTGTTTTAGTAGCGGTGCAATGTCCCTGATGCTGCCCCGGTGCAAGCCCTAGTGTATCGGAGTTAAAGACAGATGCACTGGAGCTGGAGCTTCGGAGCTTCTGGAGCTTTCGGTGCTGCACCATACAGCTTCGGTGCAGCTCCAAAAGCTCCGGTGCGCCGCCCGCGCCGGTGCGGATTCCGGAGAGAAAAAAAACGCACCATTTTGCAGAAATTAAAATTAAAATTTATTTGTTAAATCAAAATGCATTCATTTCAATTAACAAAAATGGGAAAAAGGATTTCGTATTTGTAAAGAAATAGAGTGGAAATAAGGTAAAGAAAAAAAAAGGGGAAAATAGAAAGAGAAAAAGAATGAGAGGAGAGAGAGAGGAAGTAGCAGAAGGAGAAGGAGCTATCACGAAGACAGCCGGCCCGCGAAGACGCCATAAATAAAACGATAAAATGACTCGGAGCTATGCCGGAACCAGCAGATAAAATCATACGCAAAGCGGTCTCCGTATAAACAACAACAACTCAACGCTCCGAACGCTAGCGTAGCCACATACAATCGATCGATCCCCACAAAGACGACACACACTTTTAGCCTTTAAAGTGGAAACGCAGAGGGAGTCAGTGTGATGTTAACTGATGTACTAATGTTAGTGACCGTGTTTTTAGCTCCATAACATTTGCCTGGGTATGAAAGTGAGAATGAAACATTGTTTTTTAACAATGTAAAAACTGCATAACTATGAGATAGGAGAGTTAAAAGTTTGGGGGGGGGGGGGGGAAGCAAGTGCCGAAGAAGAGGCGAAAAAAAAATTATAATAATAAAAAAAATAATAAAAAAAACAACAACAAAAAAATGACAATAACAAAAACAACAATAAAAAAGGCAGTAATAACAACAACAATAATAAAAATCATCGTCACCATACTCATAATCATTATCATAATCATCACAATCATACCGTCATCATCACAAAGAGAAGGGGAACAAGAGTTTTACAGAGAGAAAGAAGTTGACGACAAAATTTCCCAATAGTGTTTGCAGAGTGCATCTGTACCTATACAGATAGAGTATTTATACATATTTTATACCTCTTAACGATTTTGTGACTGTGGAGGGTTTATTTCAGAAAGATACATGAAAAAGTTGAAACATGAATTTTTTTTTTTTTTCTATTAAAGACTGTACTCCCTATTTATCTGTTTGAATTAATGAGGTTGTATTGGGTTTCGGTTGTATAAGTGAAACAGTGGCGTAGCGTGCAATTTGGCAACATTGCAGATCGTACATTTAAAAGCATACAAAATATCGAAGTATTGGGACCTTTGCATTTGACCTTTTACATGGGTTTAAATGGACAATTTACAACGTTGCCAAATTGAACGCTACGCCACTGATGTGAATCATTTCTCGGAAGTTGAGTTTAAGGCTGATCACTAAAAAAAAAAATATTTTTGTGACAGTGTTATGTAATGGGGGGGGGATTTGAGTACATCAAAGGGTTCCGAAGTTGTTGGAATCATAGGCTCAAGACAAGGCTCATGCTGAATAGAGGGGTTTTTGCAATGGTGACTCCCGGTGATGAGCGTTCCAAAAAAGACAGTTTGTCTCTCTCGCTCTCACGTAACCCCCATGTACTGCCATCTCAATCTAATTTCAAAAATCGTATGTATATAAGACATTTTCGTGAAATTGTTTGGCTGAAATGAATTCCTCGAGGCTTTTTGATGTGATTTTGATAGTAAAATGTCGTAATGAAAGGGCCCTATATATACGAATTTCGAAACGAGAAAGAGATGGATATAAAGGATTTCACGGGATAGTGAGTGAGATAGTTTGGAACGCTACGCTACGCGAGTTTGTGACCGATGAATGCATTGTTGTGGTTGTTGGCTAACCGTTGACTTCGCCCTTAAACACCGTCTATAGATGTAGATTATGCATAATTTACTAGAAGATGAAAAAAATTTTTTTTACGCAGTTTAAAAAATGGGACTAAAGTAGGGCAATTAAATGCGGGTAGTGTATTTTCTGCTTCGTAAACATAGGGTCAAACAATGCTTAAACCATTGTATAAACCAACATTTTGCAACCGATACTTATCCTTGTACAATCGCTACCAAAGCGTTTTTGATACTTTGGAACCTTAAATCAAGCATCTTGAATTTTAAACGCGAACAGCCAAGTTGTTAGTAATTCTTCAACAGGAAACCCATGGGATTCTAAAGAAACAGAAGCCCCTTTGATGCAAATTTCGACATGAAGAAGTGGCCATCTTTCCTTTCAACCTTAATTGCGGCGATTTCAGAAGGAGGCAAAAAGCGATTTGATTTCGTTGAAGGGGGGAAGTTTCATCACGCCCACTGCAGATGAGAAACTGCGAATCAACGGAAAGTCAAAATTTTCCCTTTAACTGTTATTATGAGTTTTCCAAATATTCGAAGACAAAGCGACTGTAAAGAGGCCCCCGCAGGACTGATATATTTAGTAACACAGGTTGTCTGAGTTTTTAGATACCTCGAAACCGAATCAGAACCAATGGAGCCAGGAGGGGGTTTTTCTTTCCGGGGAATTGGGAAAAATACGATTTACTTCAACGTGTACACAAAATAAAACTGGGAACAAAATGAACTGGACGCATGTGAAAATTGGGAAGAAAACCAGGACCAGCTCCCACAAGAAATCAGTTTGACTGCGACCATATGCTTTCTGTCCAGGGGCCGAAAAATGTTGGTTCAAAAAAGTACGTGATAAAGATGCATGGTGAGGCCGTAAATATCTACTAGCATGCTCGAATCCTCACCATCCACCAATGTAGTTGCCCGTGAAAGGACCAACATTTTTCGGCCCCTGTCCTGAATTTTCTTTTAGTAAATTTCTTTTAGTTTCTTTCAGTTTTTTTTTTTTAAACTTAGATTTAGGTAATAGGGGTTCCGTTTCCTGTAGGACTGTTTTTCTTTTAGTCAAAATTAAAAATTTTATGGAAAATAATGAATGCATATTTTGGGTGTGACACTGGCGTCGGTAAGGGGCTTTTTTAGGGGGGGGGGGGGCTCAAAATGTCGGGTGCCACCCTTCCCCCTTATAAAAGTAACTCAGAACGGTGATTTCGACTGAACACCCCCGCCTTCTCCTCATCTTCCTCTGCTCCACCCCTTCCCCACTCCACCCTCGCTCATAAAAAGATGGTCCCGGGGCATTTGCTCTAAAGTAAATTTACCTAAACGCAGATTACCTACAGGTTTTTTTTAAAAATAGTTGTCCCACACAATGTGATCTAAAGTATATTTTACCTAAATGTTTTTTTGCCTAAAATTTTCAGCTGGCATGTACGCCTCCTTCTCAAAACATTTTTGCTATAGAGAGAACAGAAACTGTAAATCATTTCATACCTAACCTATAAGGAAATGAAAAATTTTCCCGGGGAAATTTTATGCATGTCAAAATTATTAATTGCTCTGTTATTAACAAATTCAATTTATGTCATGGGTTCGGTTTCTTTTTTTACGGGTTTCAGGTTTTTAAGGTAATTTTGGTTTTGTGTTCACTTATTTACAATTTTTACTTATTGAGGCATTTTACCTTAAAGATTTTGGTTTTGAGATAAAATGCGTTTTAGGTAAAAATTGGTAGGGCAACTTTCATGGGAAAAAAAAGTAGGTAATCTGTTTTTAAAAAAAAAGTTTTGGGGCAAGCGCCCGGGGGACCTAAAAAGATACAAATTTTAAAAAATCCAAATTCAGTGACATTTACAGTTAAAAAAATTTACTGCACTTTATCATCAGGGTTTTTCAAAAAATGATGATGAGAACGTTTTGTTAACTTTTAAGAAAAATTTGGAGTATTGGTGCAGCCAGAATTTGTTTCGGTGAGAAAGGAGGGTTTGAGTGAAGCACCTACTATTCACACGTACCCAAGGGTCTGGGGGGGATGGAAAATCCCTATCAGGTTTTAAAGGGGGTACGGAGATCCACCCCCGGCAAATTTTGAAAATTTGATCATTGAAAACCCCAATTTTTAAAGGGGTTTTTCCCGGGGATTATTTGAGAGAGAACCGAAAAAGAATGAAAGGGGGTGGAGATAAATTTTTAGTAGATTTTGACTTGGAAAAAAAAAGAATGATGATAAAATGAATATTTCAAAAATCTTGGACCAATTTTTTTAAAGGGGGGCTGGTTTTTCTCCATCTTGATGATATTAATTTTTTAACTTTTTTTTTCTAACTATTTAGAATGGTATTCTTTGATCATAGTCCAGTTGGGGTCACCCCCGGGTGTCACCTAATCCAACCCAACCGACAACATATGGGCTTACCCGAAATTGTAAGGCGTAATAATAATAGGGCTATTGGCGAGGTTTTTTTAATGACAAACTATACATATCAATCCTGGGGTAAAAAACCCGCCAGAAAAATGATTTTGGCCCTAGGAAACTGAAATTATCTAGTTAAATTTTGAGAATAAACTCGTGACCTTAATAGCGAAAAAAGAGCCGCCTGCGTCCGACAGAGTTTCTCATCTATGCCGCGGCAGCTTTCCCAACAGTGGCGTAGCGTGCAATTTGGAATATTGCAATTCGTCCATTTAAACCCACGATAAAGATCGAACTAATGGGTGTTCGGTGAACACCTTTGCATTCGACCTTTCACATATGTTTAAATGGACACAATACAACGTTGCTAAATTGCACGCTACGCCACTGTTTCCCAAATGCCACTACTCTCGGATAATTTGAATGAAACAACTAGATACGATACAGAGGCACCAATGTAATTCTTTTGAGGGGTTTTTAAAAGCCATCAAACCATTGAAATCGATTGAGAATAACAGTCGGACTGTATGCCTTTTCCGC
>VMOF01000320.1:52338854-52396803 GCA_011764245.1 Trialeurodes vaporariorum
GAGTAAGGGGCCAATCATTTACTTTATCGTTAAATCATCAACAAATCTTAAAAATCTGTATCTTATGTTACGCGGGTTTGCGTATTATTCGGATTGCCACTCTTAATAAATATGAGCTCGTTGAAAAAAAACAGGATAATTTTTTCCTCGGAGGCTCGGAATCTGGCACCCGTGAACGCAATCTCCATCCATTCGATCTGTTGGGACTCACCGCGTCACCGCTGACAGAAAGCTTTTAAATCCATTATTTCCTTTCGCGCCCTACATTTTTTTTCCTTCCTCTTCCACGCTCTTTAAACAAAGTACACGCTCTTTACCATACGATCCATCGGAACTTCCGCGCTTTCATAACCACGCGCATTTTTTTTTTCACGCCGTCTTTTAGAACCTATATCTCATATACACACGGGCTTTCTTGTTGTTTTTGTTTTACCTTGATCTTAGCCCCTTTGTATACCTACGTGTGTACTTTCAGTGACGCGACGGCATTTTATTTTTTTATCTCTGTGAAATAAGCCGCGAACTCACGTTGAGCATCTTTTTTACTTCCTACTTTATTGCCGGGTATTGATACATGGGACGTTTAATGACCCTCGTGGGTCAGTGGTGCCATTTTAAGTTCTGCCTAGAGAAGGCCAACATATTGTGGGGGGGACAGTAAATTTTGCCCCTTCCTGTTAACAAAACTGCACGAGGAATCTGAGAAAAAATTTGTAGCTAAAAGAATTCATCTATATTATGAAGCCAACCCGGGGGTATCTAGCTATCATAGAACCTGAGGCATGACAGCCAAAAAAGTAAAAATTTAAAGCATTCTCAAAGCTTCTTGAAAGTCTTCTTGAAGCTTCTTAAAAAGCTAAAGTTGAAGCTTCTTATATTTGCAAGTAAGCAATAATCTTGATCAAAATTTGATTTCACTGTCTAATTATAACATGAAAGGTTCATTTGGTGGTGGTGGCGGGGGGGGGGGGGGGGGGGGAGAACAACCCCTTGTTTTAGGGAAAAAAATTGAATAAGTAGTTTTTATAGATCAGATTATATTTTGAGGGGTAACTATAGGAGTATAAAAAACAAAACAAAAACTCTTCGCTTGAAAATCGTCTACAACTTATTCACTTTTTAGCCTTCAAGTAATTTAAATTAATAGATTTAAGTCAATCTATTTTTCCTTCTTTGAAAATTCTAAAACACTCCCGTCATTTCAGTCAAAATGTCTCGTGTTGGCCAGAATTTTCAGTGGGGGGGGGGCGGTGGAAGCACCCCCCCCCCCCTAAATGCCGTTCATGTTGAGTTCCCGAATGATCGATAGCTTCGCATAAGTTCGAATAAAGAAATCGATGGATGAAACGTTCAATATAAGTTCATTTTTTTTTTTCACAGCTGCCCATGAATGAAAAGCACGCGTTTTGAACGAGAAGGCAGCAGCACAGGCTCGGCCAGATAACTTAGGTGATTGCTAGTTGAGTAGAGTAGTGAGTAGTATAGTAAAGTAAATCACAGACAGAGGCAGGAAGCCCGGCGCCCAATCAGCGAGGGGTCTTGAGAAACTGGGAAAGGGCCGCGGGGTGTCAATCCCTTCGCTCAAAGTGTGAACGAAAATTCCTCCGATTCCCTACCTTCTCCTCTTTGTCCTCTTAACCCCTCCACCTCGTGTCTCGTAATGCATTTTCCGCCCCCCCCTTCACCCTCTCATTCTCCCCTCTCTCCCCTCTCTCTTCTCTCTCTTCTCTCCTCTCCCTCTCCCTCTCCTCTCCCTCCTCCCCTCACTCTCTCTCCCCCCTCTCCCTCTCTCTCTCTCTTTCTCTCTCTCTCTCTCTCACCCTCTCTCTCTCTCACCCTCTCTCTCTCTCACCCTCTCTCTCTCTCTCACCCTCTCTCTCTCTCACCCTCTCTCTCTCTCACCCTCTCTCTCCTCTCTCTCTCTCCCCTCTCTCTCTCTCTCTCTCTCTCTCTCTCTCTTCTCTCTGCTCTCTTTCTCCCTTTTACGTTGTTGCCGCATTCAAGCTGATGAACAATGAATCTCATTGATGCGAACCAACAGTGATTTTTGAAATCGGTTTCGGTTCCTTGGTGGGATGAATTTGGTCTTCAGGTTCCATGGAGGGCAAATTATGGTCTCGAGTTCCACTTCTGGGTTCCGGTGTCAGTTAACAAATTTCGGTTCCAGTTCCAGAAAGGGTTTTCTCGTACTGGTTCTTGTATCGATTCCAAATGTATTCAAATTTTGATGAAAAAATGAAGAAAGAAAGTGAGCTTTCAGATTTGTTTCGCGGTTCCCTTTTTTTTTAATTTACATAAAATACATGTTTATGTTAAGGTGTCCGAATTTCGTTCATATTCAAAAATTTCCTCATGTTGTTCACTTTTTGGGCGGCCTACCATTATTTCAATTTTATATATTCGATATTCGCGGTTCAAAGAAACAAAACGGTGCTCCGCGTGATACAACGCAACGTTGTGAGAACTTAGTAAGGTATTAATAAGATAGAAAGAAATTAATAAAAATAATCAAGCTCAGCTGGAAGGAACCGGATTGGAACCGAAACTCCAATTCAATCCTTAGAACTCGTCAAGGAGTTACGACTCCTTTGGGGGGGGGGGGGGGGGGGGGTGAATTTCGATTCCAGGTTCCGGTTACGGTTTTTAGTGGGACAAATTATTGTGGTTCCAGTTCCTAAAATAATTTTGGTTCTGCGGTTCCGGTTCGCAACCTTACAAAGTATATCGTGTTTATTGAGAAAATTACTTTCAGTTTCAGATCAACAACAGTGAGAGCAAAGCTTCTAATTTGTAATAACCGTGAAGTATTATATAAAAAAAAAAAAAAAAAAAAATAGTAAGAATAAAAAAAAAAAGCAGGGAAGCTCCCATACATTGCATGTATTGGAAAAGCGTGCCTGTGAATTGTAAACATAAAAATCTGCGCATAAGTTGTTTCATTTGGTCTTCTGCTCTGCTGGGTTTTTCAGAAATAAGTTTTGCATAAAGGCTTACGCATACATGGTTTAAATATATTTTTTATAATGTAGTTCATGGGCGAAGATTTGTCAATTTTTTGTATATTATTTAAGGTACAGGAAGTGCTGTTGGAGCTTTGATTAAGAAAATATGACAATGTATATGCATTTGAGACGTATATTTGAAAAAAAATATTTTTGAGTCGTTGTTTTTGCAGTGACACATTACAATTGGTTCAGTGTTTTGTTCATTTGTGGATTACAGTTGTTTGAAATGCATCAGCAATACTTAAGGAGACATTGTAGTATGTAACTAACATATGAATTGAATAAATAGATTTATAATATACATGAATGATTCAATAATGAAAATTTGGATGAAATCACTGATTATAGAGTATTTGAAGTTTAAATGATTCGATTCTGCGTTGAATGGATGTAAAAGATTCTATTTATAATTTAATAAAATGAGAAAGAAAAGATAGGTAGGCCAGGGTTTTTGTTGGTGGAATATGGTGATGAAAGGTAAAAGAAGGTAATTAATAAATGTCTACTTATTGATAGAGACAAAATAGAGTCATTCCTTTCAATATCTGAATTTTTAGACACAGTATTGGCCGATTTGGATCTGAAAATTAAACAATTACAATTAATGTCAATAAAAGCAATTCCTGCTATGTTTTCATTAAAGGCTTTACTGTACAGAGAAACCTTATGGTGAATACTCAAGATAAAATTAGGCTGAATCATCTACTTGGAAAAAATGCTATGATTAGCATCCAGTAAAAACATTACAGACGTACATACGAATTGAAGTATTAATAATTTATGCATCAACTTTGACAACTATAATTAGTGTAGTCCCCTACTTCATTGCGATGCGTCCCTTCAAGCAAACAGAGTTGCTTACCAGAGTTGCAGAGTTTCTAGCCTTTCATTCGATGACATTCTATCAATGAGAAGCAAAAAAAGTTACGCATATAAAAGCTTCCACCCCCCTCCCCCCTCTCCATACATGTGCTTATTTTACAAAATTGGCCGTATAGTGGTACCTTTGATGATTATATTTAATTTTTGGATTCTCTCAAAGAGAGCAAGTATAGTCTAGACTCAGCGCATGAGATTTCAATTATTTTACTCATCGGACAGTGATTAAAAACCAGAGGACCTGAATAGAATAAAAGAAGTCTACTATATTTCATATACAAAGTGAGCCAGAGCATCCGTTGCTGGCATTTTTCTCGAAAATTACTGAAACAAATGATTTGAAACAAAACAATCAGACAGAAAATTGACTCCAAATGTTTCATTTCTGATATTTTCATAAGCTCCTGACAACCTCTTGGGGTGTATTCTGGGGGGTTCAAACACATTTTTCAACTTTTCTCGAAAAAACCCTCAATGCAGATGTAAAAATTCATTTATAATCTAAAAGTAGAGAAAAAAATTCGTTTTATAAGTTTGAAAAATAGGCGCAACGTAGGAATCTGAACAAAAAACTTCTGTGAAGAAAGCTGATTTTATAAGCTTTCAGATGGCGCAAACCGCGATGCCGAAAAACATTTCGTTCAAGAATTATGACCGCGCAAAGTTTCAAATCTAGGCCAAAAATAGGGTTCCGACTTTCGATTCTACAAAAAAATTTGTTGCTCCACCAATAATCGATGAAATTCATTGAAACTTGGTGGAAGCGGGTTTTTTTGGGTCGCTGAATTTATTTTTGACATAAGTTTTTCAAAATTCTCAAATCATATATGGCCGCCATTGTTTTTCGTTCAGATTCCTTCATTGCGCCTATTTTTCAAACTCAAAAAACGGATTTTTGGAAACTTATAAAAGTAAAACAAAATGCAAAAAAAGGGTCAAATATTTTTGAACTAAACACTGTAGCACATCAATCGAAAGATCTTTAAAATACGCATCTTTTGGTGCAAAGTTCACGTCAATATCTATGTTCGTTCAAAAGTTATGGAGCATTGGAGGTTTTGACTTTGACCCCCTGCACTCCCGCTCCCAGTTGACCAAATTCAAAAAACTGCAGATATTCTGAAAGATGATGCTTAGCTCTATCATCCCTGAAAGTTTCATCCATTTTTAAGGGGGGGCACTCCTAATGGTAGCTGGATGGACCCCTTTTCATCAAAACAAATACCATTAATTGAGCCTGTCTCGTCCTCTAAAAAAATAATACAAAAACCATAACTTCGCTTACACTTTCGAACAGGCGTTAATGTTGTAACAATTCCCGAAACTAAAAAATTAAAAGAATACTGATCTAATTTGTTTAATTTAATAAGATCCATTTTCAACCCATGAAAGATTGAATGTTAAAAATTGCGCTTAAAAAAAAAAAAAAAAAAAAAAAAAAAACATTTATCAGCTGATCAAATAAAGGCAAAGAAACGTGACTACTTCATTCCGCGCTCTCTAGCGGGTTCTTCTTGAAGCTTTACTTTTGTGAGAAGGTATCCTATAAGTAAAACCATGATCTGTATCGGTTTTATTTCGCGCCTTCTATTCGAAAATATCAGCTGACTCTAGAAAATTTACAGAGAAAGATTATCAAATCAGTGAACAGGTGAGCCGCAGTGCAGCCAATGCAGCCCAAAAAATCACCGGCTGCAAAACAATAATAAATAAAAAAAAAACATCACAGAACGACTCGTTATCGGCCGCCCGTACGAAAAAAAACCCCCAATGTACTTTAAAATCAATTATATATTCAATAAAAGTAATAAAATAACACAAAAACAATGTCCAACATAACAAATTAATCATAAAAACAAACAAAAATTTATTCATCGTAAAACCAACACAGCAGAGTAAAATTACAACAAAGTTGGCAACATAAAACGCAAAATATTACCTCACCGCACTCCACTTACCCCTCAAAAGTGGTGAGTCCGTCGTTTAATTGGAATTATAAAAAAACTAAAGCATTAAAATGAATCCAACTATTTTTGCTGCAAACTTTAGAAGGTACGATTTCATAATTGTACCATTGCAATCCTCAAAACGCAACAGACACGACAGGAAAAAATCACAAAATTCAAAAACAGCCGATTTTCAACTTTAGGCCACTCAGCATAGGAATACACGTGGAAAGCATAGGCTGCCTTATTACATTGTATACATTGTATTATATTGTTAGCAGCAAAACGATCGGAATAAGCGTGCCATGTTCCATGGGCACGCTTAATAAAAACATAAAAAGAAATATAGTACTATACGTACTTACCTAAACATCAAAAAAAATTTTACTTAAATGAAAGATTTAAAAAACTCGGCAACAATTCTATTAAGCGATACGCACATCGGTGTGGACGTCCGCGACGTCATCGTTTTATTGCACTTCCTACTCTCTCTCTTACTTCTTATACATCTCTCTCTCTCTCTCTCCCCCCCTCTTGCTCTCTCTCTCTCCCCCCCCTCTCTCTCTTTCTCTCTCTCTCTCTCTCTCTCACTCACTCTCTCTCTTCAATACTCCTTTTCCCACCCTTTCAAAAATTGATTCCTCCCAACTTTTAAAGGCCGGCCATAATATAATATGATGCCGAGTATAACATGTTTTTAAATTAAGAGTTAGGGAGAGGAAAAGGTTGGAAGTAGAAGAGTAAAGAGAGAATGGTGTGAGTAGAGCAGAGAGTCAGGGGTCAAACTCAAATCGACTGAGCCGCAAAAATTTCGATCAAAGATATCGACGCTATCTATTAAAGTGTTTCGACTATTTATCCGCATCTCCCCCCGGAGCGCCACAATCTACCACGGAATCGGACGCGTTTCATGCCTATCTTTCAAATCGTTTAGAGTAAATCATTTCGTCGTTTGTCGTTTAGAAGTGTAGGCGCACCTAGACCGGTAATCTTTGGAATTTGTCGACATTATTTCTGATATTACTCGATAAAAATGAATGAAAAATGAAGTTGAGGGTTCACTTTTCAATGAGGAACAATATAGAGGCCAAAGAATAAAGTTGGAGGCAAGTTCAGTTTTGATTTGAAGGAATTAAAGTTGAAAATTCACCAAAGATTATGGTTTAGGTTCGCCTACAATTCTGAAACGAGCTCTACCCTATTTACTTGTTTTACTATTTATATTTTCGGGGACAAAGACGCTCAGGCGAAAATTGCACAAACGTGTTGAACGCTAAGTAAGTCATGAGATATATATCTCAGAGATACAATGGCTTTCAAAAGAAAGAGTCCTGATAGAAAATTTCATTTTGTCATTCCTCGGCCGGTTTGAAAAATTTTACGGGTTTCAGGTATATATCACAGTTTCATTGAGTTACCACTTGAAAGTGTGGCTCAAAAAATCTAAAGATCTAAGGAAAATAAAAGAAAAAATCATTTAGAACGATTTCGATGAGCGGACTTTTTTTTTTCAAGTCACAGCTCACTTGGGAACAAAAAGAATGTCAGGCAGATCTTTTGATTTTGGCTTTGAAAGGAAACCTGCAATGCTTAAATTCATTGAGATAACATTGGCGGCTCGTGCAATTTGGCAACATTAACACTATCCTTCCATTTGATTGTATGTAAAACAATCGATTCGAAAGTGAAGCAGCGCTTCACCAGCAATCGATTGTTAAATATCGATTTAAATGGAGCGAATACATTGTTGCCAAATAGCACGAGCCGCCACCGTGAGATAAGTATTGAGGATAGCCTACAGCCTGCCTTTATAAAAGTAGTCTGAAATTCTTTGTGCCCCCGGCTGTGCTGTCTATACAGTGTGCATGGTACTATGACTGTCAAAAAAAAGTATCCTAATTGAAATGGGGCTATTGCACACTTTTTCTGTAATCGATTTACTAGTCAATTCTGGTGTAAAACCCTCGAAAAATAACGATGACACCACTAAAAACTTCCGAAATTCACTTCTAAACTCAATACATACAGGCTTTTATTTGCGCGAGCGTAATGGTGGCTGAGGGCAGTAATAATGGGAGATTCCCATCTAACAATACTGTAACTCCATTAAAAAGTGACCAATAAAACACAACTTTTATGTGACACCAGTGTCACAAGGTGTCACTGTATCATTCATCGGATGTGGATCACTACTCTGATGACTAATTACTCTGTGAATCCTCCTTGTCAGCATAGAGAGAGTGACGAAACTAAGACAGGAATCTCTCATTATTACTGCCCTCAGCCACCATTACGTTCGCGCAAATAAAAACGTTTATTGAGTTTAGGAGTGAATTTCGGAAGTTTTTAGTGCGCTTTGGATTTCTAATGATCCTGTATGCCCGCTCAAACATGAGTCTAAACAATCATCAAATTGTTCAAACTAGGTCAGTATCTCAGTAAGAATATTTCAAACGAATGAAGGTGCTCGACAAACCTACACTACTATGCAAAAAGGAATACTCAGAGGTTTTTTAATCACTACAACATCTGCAATTTTTGAAAATCCCTAAATTAGCCCAAATCATTTGGTTATAAGGAAATATCTTCATAAGATATCCGTTTGACGACATTAAAAAGCATAAGTGGCCAAAAGTATCATCCAGTTTGAACGCTGACTCATTCATGAATGACTGTGCTGAATGCTTTGTGATTTTTATTTTTTTTCCTCAATATTAAAAGACTTTAATTCGATTTTATTGGAATCCTATAAAGGACCTTATTCAAAATGGGCAAAATTGGCCCATGACGGATTTTCACCGGCTTTTAGTATGTTATAGAGGTACATCTCAGGAGCACGGAGATGGCCAGTTTTTTGCTGAACGCCGCCTGAGAGCGGGGGGGCAGGGGGTCAAAGTCAGAACCTTCATTCACCCATAACTTTTGAACGAAACAAGATATTGAGATGCGGTTTGCGTGAAAAGATAGAAAATGAAGAGATCTTCATTTTCATATGCATGGTTTTACGTTTTCATTGATTTTTACTAAAAATATGTCAATTTTTCTACTTTTTTTAAAATAAAAAAAATGAATTTTGGACTGTAATGAATAGGGGACAAAACGAATCTGTTCAAATAATTTCCGTGAAGAAAGCTAAAGAAATAAGCTATCAAATGGCGCAAACCGCGTTCCGGGGAAACGTTTCGTTATTGCGCTACAGCGCTTCAAAGTTGATAGGGTCGCGCCCGACGCGCGCCTTGTACACCTATACCGACGCGTCACAGTATGTGTAGTGCCATAAACTCACATAGCAGCGCTTTTCATGATCAATGCTGACTCTTTTTCGCTTCCTTTGCGTAAATAGTGGGTAACATCGTACCTAAGTACCGTTAAATGAATCCAGTATTAAGTACGTAGTATTTTCTTTTTTCTCAATGTCCGGTTGTCCACAGGGGCGTAGCATGCCATTTGGCAGCGATGTATCTCGTCCATTTGAACCCATGTAATAGATCGAATGCAAGAATGTTCAACAAACACCCAGTACTTCGATATTTTTCATAGTTTTAAATGGACGAACTGATCCTGAACCTGCATCACAGATTTTTCCCGGATTTCGGATAAAGAAGAAGCATCGCAAGTGAAGAAGAAGAAATAAACAAAATAAACCAAATCATTGATACATAAGATACGGTTCTTGACCCTATTCAAAAGTGCTATGTTTCCTCCTGCTTATGCTCATTTTCCAAATCGCTGAATTAATCGTAACTAACACACAATCCCCCGCCCTCATTTCTTGTTATAATACCTACGTTGATAAGAATGAAGTTAGCCGAAATCGTCCACCATCTGCATGGAATTTTAGAGGAAGAAGGCCGGGTAGTAAACATTTATGATGAGTCCTTTCTATTTTTAGACAAAAGTGTCAATTTCATAGTTTCCAACGCGCCATCTTATAGAGGGGACAACCATTGGCATAGCGTGCAATTCGGCAACGCAAGTGAAGAAGAAGAAATAAACAAAATAAACCAAATCATTGATACATAAGATGCGGTTCTTGACCCTATTCAAAAGTGCTATGTTTCCTCCTGCTTATGCTCATTTTCCAAATCGCTGAATTAATCGTAACTAACACACAACCCCCCGCCCTCATTTCTTGTTATAATACCTACGTTGATAAGAATGAAGTTAGCCGAAATCGTCCACCATCTGCATGGAATTTTAGAGGAAGAAGGCCGGGTAGTAAACATTTATGATGAGTCCTTTCTATTTTTAGACAAAAGTGTCAATTTCATAGTTTCCAACGCGCCATCTTATAGAGGGGACAACCATTGGCATAGCGTGCAATTCGGCAACGTTGCAGTTCGTCCATTTAAACCCATAAAAAATATCGAAGTACGGGGTGTTTGTTGAACATTCTTGCATTCGATCTATTACATGGGTTCAAATGGACGAGATACATCGCTGCCAAATGGCATGCTACGCCCCTGTAGACAACCGGACATTGAGAAAAAAGAAAATACTACGTACTTAATACTGGATTCATTTAACGGTACTTAGGTACGATGTTACCCACTATTTACGCAAAGGAAGCGAAAAAGAGTCAGCATTGATCATGAAAAGCGCTGCTATGTGAGTTTATGGCGCTACACATACTGTGACGCGTCGGTATAGGTGTACAAGGCGCGCGTCGGGCGCGACCCTATCAACTTTGAAGCGCTGTAGCGCAATAACGAAACGTTTCCCCGGAACGCGGTTTGCGCCATTTGATAGCTTATTTCTTTAGCTTTCTTCACGGAAATTATTTGAACAGATTCGTTTTGTCCCCTATTCATTACAGTCCAAAATTCATTTTTTTTTATTTTAAAAAAAGTAGAAAAATTGACATATTTTTAGTAAAAATCAATGAAAACGTAAAACCATGCATATGAAAATGAAGATCTCTTCATTTTCTATCTTTTCACGCAAACCGCATCTCAATATCTTGTTTCGTTCAAAAGTTATGGGTGAATGAAGGTTCTGACTTTGACCCCCTGCCCCCCCGCTCCCAGGCGGCGTTCAGCAAAAAACTGGCCATCTCCGTGCTCCTGAGATGTACCTCTATAACATACTAAAAGCCGGTGAAAATCCGTCATGGGCCAATTTTGACCATTTTGAATAAGGTCCTTTCATTTCCTCTTCAATTTTTCTTTCTTTCTTATTTTGCACCAAGTTACTTTGAGTATTTTTTCCCGATTTATAGCCCTTTGCATGCACTACAACTTTCCACCTTTGTTTTACAGATTCTTCTTATAAGTTCGGACAACCCGCTGAACAACCTTATGATACGAATGAAGTGGACCAAACGGTGAACTCCCGACAACGCCGGAACAACGCCGCGAACCCGGAACCTGGTTCAAACTATGATTGTGGGTTCATTTCGCATGAGTGTGTGGGGCCTGCATGCTATAATTTAGGCGAATCCATCGGTGATGGGTTTACTGCACCGCGTGTTGATGGTTATTATCGTCGGTTACCATTAAAGCGGACCGACTCATTGATTAGTTCTAAAATAGGTACAGGGACTTTGGACAAACTCGGGGGTGCCAACTTAATTCGAAAACGCATACCTCGGGACAACAGGAGGGCAATGGGAACATTGCAGGATTTTGGAACAGTTTCGGATTTTAGTTCGTCTTTTGGAAATGGGATTGATAATTCAGTTGAAAATTCCGATTCTAATGAAGATTTTGGTGACGTCTTTAAACTTAGTTTAGTCAAAAAGGGGTTATTCTCATTTCCAACTGTGAAGCCCAATTTTGACTTGAGTCTGAAGTCCAAAGATAATCCGTTTGGCCCCGCGTCTAAAACGGGCCTGTTTAAAGATTACAATTCTCCGCTCCATGTGACTCAACGTTCAAATACCATTGACAATTTTTACTTGAACAGAGGTTTTGGCGATGCATTTAAACTAAGCTTATCTAAAAAGGGACTCTTTTCATTTACAACTCCGAAACCCAACTTCGACCCAAACTTCAAGTCGAAAGACAATCCTTTCGGACCTGCATCAAAAAATGGACTTTTTAAAGAGTACAACTCACCTTTGCACGTCAACCAGCCTCAGATCATAAAAACGCCCGAGCCAGGCTTCCTCGACTTTTTGAATTTGGGTGGGATCTTCAATTTTGGGAAATCGAGCAGCGGTAAGAGATCAAACATAGGTGTAAATGAGCACAAGAACAGAAAATCGGAATCAGGGAAGAGGAATGTCGTTTTTGGGTCGATTAAGTCAGAAAATCAAAATAAAGGATCCGAATCCTCTGTCATTGGTAAAATGACCGGCAGTTTCGAGCCGGAGGTCGTAATCGAGTTCCCAAAAAGTGGGGCGGCAGTCGGTCGTTTTGGAGACTCGGTTGAGATTGGGTTTCTCCATGCGGAGCCAGATCTAGAACCATCTGAATCGAGCCTGTGGAGGGTTGATGAAGCAAACGCTTTGGAAAACCCTTTCATGAATCAGAATAAGAATGAGAATGAGGAAAATGAATATTATTCAGATGGAGACATGGTGTCAAGGAGAGGTTATCTCGATTCCTTGGGTGGATCAAATCTGCAAAAAAGGGGGTCCATAGAAAGGCCAGGGGGACAGAATCTTCAAAAAAGGGGGGATCTTTATTCCTTAGGAGGTCAAAACCTTCAAAAGAAAAGCTATTTAGATTCTTTAGGAGGTCAAAACCTACAAAAGAGAAGCTATTTAGATTCTTTAGGAGGTCAAAACCTACAAAAGAGAAGCTATTTAGATTCTTTGGGAGGTCAAAATCTACAGAGGAGAAGCTATCTAGATTCATTAGGAGGTCAAAATCTACAAAGAAGGAGCTATCTAGATTCATTAGGAGGTCAAAATCTACAAAGAAGGAGCTATCTAGATTCATTAGGAGGTCAAAACCTACAAAGAAGGAGCTATCTAGATTCATTAGGAGGTCAGAACTTACAAAGGAGGTCGAACCTGAACAATAGGTCTGTGGGGCAAAATTCAGAGAGGAAAGGCACCCTGGATATGTTGGGAGGACAAAATTTACAGAAACGTTACCTAAAAATGTTAGAGAGTAGGCATTGGCCGAAGAGGAGTGGTTTAAATATTTTAGGAGGGTCAGGTAGTTCACTTTTTGATATTCTGTCGAACGCCTCTCGAGGGGAGCTGTCCGATCCTCATAATACTTTCGACGAAATAATATATGTGAGCCAATCAGGGAAAAGAGGCGGTTTTGAAAGTTCTAATTCGAGCTCTCTTACGGTCGGTTCTCCGACAGGAAAGGTGGACGGTGCATTGACGAGAGTGGAGGTCATCGATGAGTCGAAACCCGGAGCTTCTTCGGGCGCGAGAAAACAGTCCGATTATTTCAAAGTCAACTTCAACGAGAGCAACGAGCCGGTCAGGTTCGCTGAGACTTCGACGAGTCAAAATTTGGACTCACTGGGAGGCACAAATCTCATCAGGGGTCTCGACGAGCTCCAAACTTTAAGATCGGTTAAACGGGGCCGCTGAACGCTTATAGCAATCGACAAAAAATACAGTCGTGAATGAATAAAAGACATGCATCTTCTCAGATTTAGCGTTCCAAAAGAACATCAAATATTAGGACTATTTCAAAGTTTCCGTTGTGTGAGACACTTCAAGTAGCCAGCTGCGGAGGTTTCGTGCATAATATATAGGTACAGAGTCTTCAGAGGAGATGATACAAGCCTCGATTCACGAATGTAAAGCCGTGCTAACAGTGCTGTGTTGACAGAAAGTGTTTGAGCAACGTTCAGAGCTCCCCGTGCGTAATACCCTTGCCAGTAAACTTCAACAAAATCTCGCAAAATGTTTGTTTTAATGTTCAATCGATTTATGAATTAATGATGAATTACCCAAGGAAATGAAACCTTATAACTATAGTCGTGAGCCAAAACTGAGCTTCCACCAAATTCTCATTGAAGGCAATAAAGCAGTCAAAGCTGCCACTTTTGAGGGTCCAAAATGGCATTCTACAATCCATCGCTAATTCAACCGGAGGAAGTAAAGATTAAATGTACCAATCGAAATGTATAACAATGACACAAATAGAAAAACTAAAATCGCAGTAATCTTTGCTCCAACAAATTGAATCATCGACGAATTGCGTAGAATAACATTAAAGATCCATAAAATGGCAGTACTAAAAGTTGTTGTACAAGCCAGTGGCGGCTCGTGCAATCTGGCAACCGTGCACTTTGTCCATTTAAACGTATGCAAAAAGATCGATACTAGGTGAGGCGCTACGCCTCACCAAGTAATCGATTATTTTACACAGTTTTAAATGGAGGAAATCCATTGTTGCCACATTGCACGAGCCGCCGCTGGTACAAGCGAGCCATCGTGTGACAAAAATGGTCATAAATCGACGACGGATTTATGAGATTTTGAAAAGAAAAAAAATCGAAAAAAGTAAATTCAGAGAAAAATCTGTTTAATCTACGCCGATTGTAATTTTTATAATGCAGAATGTTGCGAATTTTACAGTTAAGGATTGCTGTCACCGGTGCAATTTATCAACGATGGTTTTCCTCCATTTAAACGTATGTAAAATAATCGAATGTTCTGGAAGCAGTTGCTCCCGCAAATCTCGATTATTTTACATAAACTTAAATGGAGAAAAATCGCAGATACCCAATTTCTTGCTTTGTCGTTGTTCGAGGGCTCGATCGTTTACTATCGTCCAATTTATCGGACTTTAGTCAGAACCAAATAATAAAACCTCTGCTTGATTTTTTTGGTTGTTCTTATGTTCTTAATGGTTATCAATCCATTCATGAAGAACATGTTGTTCTTCCTAATTTATACTCCAAATTGAGAAAGGAAGTGGTTTAAATGTTTTGGACACATCGGAGTTAATCATATGTAGATTGTAGCCAGCTTTTTGTCGCGGGTCGAAGAGAACACTGATAGTCTGATTGTATATATAGTGGGCCGATCGATTCGACGCTTGTCTTTACATATGAAACTTTATTTAAAAAAATATCAGCCATTTCCAAAACATTATTTTCATCTATCTGTTTATTTACTTCTTCTTACTTTTATTCACTTTTTATTAATTAATTTGAAAAAAAAGAGAAAAAAATGCACCTTGCACGTTTGTTAGTTTAAAGTTTTCCTAATTTTCCTCCTCTTTTGACATTATCTTGTACAAAGAAGAATATACATGAACATCCTCACATTTTTTATACTTTTTATTTTTCCTCTAGCATGTTATATTTTATCGAACAATGTAAATATCGCATCATTAGCTGCATGGAAATTGACGCTTCATAGTGCTGAAGACTTGAATGTAAGTAGTGATACTTAAATATTGATTCCAATGAAAATAAATCAATTTAGATGGATGGATTTTTGTTTTATTTTTGCATTTCTTCAACTTATTTTATTTTCTCTGCTAAATTTTGATTTTGAGCATGGAAGCATGAAATATGAGCTTACACGCCATTTATTTAGGAACCGATTAATAGGATTCAGTCTGCAACTATGGACGATGGAAAAAACTTGCTTTCTTAGCAGGAAACTTTTCTATTTTCCAAAGAAGAGAAGCCTGCAAAAAAAGTTTTGGACTATCATCGATTTGGCTATGAATCAATATTGATTCCAAAGAAAATAAATCAATTTATACGGATGGATTTTTGTTTTATTTTTACACTTCTTCAACTTATTTTATTTTCTCTACTAAATTTTGATTTTGAGCATGGACGCATGAAATATGAGCTTACTCTTTGTTTATTTAGACGATGTAAAAAACCTATTTTTTTAGCGGGAAACTTTTCTATTATTCGGAAGAAGAAGCATGCAAAAAAAGAAGTTCGGACTATCATCGATTTGGCTATGAATCCTAGCGGGCTCACAAGTTCCGTGTAAAATATTTCAAGTCAGTATTTTTCGTTGAATTGAGTTAAAAGCTTAACAACGTAATTCAATCTGTTTCATATCGTATCTTTTCTGGAATAAATTCAAAGATTTGACACAGTTTTGAGCATAAGCAGCAATATATTTACACGAAAGAATTCATGGGCCCTTATGGGCAATTACCGACTTCAAGTGCAATTTTAATTAATTAATCGGTCAAAAAATGGATCAAGTCACTTTCGATCCTGCAAATTGTCAGACCCAGCAATCTGGCAACAGTGTATTCTTCTCATTTAATATTCGAGAAATAATCGATTTGTCACAAAGGCCTTTTAAGAATCGATTGTTTATCATACATTCAAATGGGCAGACTGCGAAATTTGCCAGATTTCTAGATCCACCTGTAATCCTGTACGTATCACTTAAAGAACTCATTGCTGGAAACCTGCGATAATATCCACGTTCACAAGTTCTGGATTCTTTGAGAGAAGTAAAAATAGCTTTTCTTATCCTTCTTCTTTCGCCTTATGAAAGCGAAGAGGAAGAATCAACAAGCAATCCACATCAAATTGAAAGGGTTCTTCAAGCACTCATGAACAGGGATCGATGGAAACATTACGGCTAATTTATCGTGAGGACTCAAAATGGCAAATAAACTCACACATGCTCATTTCACTCGGACTTAACAAACAGAAGGACAGTAGGATATCTATCTGCGGATATGGCTCAGATGAGACCGGGGACCTTTTAAGCTAGGAGAGAGCATGGGCGGGTACAGGGAATTGTCTTTCTCTCTCTCCTTCCATTTGAACTTATGTGTTAGAAAAGGATAGCAGAGGGGGGCATCACGTGACTTTGGCCCCCTCTTCTGTCCTTTTCTAACGCACGTTTTCAAATGGGAGGAGAGAGAGAAAGACAATTCCACACAATTCTATATCCACCCATGGGAGCTAGAGAGCAAACTATGTTAAGTGCGATGGAATTGACAATCGGCAGGGCACTCACTGGATCGAAACTTGGGAAGTTACCGGACAAAATTTTAAGCAAAAAGAATCAAGATAATGAAGAATACACATAGATATTCATTTAACTTGAAAATGTGTGAATTTATTCAACTAAGAGATTAAAATAAGGCAGAAAATGTGGTCCACATTGACAATGAAAAATGTTTAAAGCTTTGAGACAACAACTCTTCAAGTTCGGAAATTTTGTTATCCATTAATTTACTTTTATTTATCTATTTTTTATCTACATAGGTATTTAAGTTTATTTACTTATTTATTTCTTATTTTTTTATGTATCTATGAATTTATATTTATTTATTTATTTAGTAAAAAGTAGTAGTAGTAGTAGTAGTAGTATACATACTATATTTAAGAAGTGTCGTAGCGACTTCGGCCATTGACACCTCTATAATCTAGGATTTAAACTGAAGCTTATTTCTAAAAGGTTTAATCCACATTTTTTTTATTTTTTATTTATTTATCTATCTATTTCTTTCTTTATTGTTTTTATTTATCTATTTATTTATTTGTTTGTTCATTTATTTGCTTAGTTATCTATTTATTTTTATTGTTTTTTTCATTGTTATTTTTATTTTATTAATTAATTTTGTCTTTAAATCATTTATTTATTTAATTATTTTAATTTCCTCCTCCCTCTCATGAATTATCATCATTATTTCTATCACCACCATCATCACCAGTCGTTCATATGAACATGAAAAAAGGAAAGGAAATTTAAATAATGATGCTTAAAAAATATGTAGAATGTGTGCATTTAAATACATGTGTAGTCTGAAACCATTTAACCACAGTAAAAAAGCAATTTTTGTACAGCAGTTTGTATAGTCGTGCTAAAAAAATTTATAAAAAAAAAACAAAACAAAAAAAAACAAAACAAAAAAAAATTGTCCCGAATTATCCCTGTTTTGATCCACTGTGCAGCAGCGGCGCGGCAACTGCTCCTTTTGGAGCCTCCCACGGCCACAGTCAGCCACGCTCTTCGTACATCTCTTCATGATTGGCCTCCAAATAAAAGTATTTCCACTCTTTCTTTCATTTTAATTCCATCTAACTGCAAAGGCTCCCGTAGTTCTACGCATCAGAGCTTTATTCGGATACGAGAGTGCATGCAACGGACTGCTTTTAGTCAAACGATATATCTGTATAACAAGACATCAAATCCCGAACTAAAACAGCCTCATTTTTAATTTCTCACTATAGAGGAATTGTCTTTTCGATCCTTCCGTAGCAGAGCCGTTCCAAATGAAACTAAGATGACGCCCAGCTAGTTAGACCGTTTTAATAATGACGTCACGTTTAAAATTGTATCCAAACAAATGGCCTTTCTCAGTTACCTACTTTAGTAGCGTTTTGCTTTATCATCAAAAGCCGTTTGATGGCCATCGGCAGGTATTACTCATATTTTGCTTTTCCGACGGCCATCGGGAAGGGGCGAAGCCTAATTTAACTATTAATTTAATTTCACTATGTGGCAACGCTGCACCATCGGGCGATGGCCATCAACGTTGACGACCTCTCGCGCTCGTCAACCGTTTGGCCATCGCCATCGCCGATGACGGATAGACGATAGTTCGTCCAGAGCTGCCGATTTGCGTAGATTTAATGACATTTTGAAATTCACCGATGATTCCACCGGTTGAGAAAAGATTACATAGTTCAATTCAGTGTATGACTGTAATGCACGTAAATACTCTGATCTGTAATCTTTTCTCAATAGATGGAAACGGCGTTGAGTAATTAAAATATCCCGATTGAGAAAAGATGAAAAACGCTAATATTTTCGTGCATTACAGTCATACACTGAACTAAACTCTGTAATCTTTTCTCAACCAGTGGAATCTTCGGTGAATTTCAAAATGCCATTAAATCTACGCAAATCGGCAGCTCTGAGTTCGTCGCTCGCCAAGCTGACATCGACGTAAAGTTACTGGATTTTAGCGCCTTTTTTGTGATTGGTCTGAGGAATATTATCGCTCGATGGCCATCGCCGATAACAAGGCAAAATGCGACTTTTGTAGGAATTGTTCCACTGGCGGCTCGTCAAGTGAGGTAATGGGGCTGTTGCACAATTTGTCTACAGAAAATTCAAGGGTCGATTCAGATGTAAAACTTTCCAAAAATAATGACTGTAGCACTAAATACTTACGAAATCCACTCCTAAACTCAAAAAAAATGTTTTGAAAGCGACCGTAATGGCAGGTACTAATAATTGTGGAAGGTTCTCGTCTTGATTTCGTCTTTCTTTCTAAGCTGAGAAGGGAGATTTATAGAGCAACTATAGTCACCAAAGGAGTGATTAATAGCCGATTGATGGTACCGAGACATCTAATAACACCGGTCCCAAAAAAAAGTCATATTGTATTGACCACTTCTTGATGGAGTAACATGGTTTATTATACGGTAATCTAATTTATTAGTTCCCATCTCTGAATTATTACAGCCATGCGTTTAGAAGCATTTTATGAGTTAAAAAATGGATTTTGTCAGTTTTTAGTGCTACCATCGCGTTATTTTTGGAAGTTTTTACATCTAAATGGACCCTTAAATCACTTGTAGCTAGCAAATGTGTGCAACAGCCCTATTGAGGCAATGCTATTGCCTGTTTCAGGGGAAGGGAAGAAAAGGAAACGAGAATCATCCTTTAAATCACTTGGAAACTTATCGAGAGTTGCACGATTTGAGTCTCAAAATTTCAACATTTCTCGTGGAAGGACTCCTTAATCCCCCTCCTCTCTTCAAGGTATGCCACTGCCCCGTCTCCCCCCTCCCCCTCCCACGACCTCAACTGTCAGATTTTTTGTTTTGATTTCTCGCCAATCATCCTACGAAATCGGATCGAAATTGCAAGATGCCAATTCTTTATACGCAACTAAATAACTCGGATTTTACTTCAATGGTGGATTCAAAATTTTAATGTATTCAATAAATTTCAGCTCTCAAAAAAAAATGAACAAGAACAATGAGTATCAAATACAACGGTAGCATTTGAAGGTCAAAATAGGCAAGGCAAATAAATCTAAAAATAATTCGAATTCCCTCTCCAAAGTAGCAGAGGTTATTACTGATTGTGAGTAAGGTGAAGGGAGCCAAAATCAATGACACAGAGCTAAAAGTATTGGACTGGACCAGTCAGTTTTGTTTAATTATAGATAATCAGTGGGGAAGCGAGCAATTTGGCAACAGTGGTTTCTCTAAATTTAAAACCAATGGCGGCTCGTGGAATGTGATGTATCGATGTCTACTCCATTTAAAACTATAGAAAAGTATTGATCGTCTGGGGGTGCAATTAAAACCCCCGAGAAATCGATACTTGTCTATATTTTTAAAAAAGTGGGCATCGCATTTCACGAGCCGCCACTATTTAAAACTATAAAAAATAATCGATATGTGTATGGCGGAAATTTCTTTCACTTTGTATCGATTCTTTAACATTGATTTTGATTTGAATATAGGAAAATCAATCACCGTTGCCGAATGCGCGACATTGTAGATAACATGATGTTTATTTAGAGCTCGCAATTAGAGTTATACGATGATTAAGGAAGCAATTCATCGAATATTTGTCTTAAGTATGAAAGTATTAATTGACTTACATGTAGCTGTGGGTCAAAATTTGAGATCCGTTTGCTTTATAACTATAAATTTACACGCGTCGCGTATTGAGGCTAAGCGCCTTCAATTGACAGGTTATGCAAAAACAGAACTAGTATGTAGGAATAGTTAACTAACTAGCACGGCGACTTATCTTTTGATGCTGTCACAAGCGTCATGAAAAAGGGGGTGAAGTAGAGTCCCTATATACTATGAGAGTTGCGACAAGACTCCCAAACTGAAGAAGAAGAAGCGGATCAATGCACCCCCCAAAGAGGCAAATTGCAAATGGCGGAGGGCCCATTTGCCTCTGCGCTGTTGCCACTATTTCGCTATCTCTTACAGGTTAGATTCAGATTCTCGACAATAACGGTCGTTATTAAAAGAGATAATGTTCTCCGTAATAAAATTCAAGCAGAGGAAAATTCACAAAAATTACCGCGGTCACTGTTACTTCAAATGTGTAATGAAAGCGAGTTCGCGAAAAGTAAACAAACCCTCCGCCATTTGTATTTTGCCTCTTGGAGCTTTCTTGGCAGCCTAAATCTGAGAGCATATCAGAAATGGATTCAGCAATGGCGCAACTCTCATAGTATATAGGGACTCTAGGGTGAAGCAGTACGTGAGGCGTGAGCGGTGAGCTATCCGAGCGAGCACCTGAGATATCAAATAAACGCTCTTTTTTAAAATGGGGTTAACGTATTAGACTAAAAAAAATCTGTACCTTTATCGAGAGAAGGGCAGTTTCATGTGTAACCTGCGTAACCACCATGGGGGATTTTTAGGTTAGGTTTAAGCGTAAAATTTTTTCCATTTTTTCCCCATTTATTTTGATGCATAGAGAAATTATATGATTAAACCTAACCTAAAAATCCCCCATGGTGGTTACGCAGGTTACTCATTAGACTGCCACTCTAAAAATAAAAAAAAAAAATAATAAAAAAAAAAAAATATATAAATATATAATAGTACTTATGTTAGATTAAACTCTGACTATTTTTTTGCTTATCGATCGGCGAATCCGTAGCCACTGGAGTTTGAATTCCCCCCCCCATTTTTTCCCATTTAAATACATGCGTTAGGAAAGGATGGAGAAAGGGACTATTAGGTGCACGGTGCAGGTCAGTGGCACGGCGGCGTAGCGTGCAATTTGGCAACGTTGCAGTCTGTCCTTTTAAAACTCAGGAAAAATATCGAACTATTGGGTGTTCGGTGAACACCTTCGCTTTCGACCTTTACATGGATTTAAATGGACACAATACAACGTTGCCAAATTACACCCCACCCACTGGTGCAGGTGACTTCAGCGCCTGTATCTATCTCTCCTTCCCAAAAAATATTTGAACAAATGGACAAAGAGAGAGAAGGACGAATCCCAGGCTCCGGCTACAATACGTCAATCGATATGGAATCGGTGAGAATTGTAACTGGGGCAGTTGCAAGGGTCTGAAATGTTATGTTTTTTAATAAAAAAAAAAATTTAAAGACTCGATGAGCTGAGAACAAAGGTGCCTTTGGTTTCTAATTGCGTCCAATTAGTCCGGAGATGAGATTTTGGCCCAAAATACATTGTTTTAAATAAGGAATCCCAAAGTAGTGACTCACTCCGCCCTTAACTTCTTACAACTTTTACACGAGCGTATCTCCTAAATCAGGACACTTACAATTAGGAAAACACCAAAGGCAGCATTGTTCTCAGCTCATCAAGTACTATTATTTTCTAAAAAAAAAAAAAAAAAAAAAAAAAAAAAAAAAAAAAAAAAAATTAAATCCTTGCGTTTGCCCCATTACTGTATTGTTCATACGCAACTAAACAACTCGGATTTTTTTCAATGGTGAATTCAAAATTGTAATATATTAAATAAGTTTCAGCTCTCAAAAACAAAATACAATGTACAAGAACCAAAGAGTATCAAATACAACGGAAGCATTTGAAGGTCAAAATAAGCAAATAAATCTAAAAATAGGTAATTCGAATCCCCTCTCCAAAGTAGCAGACGTTATTACTGATTGTGAGTAAGGTGAAGGGGAGCCAAAATCAATGACAGCGCTAAAAGTATTGGACTAGACCTGTCAGCTTTGTGATGGCATACATAGATGGCTTAAAGAGCAGGATCTCGCCATCACTCTATCTGCAGCAGGTGCATTCTGGTGGTAAAAATCAAAACTCCAGTGACAACTTGTCACAGCATTTCGATGCAATTTATTTTTAAGTAATCAGTTATCATGGGCGGGTACAGGAATTTGTCTGTCTCTCTCTCTCCTCTCGTTTTAACGCGTGCATTAGAAAGAGACAGTTATGGGTGGCTAAAGTCACGTGATGGCCTTCTCTGCTATCCTTTCTTACCACACGTGTTCAAATGTGAGAAGAAAGAGACAATAGAGACATACATATTACTGTATCAGCCCAGGTCAGTCATCATATAATAATTTGCTGATAAAAAAAAAAAAAAAAAAAAAACGCAATCACACGAGAGAAGTTCTTTGGTCACGTCAAGTGTCACGTTATACCAAGGAAATGGTACACTTCTTGATCCATCATGAAATTGTAAGTGATTTTTTTATTTTCTCGTTTCAATGCTTTTTGTCAGCGTTTGTGAGTCTGTGGTCAGTAATCCGTACCTCCTTAAGTGTTGCCGGACCGATAAATGGGAATCAATCTCAATCTCACGCCACATTTGTGTTCGTATTTTCAGAGACTGCTTTAGCGGCTTCGACATTCTTTTCTACCATTTTTTAATATATATTGCAGAGTATCAAGATGTAAGATGCGGGAAATATTGACAACAATTTTCAGATTATTATCAAAAGTTGTGTTGGCAGTTAACACGTGACAGTCGTGACACTGTTTGTTGACATTTTATCGGGGTTAATTTATCAAACGTATCCAATAAAAATTACCTCCCGATCTGGGAGTTGGAAATAATCATTGCACGAGTATATAATGATTATATCGAACCAACGTTCGTCTGTGGGTTCGAAAAAACTTACTGTGAAAAAAATACCCGTCAGATTAAAAAATGAAAAAGAAGTATAGAACAAGGCAGTTTATTTACAAACGAGAGTATCAGTCGATAAATGATTAAATCAACAAAAACTATAGGGTCCAAATTATTGTAAATTGCGGCTGCAAAAGTACGAGGAGTGATAGAAATTAGATTTTTGAAACCACGGGTTCAAAAATGATTGAAACGATAAAATTAAAACTCATTTCAAAGTTAGAAAGCTGAAAAAAATAATTTTACCAGATTATAAACGTCTTTGATACAAAATTTCCTACCACCAATTAAATATGACATTATAATAAATCGCAAAGCGTATTTGACTATGTCATATCTTTCATTCACCGTAGAAAATTTTCGTAAAAGTTCTTATAAATATGAAATAGATGAAAAACACATATTTTCAGCTTTTTTATTGAACATGTAGTTTTGTCGATACAATCAATTTCAAACCTGCGACAACCATGTTTCCATTACTTTTTGTCGATACTTGTCTATAGTTTTAAATAAAGTGGGCACCGATATATCGCATTTCACGAGCCACCACTACCTCGCATTTAAAAGAAGAAGAAAAGGACGCACATTACAATAGGTATGAGTAACATCCATTGAAAATCTCAACTCTGAATGAAGCGCTCACAATTCAAAGGTTAAGCGTGCTATCTAGCAACGCAGCGTTTTGTCCATTTGAACCCATACTGTTACGACTTTATGTAAGAAATGAATAAACAAAGAAATTACATCTTTTGGGATAAATAATAGTCCTTTTCTTGATTCATAATAAGAGATGGTCTATAACACATATAAAAGGTAAAATTCGATAGTCAACACCGAGCCCTTGATAGTCCGATTTTTTTCATGGGTTTAAATGGATGAAAAATGCAAATTTGTCAGACTAACACGCTTTGCCACCGCTGCTTCGCTCATAAAGTGCAATGTTGCATTCAGGTCCACAGTTGCAGTTGTGAAAGTCGTCGATGCAATGATTTTGGGGCAATTTAGCTTTATGATAATTTACTTGAAAATTGGTTTAATCCAAGTTTCATGAGCGTCAAGTTCAGTATTCCAGCGTTGGTGCAATTACCGATGTGTTCCGACAGAGCCTCTGCATAGAACTCAAACGTGAGAGCTCATTAGGAATGCACCAGCAGCGCCACCAGTGGTGACTAAGATATGCAATACGCAACGCACACTTAATGTGTCAGCTGATGTCTCGTGTGTTGCATAATGCAAACCCCTTCTTAGAATATATCTTTGTCCTCGCTTTTAGTCGACAAAGCTCAATCTTTGTAGAAAATAGGAACACTATATATCATTCAATGCATTATATGACGACTATCGACTGAACATATCAACTGCTAAAACGAAAGAATGAAGATGATTGTGATGCATAAATGGGTCTGTTGCAAACTTTTGCTACAGCGCTATAGAGTGTACAATCTCATGTAAAATCGT
Source organism: Trialeurodes vaporariorum (assembly GCA_011764245.1). Lineage (NCBI taxonomy): Eukaryota > Metazoa > Arthropoda > Insecta > Hemiptera > Aleyrodidae > Trialeurodes > Trialeurodes vaporariorum. The sequence goes on from VMOF01000320.1 coordinate 52,363,623, forward strand.
ATGAAAAGTCCAATGGTGGCATCAAAAAGCCATGAAATGCAATAATACACTCACAAGAGGCGTTTAATGAAATCCAAGATGGCGGCAAAATATCGAGCAATCTGTATGCATGCACCACGAACATTCAAGGATTGCCAACCTCACAATATCCATCACAATTGCAATCACAACGTAAACAAACACATAACCTCTACGTCCAGTGTGGTTGTCAAAGTTGGCAATCCTTAGATGATCACGGTGCATACATTCAGATTCCTCGATATTTTGCCGCCATCTTCGATTTCAATAAACGCCTCTTGTGAGTTTAATATTGTATTTCATGACTTTATGATGCCACCAATGGACTTTTCAGGTGATTTTACATTGGAGTAAACACTTTTTATCGCTGTAGCAAAAGTTTGCAACAGACTCATTGAGATTATTCTGCCCTTAGTCAACTTTTCTGTTCCTATTTCCATGAAATGTACCCAAAACGAGACATCCATGTTACTTAGATCTGCTCACTATTCTATGAATGTACTATCAACGAATTAAAGATTGTCGCGAGATTTTCACAAATTTTCAGTTATGTGTGTGCGTGTGGGACTAATCTGCAACGGCTTTATCACCCACCCGCACTGGTCTCTCGCCTGCAAGGTGTGAGGAGTATGAAGAGTGACCGAACCGGAACCTTAAAGGCAAAACTTATTAGCTCGTGAAATCTCGTGACAATCTTTAATTCGTCGATAGTCCTTACAGAAAATTACCTGTATCTATATAACTTACCTACTCAATGAGGGTCGGTCGGTGGCGTAGCGTGCATTTTGGAAACTTTTTATTGTTTTCATTTAAACTGATGTAAAAGGTCAAGTCCAAAGGTGCTCACCGAGCACCTGATAGTTCGATATTTTTCATTGGTTTAAATTGGACGAACTGCAACGGCAAGGATTGCATGATATATGCCGCGTCACTGGTATTGGTCTGTCGCAACCTTTTGCTACAGATATACAAGCTCTAGAGGGTCAATTATTGTGTAAAATTACTTTAAAATAACGCTGAGAGTATCAGAAAGTTCCAAAATTAACTCGCATTTTCGAGAAATAAGTTTAAAAACAAAATTACAAGATGGCTGTAATATTTTATTAACTAACAGTTTAAAGTTACTATTCATGCGTCTATTGCGCAATTTTGCTATAGAGCCAGAAATAACTGACCTGAAGGTAAAATTTGACGAGAAAACTTATGGAAACAACAAAAACTAGTAAAATTTTCTCTCTGATAGAGAAAAAGTGACAATTAGTTGAGGCTAGCTACAAGACTAATTTGAAAATAACAGCAATGGCGCAAAATTAGCTGACGTCATTGTGTAGGTCCGGTGGAGCGGTCCAACTAAAATCAAATCACTGCTGACATCTAAACTATGTATATGCAAAACGGTGTCCACTACAAATCTGTCGGAATCCATCATCCATCGGCGCTAATAGAGAAGCATGCATAGTCACATACACAGTTATTTGAAGGCGTTTTTATCAAAGGAGTAAACACGCATATTATTTGCGCAGTGATTTGATTTCAATTGAACCGCTCTGCCGGACCTATCTATACTATGACGGCATCTAAATTCGCGCCAAAACGAAACCTTTTTCAAATCGCTCGAAATTGTCTCAACTTCAAAAGTGTTTTAGTTCACGATCCCGTGTTCAAAAGAACTATAAAAAGCACTGTGAGTTCCTTTCATCAAGTACTTTAAGGAAATAAAATGAAAAAAGCTGCGAAACAGGCCCCTTACATTTTTTTGTTATGTGTTCGACGTACTTTTTTAAAGGAGAGACTCATTAATTATAGTTTCTTGTAGCTCCATAGAAAATTCATCTTCATAGAACTATGAACATACAATTATTGAGCGCTAAAGAATCTACTCATTTTTGGAGAATTTTTCGAGCAACATTTATTATAAAGGTGAAAAATGCAATATTCGCCTACCCGACGCGCGGCTTTTATTTATTTCAGTTCAAGCGCTTAAAGAGTGCGAGTTCTCAATTTCACGACCGTTTTTTACACACTGAAGATAACTTCCACTCATTTTCTTTTTTTCTTCCTTTTGAGAGGAAGGTGGGGTAGGGGGGAGGGGGAGTCAACTAATTTTCAAATGTGCATGTACCAAAATGAATTATTCGAGATGGAGAGTGTATTGACGTTATTACGTCAAAAAGATACAGTCCGTAGATTCTGTGCAAGCTCGCCGAATATTTTGTTCAGTGGCGTCGCGTGCAATTTGGCAACAAGTATTCTATCCATTTAAAATCATGCAAAATATCGAATTCAGGGGGGCACAGTGCACGAAGAAAATTCGATGTATTTAATGAGTTTAAATGGATCAGTTGCATTGTTGCCAGATGGCACGTGACGCCCCTGATTTTGTTTGTTCGTTTTTTTTGGTTTTTTGCGTTTATTGTTGCATGTGCAAATTTCGAAGCCGTTCACGGATCGGTCACGAATTTTTTTTGTTTGCATGCTATATATTTTTTTCTATCACATGATTTACCCAAAAAGGGGTTTTGCAATTCTTTACTATCTGTAGTTTTATTTTATTTGTCTGCGTTTTAGATTACATAGTTTTAACTCTCGTATGATCATTAACATTTTATTGATTGATTTTTTAAATATTGATGTAATTCTTATTTCCCCATAGGTATCGGTCGAGTTTTTACTTTCTGGCCGAAACATATACTCATTCAATTTTTTAATTTTCCCCATTCACTTTTGGAGGGTTTTTCATAATTTTGGAGCTTCTACTCGCAGTTTTTCTATTTTTATTTGAATTTTCTTCTTCCACACTATTTGTTTTCCTTTTCAGCAGCCATTATTTTGTAACACGTCATAAAGGACCGTTTTTTTTTTTGTTTGTTTTTTTTTCCTCTTTTTATTTTTATTTAAATTACCTTGGTCGGCGTATCGAAGTAGTCTGAAAATATATTTGGTCTCATTTTGGTTTTTTCTTTAAGTAAATACTTAGACCATTATAAATGATCAAAAGGCAAATCCGCAAATATTTGAGCTACCTTGAGGAAGATTGGTTGTAAGTTCTTTTCGGCAAACCTGTACCTGCGTTAGTAAGAAAGAGCTAACGGTTGAAGTTCCTAAGTATATATCTATGATGGGTAGATTTATAGAACACGAATACAATCGTTTTCAATCGAGACTTATCTCTGATGTAAAATGGACAGTCAATATGACCTTGTGACAATCCGTAATGTCAAGATTTGACATGGGCTTTTTTGAGGAAGGATTTCCGCAGTGCGTATTAAGAAGGCACTGATTAATTGAACCATGAAGTTTGCTTTTAACTCGAAATCGATATGAAGGTAGTATTGATATATCACTATACTCACCGGCAGCCGAATTGGCGGGTGAAAATCGGAATTAAAATGGAAAAAAGGCAACACTGAGGACCCTTTTGAGCCTCGAGTCGTCGCAGTGAAAGCCAATGCTGGCTGACGCGCTCTGGGTGAATAGCCGAGAGCCGGCTATTGTTTCGGAGGAGCCCTGGTGTCCGGCTATCTCGGACCCTTTTCCTTCACCCAAAATTTTTGACGATTTTTTTTCGTCGGACAAACGCGCCGTTTTTATGTAGAAATTCGGTTTCAGCGTGAAATTCTAATGGAAATCAACTAAAATACTAAGTTGATGAGTTAATTTGAAGCTGTTTGACTCATCACTGTTTGGTTATAGGTGATGAATGAAACAGCTTCAAATTAAAGCTAATCAGCTTAGTTTTTTAGTTCAATTCCATTGAAATTTCACGCTGAAACCGAATTTCTACATGAAACCGGCGCATTTGTCCGACGAAAAAAAATCGTCAGAAATTTTGGGCGAAGGAAAAGGGTCCAAGGTGGCCGGACGCGGAGCTCCTCCCAAACAATCGCCGACTCTCGGCTATTCAATCGACTCGAGACGCATGAGGGTCCTCAGTGTTGCCTTTCATGCGTTTTAATTCCAATTTTCACCCGCCAATTCGGCTGCCGGTGAGTATAGTCAAAAGCATTACCTTGTGTTTTATTGAGCCTTCTCCACCCCCTGCCGTGTTTTCTACTGAATACTTACAACAGTGCAAAGTTCTAACAAAGAACAATGAAGATGAGGACAATAATAATCTCGATTTTAAATAATTAACCTCTTGATAGACTGATCTGTTTCAGTCAAACGATGAATAGATTTGCATTGACTGCGACGAGCAACGTACAGGATTTCAGTTGAATTTGGTTCAAACTTCAAAGCAAGTATCCCGAGAGGATTCTTGAAAAGAAATTCTTGGCAATTTAATGAGAAATTTATAGCAGATCAACTCTCTCACTGAAAGTGATTCTGCCATCTTCCACAAAAAAAAAAAAAAAAAAAAAAAAAAAAAAAAACATTTGAATCTTTAAGGCTGAACAAAAAAATAAAAATACATTTAGTGCAGCTAATAGTCGATTTCTGGTATTTGTAAGTTGGTCATACTCGATATCATGCGCCAACAAGTTAATTTATGCAATAATTTGACCTCAAGAAATTCAAAGAAGATATGTCAAACCTCTCCCTCTTCCCTACCCCCCCCCCCTTCGCCCAAAAACTGATTCTTAGAATTCATGGAGGGAGGGCGGTCCTATTTCTCGAAATATGATGAAACAAGAAGCATTTATTTCGACTTCAGAATCAAAAAGCACGACTTAGAATATATTGTTCTATCTAATGATCACATTTCATTTTCAGGTGACGCACTCCTCCGGGCACTGAAGGCTCGGTACTACCAAATGGATGGTTTTGGCCCGATGACGGGAACATTTGACAAAAGATTCGACTCGTTGGAGTAAGATACTATTCTTTTAAATATTATTATTAAAGGGGGGGAGGAAAAAAAGCGGATGAAACTGAGAAAATCGTTTTTTTTTTTTTTTTTTTTTTTTTAAATCATGTGATACAAAATTTGTCAAAGCTGATTTATTTACGACAGTTTAAAAATAATTAATACTATGTGAATAGTATAGAAACGCACGTTTGTGTTGTTAAATCTGAAAATCCTCAGCAGGGCGTTTGTTATTTGTTTGGACTCCTTAGATTTGTCTCGATGAACAAAATGGAACGTTGCCATATTGCACGATTCGTTACTCATATTGTTTTCGTAGATCAAGCTTTCAAACTGCATGATCATTTTATTCAATTTCTAATTCTTCTCCCCTCTCTCTCTCTCTCTCTCGCTCTCTCTTTCTCTCTTCCTGTCTCTCTCTCTTTTTATCTCTTTCTCTCTTCCTCTCTCTATCTTCTCCATCCCATTCACTTCCTCAGAGATATCTGAAGGTTTAGGATATCCATAATATCCATTAAAAAAAAAATCCGTTGGCTTAAAAAAAAAAAAAAATCTTTTAGCGACACCCTCTTCCAGACTTAAAAATAATGATTAATGAAACAATTATAAAATAGATAAAGAAAAAAATATACATATAGAAATTAAAACTATCCTTTGAATTAATATTGGATGAATATAGTTACTTTTACCTGGGATTGAGAGCTACATTAATACGAGTGATCGATTTTAGGAAGCTATTCGAGTCGAAATAGTGACATAGTGTTTTTTGGGGGGAAGTCAATTTAAGGCAATTGTATTGAAACCACCATTTTGACTTGATTGGACGCTCGAATTCGACCGAATGAGTCACGACAAGGTCGATTTATACCAGTTAATTAGTAACCAAACGAGTAGACCTACAGCGCGTATTTCGTAATGGCAAAGTTTTTAGCCAACCTTTTGAACCAAATAAATACGAATTCACCGAAAATTGAAGAGGCAAATAACCGGACACGACCTCCTAAAATCCCTCCCGAATTACTATCTAGAATCTGCTATTTCGTTACAATCAACCAAGTGAACAACCAGCTCGACTCGTTCACTTATTCGACTTGATCCAGGGCTGCCGTTTTACGTATAATCAATGCTATTTTTCAATTCACCGATGATTCCACCGGTTGAGAAAAGATTACACAGTTCAGCTCAGTGCATGACTGTAATAAACTAAAATACTCGCATCTGTAATCTTTTCTCAACCGGTGGAGTCGTCGATGACTTTAAAAATCTTGCGGATATTTTAATTAATCAACGGAGTTTCCACCGATTAAGGAAATATTACAGATCAGAGTATTTTCGTGCATTACAGTCATACACTGAACTGAACTGTGTAATCTTTTCTCAACCGGTGGAATCATCGGTGAATAGAAAAATAGCATTGATTATACGCAAAACGGCAGCCCTGACTTGATCGCTCTTAATTGTAGCTCCCGTTTCAGTAGCAAGAGTCTATTGCAAGCTTCACCTATTGGCAATCACCCTCAATAAACCGACTAATTTATTCGAGAGATGATCACGCCAGAAAAATGATGGTCAATAGTATTGTTTTCCGAAATCGTCCTGAACTTAAAAAGTCCAAAAGAATTTTTAAAAGTGGTACGATTGTGAAACTGTATCGCAGGTTGTAACGAGGTAAACCTCCCGTTACTTCGGCGTCTATAGGATCAATAAATGAAATAAAAACATCTGACATTTGAGTGCCACCTATAGAACTTATAAACCTCGGATAAGTACAGTGAGAGTAGGGCCTTGGGAGGCGCTTTGGTTAATCAGTGTTAAAAATAAAATTAACCCCCCTCTTTTTCTTTTTCTCTTTCTGTTTTGTTACGCGGCAATACAATATGATTAAACTTTCGAGATATGCTGAACTAGTTTATATTATTTACAACCAAACAAAAATAAAAATCAACATCTACGCACAATAAACATAAACGAAAACATCTGCCTATCCCAGAATAGAATTTCCACATACCATAACAAAAAGAAAGGTTCAAAAAAAAATATGCATTTTGTAGCAATTTATTACGATTAGAAACTGATAAGATTTACGTATTTTGTAAATATATTTGCTTTTCTTTTCCTAGATTCAAACTGATTCATAATTTCAAAACAAACAAAAAACTGAAAATCTGATATGTTTATATATTTCGGGTCGAATATTCCTAAAAAAAAAAAAAGAAGAAACTTTTTTTGCAAAGATCTCACCAGGATCAGTGGCGTCGCGTGCCATCTGGCAACAATGCAACTGCTCCATTTAAAATCATTAAATATATCGAATTTTCCTTGTGCACTGTGCACCCCCTGAATTCGATATTTTACATGAGTGTAAATGGATAGAATACATTGTTGCCGAATTGCACGCGACATCACTGACCAGGATCGAGAGTGCTGGAAGAGGTAAAACAGGAACAGAAGTCAATTAGAGGAAAAGTTCGTCCAGTGAACCTTGACATAAAATTCGCACTGATTCGAGAAGCTTCCGCTCTGTCTCGCCGCGGTCAGCTGATCAAACGGTTGACAAAGGCTCGCACGAGACGAGAGGGAGGGGAACAGACAACGGAGAGGTGCAAAGAACGCAAGTTGAGACAGCCAAAATTGTTATCAGGAAAGAAAAGAAGAGTGAGGCTATGACATTGCCAAGTATACATGAACTCCTAACCATCAACTAATCGAAATAAAAAAAGAACAACCAATATCGAAAAAAAAAAAAAAAAAAAAAAAAAAAAAAAAAAACTTAAACCAATCAACTTTTCTTACTATTTAAATATTTTATTTTGATATTTAGATTACACTATATACAAAATATATATTTTATTTTTCATTTTCAAAAATAATTATAAGGAATTTGTCACAAGGTACGAAACTACAGCTAAGACTACGAAAAGAACGGAAACTCCCATAATAAGGTATTTGGAATATACCAACACAAATTGGCAACCGTGCCTGCTCACTTCTCAAGATGGCAGATGTATTTTCCGAGGTTATATTCACAATCAGGGTTGACGCACAACCAGAGATTACTAAGCTAAAGAGATATGGCAAGTCCTATCCCCGCCATGTTAGAAAACCGTTAATCGACAATCGTAAAAAACGCCTTCAAATAGGCCGTGATACAATACGGCGTACTACCTGGTGGACCATTTTTCGTAAACATTGCTATTACTGCTGTTAGTGGAAATAAATTCTAGGCACACACTTTTCTGAATTTTTTTGCTTTCCAAACACGTTGATAAGATGGAAAATGTCAAGGGAAAAATTTAACCACCAAAATAACCACTAAAACTTTAGTCAAAAGTCATTTACTGCCAGCCGAACGCACTTCGGTTACTTTCAGAATTGTTTACAAAAATGGTCCACCAGATCGTATGCCAGTTTGCCTACTTCGTAGGAGTCGATTAACAGTTTTGAGCAGTTCTGCCATATCTCTTTAGCTTAGTTATCTCTGCGCACAACCTACCGCAGACTGACAAATTGTGTAGACCCTAGGATATCAGAAGTAAAAAATTTTCCAGAATGAATTTAAATTTCCATTCTGATTACATAATTAGAACTATAAGCAAAACAAAAAGTTACCCATTCTTAAAATAATTCCACGGGCAAAAATATCATCTAAGTTCTTTCACTCTTTCACTATAAGATTTTTTTTTTTACATGGAAAGGTTCAATGTTTGTTTTTCTTTCAACAGAAATTGTATAAGAAAAAAGAAAGATAATTCTGATAAAATCGAAGGCTCAGGTTTCGGAAAATTTGTGAAGAAGAAGTTTTATGAAAATGATCGGCATTTAAATGAAATTCATCGAACAACGCTTGACTCACCGTTTAAGCGACAAAATTTGGATAAGATTGATGCCAGCGGCTTCAAAAGTTTTTCAAGGGCTTCAAGAGCTTTGTATGCTAGATAATGCATGTGGAAGCTTAAGAGATGACAAATAACTATTTCCTTCATTCATTCATTTTTTTACTTGTATTTTTCCATTTCTTGATTAATTTGATTTATTATTTTCACAAATTATATTTTGATTTGTATTTTATTTATTATATAATTATATTTTAATTATTTTATGTGTTTTATTTCATTTTTTATGTTAAGGTGAAAATTAAGTTTCCGCTGTAGGTTTTAGCGATTGCCTTTATAATATCAAATGATTAATTCCATGCGCACTGCGGCTTCATTTCCACATTTACTCCTCACTTATTTTCCTTTTAAGAACGGGCTGTTCGAACAAATCAAATTGTTGTGAGACAGCGTTTCAACCATTTTGGTCAAGATAAGTGAATTTTAGAAACCCCCCCCCCCCCTCGCCACCACCCGGACCGTTTATAACAAAGTTTCTTCTGGTGGAGCTCACGCCTTTTAAAAATCACAAATCTCCTTTGCCCAATGCAGAAAACCTCCAATACTGGACCTACCGGGAGGTATTATCACTATTATCAAACGCAAAAGTTTTGGCAGCCAAGAATTCAAAATAAAAGGCGAATCCTCGAGTAATGAAAGCGACCTTCTGCGCTCTGCGTCCATTCTCAACTGTGGTAGTCATGAGGTGGACTCGAGTAACAGAGCTGCCGATTTGCGTAGATTTAATGACATTTTTAAATTCACCGATGTTTTGACCGGTTGAGAAAAGATTACATAGTTCAACTCAGTGTATGACTGTAATGCACGAAAATACTCTGATCTATAACATTTTCTTAATCGGTGGAAACGCCGTCAATTAATTAAAATATACCGGTTGAGAAAAGATAAAAGACGCAAGTATTTTCGTGCATTACAGTCATACACTGAACTAAACTCTGTAATCTTTTCTCAACCGGTGGAATCTTCGGTGAATTTCAAAATGTCATTGAATCTACGCAAATCGGCAGCTCTGTCGAGTAAGCACCAGGCAGCATGAGTCGCGAAGTTGCAAAAAGTTACCTGTTACCAATGGCGTCGCGTGCAATTTGGCAACAATGTATTCTATCCATTTAAACTCATGTAAAATATCGAATTCAGGGGGTGCACAGTGCACAAGGAAAATTCGATATATTCAATGAGTTTAAATGGAGCAGTTGCATTGTTGCCAGATGACACGCGACGCCACTGCCTGTTACCTCCGTCCTTCCTCCTAGCCTATACTGAAGGGCGAAGGACCAGAAACTGAAGGGTTGTGTTTAATTTCCCTCCAAAGGCGAATCCAGATTAACACTCAGGGGGAGGGAGCAAACCGGGGAGGGAAAGTTTCAAGTTTTATTCAAGGGTTCATACTTTAACCAATTTGGGTATATCCGATTTTCCCCTGTTATTTCCGAATTTTTCAGTGATTAGGAGGGAATGGCGTTCAGTGAAAACGGGTAAGGGGAAAAAAATCCAATAACAATCAGTTCAAGAAAAAGTGTCCAGACCAATAAAAAGGTCCGGTATAAAATATGCCCAAGAAACATTCGTTTATGTGGGAAGGGAAAATATCATTTATTTTTTAAGAGCAGTTGACAACCGTGAGTTGGAGTGCTATGGTCAAGATTCATATAGGTACAGGGTGTATCATAACTATATACATGAATTTTCAGGGCGTGTTTTTGAGGTAAGAAGAATACTTTTTTGCCCATAAACATGGGTACGAAATTGTAGTCTTTTTAAGTGAAAGTGTTGCAAAGTTTCCGAAAAACATATTGAAAAATTGTCATAACTCCCACGTGAATTGTTCTTAATGCTCGTTGACAGGTACTCTGCTGTAATTTTAGGCGCTCTTAACGATGTTGGCCTTGAAAATGCTGTATGCAAAAAGAGGGGGGTTTGTGGGGTTTTTTCTTGATTTTTCTCACTTTTTTTGGCCAAATTATGTGAAATCATGCTTTCAGATTCATTACACCCAAAAACGATTAGCATTATTCAAAAGTTCGTAAAAAAAATATGCATTTTTGGTCCTTACAAGTTTTTCCTTTTCGCAAACCATTTCCGAGAAAATCGTCCCTGAAGTTGGAGAAGTCGGCTAAGAATTGACAAAATCAAAGAAAAGGCGAATATTGGCTGACCTCTACAACTTCAGGGAAGATTTTCTCGAAAATAGCTTGCGTAAAGGAAAAAATTTGTCGCACGACCAAAACCGCATATTTTTTTACAAACTTTAGAATAATGCTAATCGTTTTTGGGTTTAATGAGTCCGGAAGCATATTTTCTCATAATTTGGCCGAAAAAAGTGTGAAAAATCAAGAAAAACCCCCTAAACCCCCCTCAAATTTTAGCATACAGTATTTTCACGGCCGAAATCGGCAAGAGCGCCTAAAATTACAGCAGAGAACCCATTTACGAGCATTAGGAACAATTCACGAGGGAGTTATGACAATTTTTTCATTTGTTTTTCGGAAACTTTACAACACTTTTTAACTCGAAAACCTTTACCGGTTTAGCGGGGAAGCTCCCCGGAGAATTCTAGAATGCTCCCTATGTACAACAGTCGATCGCTGGTGAAGCACTACTTCATTATCGAATCAATTTTATGTGCGACCGTCACTTCCTCTGTACTTGATCATGGTTCCACGATAAAGAAAGTGCTGGAAACAGGGACTACCCCTATACATACAGCTTCTGAATTTTAACGCCATTACTCTATATTGCGTACCGCTATGGCAAGGTATGAGTTGTGGTACATCATTCAAAAACTCTTGAAAAGAAGAAGAAAATTGTCAAAACCGAAATTCGATTTGATACGTTCAATGAGTTACTGAGTATAGATCTCTTTTACCGCAGCTCAAAGAAAGCAAGAACTCACGAGAGGGTTCTACCATGCTACCATATGGTTGAGACGCTACCATTGAGATGCCATCTCCGTCGTCACACGGACAAAAGCTTTCAGTATGCGTCAATGAATGCATTACGGAAGTTCCAGGGTAGAAACGGTCCATGCATTTCCGTGATCAAATCTGTATGAGACAATGATTTCCATGCAGCGTATGGATATTCTTCAAATGATGCAGAAATCCATGACATTTTTACGAGAATCCATGAAATTTTCACGAAAATCCAGACAATTTGAAGAATGTCCGTATATTGTACGTGCTTCCTGGAGATTTTGGCCAGGATGCATCTGTAGTAACAGCTTACAACAGCCCCAATAAGGTAATTTTTCAAGCATGGAACACGATTGAACAAGATGAGGTTCTTTTTGATTGCGCCGTGTGGTTCATTTAGCGTTCCGATGGGGGGGGGGGGGGGGGGGGGGGGTGGGATGATGCAAATTCTGGCGCTCAGTTTTTGTTTACTTCCAAAAACTGCGCTATTTAACGGCCATTTTCCCATTCTCTTTTTCTATTCAGAATTCTTTTTAATTTTTTTTCCGAGCTGCAACTTGTGCCGCGAAAAAATTCAATACGAGATACAGCAAATCTTTGAATGGCAGTTACTCTCGTTGAAATTAACGGATTGACTTCCGGGTAGGACCATTTTCTTCGTCATTTCAAGAGCTTTCGAATGATTCATCATTACTCTTACACTGCAATTTTTTTATTTATTTTTTTTTTAAAGGGGCCCCCAAAGCCCCAAAACTTTTGGGAGAGGGAGCCAGGCTGTAAAACTCGTTGAAAGTATCAAATCGAATTTCGGTTTTGACCATTTTCTTCTTCTTTTCAAGAGTTTTTGAATGATGTACCACAAAACTCATACCTTGTCATTTGAATTTGTTTTCCGTAGGGACCCTCAAAAATCCCCAAAATTGGTGGAGAGGGGGCAAATTTCTCTTTGCAGAAAATGAGATTGTGATAAATCAAAAGAAAGTCCTTCGTCTGTTTATTCAGAATATCTTTAGTTTTTTGATATACGACAATTTTGAAGGTCACATTGAGCGATTCAAAATGGTCCCTAATTTTTTTTATTAAACGCCCCCCAACTTGAGAAGGGGCCATTTTTGGTAAAAATTTCTCAAAACAAAAAATGCTTATTTTTAGGTGAACAGTCCATTCTTTAAGTAAAAAACATCCGTGCAATTTGAAAATATCGAGGAACAGCAATTTGGAGCCATTCTTTTGGGTCGATATACATTAGAAAAGTTTTGTCAGAATTTCCGTATCTCGCGCCGTACTTGCTAATAAGATAGTGAACGTGTGGTGTGAAATACCCTGTATATTATCTCAGTGAACCACTGCTGACCCCAACCACAGTGGACCGATTTGTCTGACTGAGAGTGCTATATGTGTGCTCCGTTCCGTTTCGATGAAACAATTAAGTTTCCATCGTGATCAGATTAAAAAATAATCGTCTAGTGAAACGGAAAAAACCACACTTTCACCTTTATAAATCACTCACCTAAAAAGAAAAGAAAGAAAGAAAGAAAGAAAGAAAGAAAGAAAGAAAGAAAGAAAGAAAGAAAGAAAGAAAGAAAGAAAGAAAGAAAGAAAGAAAGAAAGAAAGAAAAAGTCTCATACACTCAATTTAATTCAGTAATTTTTTAAGGCCGAAAACAAGTCAAATAAAAATCCACGAATCGATGTAATTCCGAGTTTTCATGCAGATACTGAGCGCAGCTGAGTTGAAAGAAAAGCCATGGGTGGACAGAAAACATATGGCCGCTGCAGAACCGAGTTCCACTTAGGGACTGGTCCTTGATTATTCCGGATATTCGCATGCCAAGGGCTCATTTTTTTCTTTCTCTACAAACTCTACAAACATTTTCCCGGATAGATAAACAAATTCACGGAAAGCATAAAATTTCAGAGCTCTTTATCTCTTTTATCTCACGATTTTCCAACGCACTTTTGCTTTACAAAATTACAAATGGGTAATTCTCGGTTAAATTCAATTTTTAACATTTTTTTCTTTTTTTAAATGGAAATTTGAATTAAGCTTGGTAGTCGTATTTTTTCAAAAATTATCACGGCAGTGGCGCACCGGAGGCCCCCGCCGCCCTCGACCATAGGTGCCCCGCAATGACCCTCGGTTAGGGCCCCAAGTTTACATCTGATCCGCCTATTTTGACAAACAACAGCATTGGCATGAGCCGGCGTAGCCAGCAAAATTTGTCCTAAAAAAAAATGTCATTTTTTGCGTTTCCAGACAAATTTGACCAAATTAGTATCTTTGGACCCCCCCCCCTTGACAATTTTCGGACCTCAGACCCCCCCCCCCCAGAAAAATTCCTGGCCACGCCACTAGCATGAGTGAAGATAGCAAGAAGAGGGGAAAAAAGGTACGTGTAAAACTTGAAGCGAAAGGTGCAGGTTTATTGTTCTATTAGCTGTAAAAAAATTGTAGTTATGTAATTTCCGTGATATGAAAGAAAAATTATGAGGGAGCCAAAAGAGGAAATTTTGACATTTCCTTTCATTGCAATTAAACGGAATTTTCAAAGTAAAAACAACGTGATAACACATCCTGAGGTCACTTAATTTTGAGGAAAAAAAAATTAAGGGGAGGACCCCTGAGCCCTCCTCTCTAGCTGCAGATGGAAGAGGGGGGTCCTGGTGAACCTACCAATTTTTGTGTAAATTGTATGAGGCTTCTGACTTAAAGTCCACGCGGGGGGGGGATTTTCGGTACGCCACTGCATCACGAATACATACATATAACTAGCTATCAAAAATGAATGTTGGTAATTTATTTGTCGAACTGTAAGGCAGAAATGGCAGAAATCCCATCTATCCCCTTGCTATTTTGTCATTTTTTCAGCTGATATTACCGAAAAACCCGTGTACTCGGAGCTTGAGTATGTCAGATAAATTCACTTTTATAGAACAGAAGTTCAAACCGTCAGTGTTGCAACCGTTACGAACTGAGATATAGACTATTACCTGTAATCACTCAAGGACAGACGGTATGCTTAAAAATGACGAATGAACAATTTATGGGTTTCTACTTCACTTTAAATTTATAAAACACTCAGAAACTTGCAAATGCATCACATATTTACTGACTGCGGGTAGTTTTAAGGATTCATACACGGTTGCCTTACCTTCTAAAATTATATCTGCTAAAAAAAAAAAAAAAAAAAAAAAAAAAAAAAAGCTTTATGTACGTACATTTAAGCATTGGCATAAAAAAGTCACTGCAAGACATGAAAAATTGAAAATAACAGAGAATTGCCGTTACTTGTTTCGTGTGTTAAGAGATTTCTAAGTTTGCTTTTCTTTCAACAGAGGTTCCACTTTAGGACAGCAAAAAAGAGGGAACTTTGACGAAATCGACAAGGGTGGTTTCGGGAAATTTGTTAAGCGCAACTTCGACGAAATCGACCGCTCTGCAGCATTTGACTCTTTCGTCAAAAGGCAAGATCGAATCGAAGGAAGCAGTTTCCAAGGACTGACGGGCTTTCATAACTAATATCAACGTCAAAAGTCAAAGGCAGGCGTCCAGTGAAAAGACCCAATCCTAAAAATTCAAGAGAGGATATAATTTTAGTTTACCTCATTTATTCACCTTATTTAATTATTTTTCATTATTCATTGTTCATTTTTCCCATTATGATTACTTTGAGTTGTTATTTCCATTGATTACATTTTATTTTGTACATTTAATTTGTTATATTATATTTTAATTATTACATGAGTCGTTATTTTATTTTGGGTGTTCAGTTAAGTCTCAGCTAAGTTTTCGATCTGCGTATAAAATGTGTCCCTAAAGTCCTTACCAGACCGAGTCAAACGCTTACCTCCTATCGATAAACAATAGACCTGCTATTTAGTTATCTGTCAGTAGAATCCTTCAATAATTATTTGTATGATCAATTCTGTCTCTGATCTCGGGCTAACGAGCAGACTTGTTGTTTGTTGATGCGAGATACTAACGTGTTTTTTTTTACTTGGGCCAGGCAAGGACTTCTGCATCATAGACGTAGCGTGTATGGGGCTGTGGGGCGGGGGATGGGGGCTTTGAAGCCCCTCTTTTTTCACGCCTCGAAAGCCCCCCCCCACTTTTCTTTTGCGTGAAAAACAGGTGTGGCCACAGTGGCTTGAATTAAAGTGGCTTCCTATGATCGCTTCTAACCAAAAAATGGCCCAACCCCAGCCACAAAGTACGAAAATCAACAGAACCCTGGGTTGAATCTTAAATACGAACAAGCAGAAGAAAGAAAGAAAAGAAAGAAAGAAATCAAAGTCATTCATCACTTTTCAAAAGGCCCCCCTCCCACTTTAACACCCTGGTTACGCTTGTGGATGTCTGGGAAATTTATTTTGTACATCAAATGAGGCCAATTTCGAAAAAAAGGGTCCATAAAATAGTGGGTGTGCTTTTCCCCAAACATCAATATTGTGATTGAAGTGAGACTTTTGAAGGACTTTTTGGAGGCACACCTCTTGTTTTAAGGGCCCTTTTTTCGGAATTAATCTAAAAATGATTATTTCGATATCCGAATAAAGGTTAAAGCTTCATTTGCTTTTATATTCCTAGCTATTTTTTCCGATGTATTTGTAAGAGAAGTATGTCGGTTGTGAAAAAAAAAAAAAAAAAAACTTATAAAAGAGGTTCCTGCGAGATTTTTCTTTAGGCAAACTAAATTGTTGAGTGTACAATTCTTGAGTGAAGACCAGCGGAAAAAACTGTGTTGGCATTTAAAAATTGGAAATTCACTCAGTCATTCAAGAAAAGCTCTTTGCGGGCTGATCATTTACTTCATCGTCAAACCGATCGTTAAGACAATCTATGAGTGACGCTTTATGTATATTCGTCGAGACTTTTAAAACTTGGCTGTTGCTATGGTAACCATTGTTAAAGTGCTCGTTTTTTAAAAGCCACCAGTAAATCGCCTTCAGAAAACGACCACTTCATGATGGTTAACCACAGCAACAGCCAAGTTTAAAAGTTTTCGACCAATAACGTCACTTATTGACTGTCTTAACGATCGGTTTAACTATGAACACGAAGTAAATGATCGGCCCACTGATCTTTATGTTGAAAAAATGACCTATTAACAAGCCAATACTAACTTGCACCCGCCCGAAGGAGTTTCCCGCCCAAAGAGGAC
This sequence comes from Trialeurodes vaporariorum, assembly GCA_011764245.1. Lineage (NCBI taxonomy): Eukaryota > Metazoa > Arthropoda > Insecta > Hemiptera > Aleyrodidae > Trialeurodes > Trialeurodes vaporariorum. The sequence continues at coordinate 52,380,415 of VMOF01000320.1, forward strand.
CAATATTCGATCGACACTCTTTGTTGTTGCAGCTTTCCTAAATATCATTATTCTCGGATATAATTTGAATGAAACAGTAACAGGTTACTATGCTTCGGTGCGGTACCTTCATCATTTTTTACAGTTTTTTTGAGTCATCAACTAATCGGATCATTAAAGTTGTAATAACCTCCGGCCGTGGCAGTTTTAAACATACATACTTAAAAATTCAATGGGTGCGAGTGAGAAGAAATAATTACGTACACCCTTTGTCATACTGGCATTCATGGGAATAATGGCCGAAACTGCCTCGGTGGGTTACGACTGTAATGACGGATGGGATGGGAACCGGAGCCTTGCGTGGTCAGATCTGAATTTTAAGATCTCCTCGGTAGAAAACTGTAGGAATTCTATAATGAGTTACAATTTATCATTCAAATACTGAATCCAAAGTCTTTTGCGCCAACAGAACTTGATTTCAAAGATTCGGTTTCAAGTTATATTGCGTTGGGAGCTCTTTAGGAAGCACTTTTTGGGAGCCGTGCTCCCAAAGAGCTCCCAACGCAATAACTTGAAACCGAATCTTTGAAATCAAATTCTGTTGATGCAAGAACCCTCTGAGTCAGTATTTGAATGATAAATTGTGACTCATTTTAGTAGTCCCACAGTTTTCTGCCGAGGAGAACATAAAATTCAGATCTGACCACGACTCCGACTCCCGATCCCTGCTAAGTCAGGTTGACGTTACCGCGCAAAACCCCCCTTGTTGAAAATTTCCGCACAAAATTTTGCCGTAAATTTTATTTCTCTGCACAATTTGACAACACCACAGAAGTAATTCCTACGATGAGCACGCCTCCAAAAACTGTTTTTGCACCATTAGGCGCTGCAATTTCAAAGTCCAAATGAAGCTCAACTATCTCTTAATTCTTTCCAGTGATATTAAGCACATTTTTTGTAACATTTGCCACATTCCGAAGTAGGTTTTTTCGAATTTTGATGGTAAGGAAAAAGTAACTAGATGAATATTGAATGTGAACCCCGTTTTTAAACACATGAACTGTGTACGTGTACGTCTGATAAAAAAACTATGAGGAGCAAAATATATTCAAAAGTTCCATCAGTTAATGCAGTATGACAGTTTTCCACTATACTCAAATGTTTTCTTCAAATGTTACTCCTACAATTTTCTGTACTGCATTGGTATATATTATCCCACCTGCTTTTTGCATTCCTTCAGTCAGCTGTGCGATTTGGGCAATTGCCAGGGCTGCCGTTTTGCGTATAATCAATGCTATTTTTCTATTCACCGATGATTCCACCAGTTGAGAAAAGATTACACAGTTCAGTTCAGTGTATGACTGTAATGCACGAAAATACTCTGATCTGTAATCTTTCCTTAATCGGTGGAAACTCCGTTGATTAATTAAAATATCCGCAAGTTTTTTAAAGTCATCGACGACTCCACCGGTTGAGAAAAGATTACAGATGCGAGTATTTTAGTTTATTACAGTCATGCTCTGAACTAAACTGTGTAATCTTTTTTCAACCGGTGGAATCATCGGCGAATTGAAAAAATAGCATTGATTATACGCAAAACGGCAGCTCTGGCAATTGCATCGTAAATATCCTTTGGAAGCAGGGGTGATTCGTGGCTCCTTGCACGAAATCATTGGCACTTTGTGCGGAAAAGGCATACAGTCCGACTGTTATTCTCAATCGATTTCAATGGTTTGATGGCTTTTGAAAACCCTCAAAAGAATTACATTGGTGCCTCTGTATCGTATCTAGTTGTTTCATTCAAATTATCCGAGAGTAGTGGCATTTGGGAAACAGTGGCGTAGCGTGCAATTTAGCAACGTTGTATTGTGTCCATTTAAACATATGTGAAAGGTCGAATGCAAAGGTGTTCACCGAACACCCATTAGTTCGATCTTTATCGTGGGTTTAAATGGACGAATTGCAATATTGCCAAATTGCACGCTACGCCACTGTTGGGAAAGCTGCCGCGGCATAGATGAGAAACTCTGTCGGACGCAGGCGGCTCTTCTTTCGCTATTAAGGTCACGAGTTTATTCTCTAAATTAACTAGATAATTTCAGTTTCCTAGGGCCAAAATCATTTTTCTGGCTGGTTTTTACCCCAGGATTGATATGTATAGTTTGTCATTAGAAGAAACCTCGCCAATAGTCCTATTATTATTACGCCTTACAATTTCAGGTAAGCCCATATGTTGTCGGTTAGGTTGGATTAGGTGACACCCGGTGGTGACACCCAACTGGACTATGATCAAAGAATACCATTCTAAATAGTTAGAAAAGAAAAGTTAAAAAATTAATATCATCAAGATGGAGAAAAAACCAGCCCCCCTTTAAAAAAAATTGGTCCAAGATTTTTGAAATATTCATTTTATCATCATTCTTTTTCTTTTCCAAGTCAAAATCTACTAAAAATTTATCTCCACCCCCATTCATTCTTTTTCGGTTCTCTCTCAAATAATACCCGGAAAACCCATTAAAATTGGGTTTTCAATGATCAAATTTTCAAAATTTGCCGGGGGTGGATCTCCGTACCGCCTTAAACCTGATAGGGATATTCCATACCCCCCAGACCCCTTGGGTACGTGTGAATAGTAGGTGCTTCACTCAAATCCTCCTTTCTCACCGAAACAAATTCTGGCTGCACCAATACTCCAAACTTTTCTTAAAAAGTTAACAAAACGTTCTCATCATCATTTTTTGAAAACCGTGATGATAAAGTGCAGTAAATTTACTTTTAACTGTATAATGTCACTGAATTTGGATTTTTAAATTCGTATCTTTTTAGGTCCCCGGACGCTTGCCCTAAAACTTTTTTTCTAAAAACAGATTACCTACTTTTTTTACCCAATGAAAGTTGCCCTACCAATTTTCACCTAAAACGCATTTTATCTCAAAAAACCAAAATCTTTAAGGTAAAATGCCTCAATAAGTAAAAATTGTAAATAAGTGAACACAAAACCAAAATATACCTTAAAAACCTGAAACCCGTAAAAAAAGAAACCGAACCCATGACATAAATTGAATTTGTTAATAACAGAGCAATTAATAATTTTGACATGCATAAAATTCCGCGGGAAAATTTTTCATTTCCTTATAGGTTAGGTATGAAATGATTTACAGTTTCTGTTCTCTCTATAGCAACAATGTTTTGAGAAGGAGGCGTACATGCCAGCTGACAATTTTAGGCAAAGAAACATTTAGGTAAAATATACTTTAGATCACATTGTGTAGGACAACTATTTTTAGACAAAAAACCTGTAGGTAATCTGCGTTTAGGTCAATTACTTTAGAGCAAATGACCCGGGACCATCTTTTTATGAGCGAGGGTGGAGTGGGGAAGGGGTGGAGCAGAGGAAGATGAGGAGAAGGCGGGGGTGTTCAGTCGAAATCACCGTTCTGAGTTACTTTTATAATGGGGAAGGGTGGCACCCGACATTTTGAGCCCCCCCCCCCCCTAAAAAAGCCCCTATACCGACGCCACTGTGTCACAGCCAAATATGCATTCATTATCTTCCATGAAATTTTAATTTTGACTAAAAGAAAAACAGTCCTACAGGAAACGGAACCCCTATTACCTAAATCTAAGTTTAAAACTAAAAAACTGAAAGAAACTAAAAGAAACTTACTAAAAGAAAATTCAGGACAGGGGCCGAAAAATGTTGGTCCTTTCACGGGCAACTACATTGGTGGATGGTGAGGATTCGAGCATGCTAGTAGATAGTTTACGGCCTCACCATGCATCTTTATCACGTACTTTTTCGAACCAACATTTTTCGGCCCCTGGACAGAAAGCATATGGTCGCAGTCAAACTGATTTCTTGTGGGAGCTGGTCCTGGTTTTCTTCCCAATTTTCACATGCGTCCAGTTCATTTTGTTCCCAGTTTTATTTTGTGTACACGTTGAAGTAAATCGTATTTTTCCCAATTCCGCGGAAAGAAAAACCCCCTCCTGGCTCCATTGGTTCTGATTCGGTTTCGAGGTATCTAAAAACTCAGACAACCTGTGTTACTAAATATATCAGTCCTGCCGGGGGCCTCTTTACAGTCGCTTTGTCTTCGAATATTTGGAAAACTCATAATAACAGTTAAAGGGAAAACTTTGACTTTCCGTTGATTCGCAGTTTCTCATCTGCAGTGGGCGTGATGAAACTTCTCCCCTTCAACGAAATCAAATCGCTTTTTGCCTCCTTCTGAAATCGCCGCAATTAAGGTTGAAAGGAAAGATGGCCACATTCTTCATGTCGAAATTTGCATCGAAGGGCTTCTGTTTCTTTAGAATCCCATAGGATTCCTGTTGAAGAATTACTAACAACTTGGCTGTTCGCGCTTAAATTCAAGATGCTTGATTTAAGGTTCCAAAGTATCAAAAACGCTTTGGTAGCGATTGTACAAGGATAAGTATCGGTTGCAAAATGTTGGTTTATACAATGGTTTGAAGCATTGTTTGATCCTATGTTATACGAAGCAGAAAATACACTACCCGCATTTAATTGCCCTACTCTTAGTCCCATTTTTTAAACTGCGTAAAAACAATTTTTTCATCTTCTAGTAAATTATGCATAATCTACATCTATAGACGGTGTTTAAGGGCGAAGTCAACGGTTAGCCAACAACCACAACAATGCATTCATCGGTCACAAACTCGCGTAGCGTAGCGTTCCAAACTATCTCACTCACTATCCCGTGAAATCCATGTATATCCATCTCTTTCTCGTTTCGAAATTCGTATATATAGGGCCTTGCATTACGACATTTTACTATCAAAATCACATCAAAAAGCCTCGAGGAATTCATTTCAGCCAAACAATTTCACGAAAGATGTCTTTATATACATACGATTTTTGAAATTAGATTGAGATGGCAGTACATGGGGGTTACGTGAGAGCGAGAGAGACAAACTGTCTTTGTTTGGAACGCTCATCACCGGCAGTCACCATTGCTAAAACCCCTCTATTCAGCATGAGCCTTGTCTTGAGCCTATGATTCCAACAACTTCGGCAACCTTTGATGTACTCAAATCCCCCCCCCCATTACATAACACTGTCACAAAAATACTTTTTTTTTTAGTGATCAGCCTTAAACTCAACTTCCGAGAAATGATTCACATCAGTGGCGTAGCGTTCAATTTGGCAACGTTGTAAATTGTCCATTTAAACCCATGTAAAAGGTCAAATGCAAAGGTCCCAATACTTCGATATTTTGTATGCGTTTAAATGTACGATCTGCAATGTTGCCAAATTGCACGCTACGCCACTGATTCACTTATACAACCGCAACCCAATACAACCTCATTAATTCGAACAGATAAATAGGGAGTACAGTCTTTAATAGAATAAAAAAAAAAATTCATGTTTCAACTTCTTCATGTATCTTTCTGAAATAAACCCTCCACAGTCACAAAGATCGTTAAGAGGTATAAAATATGTATAAATACTCTATCTGTATAGGTACAGATGCACTCTGCAAACACTATTCGGAATTTGTCGTCAACTTCTTTCTCTCTGTAAAACTCTTGTTCACCTTCTCTTTGTGATGATGACGGTGATGATTGTGATGATTATGATAATGATTATGAGTATGGTGACGATGATTATTATTATTGTTGTTGTTATTACTGCCATTTTTATTGTTGTTGTTGTTATTGTCATTTTTATTGTTGTTGTTGTTTTTGTTATTATTATTTTTTTTATTATTATAATTGTTTTTTCGCCTCTTCTTCGGCACTTGCTTCGCACCCCCCCCCCCCAAACTCTCTAACTCTCCTATCTCATAGTTATGCAGTTTTTACATTGTTAAAAAACAATGTTTCATTCTCACTTTCATACCCAGGCAAATGTTATGGAGCTAAAAACACGGTCACTAACATTAGTACATCAGTTAACATCACACTGACTCGCCTCTGCGTTTTCCACTTAACGGCTAATAGTGTGTGTCGTCTTTGTGGGGATCGATCGATGTGTATGTGGCTACGCTAGCGTTCGGAGCGTTGAGTTGTTGTTGTTTGATACGGAGACCGCTTCGCGTATGATTTTATCTGCTGGTTCCGGCATAGCTCCGAGTCATTTTATCGTTTTATTCATGGCGTCTTCGCGGGCCGGCTGTCTTCGTGATAGCTCCTTCTCCTTCATGCTACTTCCTCTCTCTCTCTCTCTCATTCTTTTTCTCTTTCTATTTCCCTTTCTTTTTCTTTACCTTATTCTCCTACTCTATTACTTGACAAATACGAAATCCTTTCTCCCATTTCTGTTAATTGAAATTGAATGCATTTTGATTTAACAAATAATTCTAATTTTAATTTCTGCAAAATGGTGCGTTTTTTTGCTCTCCGGAATCCGCACCGGCGCGGCGCGGCGCACCGGAGCTTTTGGAGCTGCACCGAAGCTGTATGGTGCAGCACCGAAAGCTCCAGAAGCTCCGAAGCTCCAGCTCCAGTGCATCTGTCTTCAACTCCGATACACTAGGGCTTGCACCGGAGCAGCATCAGGTACATTGCACCGCTACTAAAACAACACTTCGGTGCGATCCGGTGCTGGAGCAACACTATAAAAAAACATGACGGTGCAGTGGAGCTGCACCGGTGCGCACACCGGAGGATGAAAAAACGCATCAAAAGTAACACAAACGTGGAGACGCCGATCGAAATAGAAAAAGAGAAAAAAACAAGCAGATAGTTCTGACACTACAGTGTCAGAGAAGGCGCACCTTGAGCAAATTTGGTCCTCATGAGTCAAATTCCATTTCCACCATCTCAAAAATAATGTGTCCAGCAAAAAACCGGGTCCGAACCTGGATGCGGCGAGTGGGTAGGGGTTAGGACCACTACATACGATCTTATATGGGACAAACCCTTCGAATATTCCACCACCTCATAAAAAATTGTCCAGCAAAAGTGAGGGTCCGAACCTGTGTGCGGCGAGTTTAGGAGGGGGGAGAACCACTACGGACAATCTTAGGACAATCATTTCGAATTTTATAACAACTCAAAAAAATTGTCTAGCAAAAGTTTGGGTCCGAACCTGTGTGCGGCGAGTGGAGGAGGGAGAGGATGTAGAACCACTACGGACAATCTTAGAACAAATCTTTGAATTTTCCAACAACTCAAAAAAAATTTCCAGCAAAATTTAGGGTCCCAACCTGTGTGCGGCGAGTGTGGGAGGGGGGGTGTAGAACCACTCCGGACAATCTTAGAACAATCCCTTTGAATTTTCCAACATCTCAAAAAAAATTGTCCAGCAAAAGTTAGGGTCCCAACCTGTGTGCGGCGATTTGGGGGGGGGGGTTAGGACCACTACGGACAATCATTGAACAAACCCTTCGAATTTCCTACTGCACATCACTAAACGTACGTAATGAACAATCAAATACTCACAAAACAATTTTAATAAATGTATTGCATAATTCCACCCCATTTTAAGAAGACATTGACTCGCTAACTCAATTTACAGAAAGAAATGGAGCGCTGACTCATGTTTCAGCATGTGACGCTAACTTAATTGTAACCAAATTGTGAGGCGCAAACTCAATTTTGTGCAAAAGTCTAAGCGCTAGACTTTTAGGCATGACTGATCCAACCTCAAAACACCTAATCAGTCTCTAATTCTGATTATTAGCGTTAAAAATATTTTTGGCTCAAATTAGCGCTCTCACCTCAGTATCAGTAAAAACCGATGCGCTGACATAATTTTTAGAAGAATTTGATGAGATCACACAATTTTCTGAAAGACATGGCGCGTTGAGTCATTTTGCAGCATAAAAAATGCGCGATAACTTAATTTTCACCAAATTGTGGTGCACGACTTTAATTTTCAGCAAAAGTATAAGCGTTAACTCAATTTCCCCATTTTCTCCAATGTTGTCTTGTTTTCTTTTTTTCTTATAGCGTTTGAACATATTTTTGCTCAAAACTGTGCGCTTACTCAAGTTTCAGTAAAAAACAGCACGTACGCAGACATAATTTTCAGAGGAAATTGACTCGGTAACACAAATTTCAGAAAGAAATGGAGCGCTGACTCATGTCTCAGCATATGACGCTAACCTAATTGTTACCAAATTGTGAGGCGCAAACTCAATTTTGTGCAAAAGTCTAAGCGTTAGACTTTTAGGCATGACTGATCCAACCTCAACACACCTAATCAGTCTCTAATTCTGATTATTAGCGTTAAAAATATTTTTGGCTCAAATTAGCGCTCTCACCTCAGTATCAGTAAAAACCGATGCGCTGACATAATTTTTAGAAGAATTTGATGAGATCACACAATTTTCAGAAAGACATGGCGCGTTGAGTCATTTTGAAGCAAAAAAAAGCGCGATAACTTAATTTTCACCAAATTGTGGTGGACGACACTAATTTTCAGCAAAAGTATAAGCGTTAACTCAATTTCCCCATTTTCTCCAATGCCGTATTGTTTTCTTTTTTTCTTATAGCGTTTGAAGATGTTTTTGCTCAAAACTGTGCGCTCACTCAAGTTTCAGTAAAAAACAGCACGTACGCTGACATAATTTTAAGAAGAAATTGACTCGGTAACACAAATTTTAGAAAGAAATGGAGCGCTGATTCATATTTCATCATATGACGCTAACTGAATTGTCACCAAATTGTGAGGCGCAATCTCAATTTTGTACAAAAGTCTAAGCGCTAAACTTTTAGGCATGACTGATGATGATTTCCGACAAAATAGGTGACTGTCAAAGGTTAGCGGACTACCAAACTATATGATTAAGGAACCAGTTTGAGTGTCTCAAGATACTTTGAGACATGAGACATATAAGGAGAGTGACAGCTTAGATCAACATAGGTAGTACAACAGATGTAGCATAAGGTAGCATGAGAAATCAGGAAGTTCCTGGAGTACTAGAAATTTACTTGTAAATAGAGAAAGAGCGAAATAACTGCATTGAATAAATGATGCCTTGAAGCGCTAAGTCATTTGACGGGAGTTGCCAGACTAAATAAAATGTCAGAAAATTTGACCGCAAAGCACATTCCTTTAAAATTGAAAGAGGGCTGACTTCCTTTAGGACCTTCAAAACCAAAAATGTAGAGGTAGAGAAATAAGACGCATTTTCTTGTTTCGTTCTGAATAGGACTAAGAAATTTCACATACAATAACAACATGATGGAAATATAAAGCAAGTCAGCAGGCCCGGACTGGCTCACCTGAGAGGGCGCGGGACGGTGGACTAGGGGGCGCCACCCACGGGGGGGGGGTCTGGGGGGTATGGAATACCCTTCAGGTAGGAAGGGGGGTCCGGGGGTCCTCCCCCGAAAAATTTTTGGGATTCAGAATCCGCCAGAACGCACTTTCAAGCCATTTTTAAGCGATCAGATCGGTCATTAAGTCAGCTCGATTCTTCGCAAATTTTCATGAATACGGAATCCCGCGGGAAAAAACGAACAGAAAAGTATAATTATGAGCTTAGAAAGACTATGAAAAAAGAGGAGAGAATATTATGAATGCGTAGTTTCTGGATCTTCGAATTCTCGTTTATAGTTTCCGCCGAACGACTCTATATTAACAGAAGGATCATGTTGATCGAGGAAAAAATAAACTCACATTTTATGTCAGAGTCGGATGAAAATACTATACTCTGTTCACGATAAGAAGGCGGGTGAGAATTCAGGTAGTAATGCACTATTTAGCAACAGTGCGTCTATACCGGCTACTCCAACCCTTCGCAGTGGCCGTTGTTCTTCCGACTTCTCTCTTGGCACGGAGGATTTCCAAGAACCGACAGACTCAAAAATTTACACTCGTCCAGTAAAAATTGCGAACGGTCAAAAATACGAAAAAACGGACGAAAGTTTCGCCCTAAGGAGCCAAACTCGGCAAAAATAGTCGACTTTGAATATTGATGACTCTCTGAAATTCGATATTAGACGAAATATCCTGAATTCAATTCGTCCTGAAAAATACGAATTTCTGAGAGTCATCAATATTCAAAGCCGACTATTTTTGCCGAGTTTTGGCCCTTTAGGGCGAAAATTTCGTCCGTTTTTTCGTATTTTGTACCGTTCGCAATTTTTACTGGACGTGTGTAAATTTTGGTGTCTGTCGGTTCTTGGGAAATCCTCCTTGTCAAGAGAGAGTTCGGGAGAACAACAGGCACTGCGTAAGGTTGGAATAGCCAGCATAGCCGCACTGTTGCTAAATAGTGCATTATTACCTGAAGTCTCACCCGCCTTCTTATCGTGAACAGAGTATAGATTTTATTTATCTATTTATTTTAAAATTTAAGGAGCTGCCATCAAAATGATAAATTTTTTCTCAGTATACACAAAACTTCCTAGTCAGTATGTGTATACTGTATAGGCAGCGGCGCCACAAGACATTTGTCTTGGGGGGGGGGGGGTATGGTACGACTCCAATTCCGGGGGGTCTGGGGGGTATGGAATACCCCTCAGTACAAGCGGGGGTCCGGGGATCCTCCCCCGGAAAATTTTTCAATTTTCCTGACCTTCAGATTGAATTTTACGGTACTTTCATGTACAGTAAAATTGAACTGTTCAAATATATTTTCGATTTTTCCTGCATGAAATCGTTGCGATGCTCTCGACTCATAATTGGAGGGAGAAGAGTCAAGTGGAATGTGGATGAAGGAGCCATGGAATATTTTGGGGAAAGAAGTTGTTTCATCGCCCATTAGGAATGGACTGTGTATGGATTGCCTTCATTTTTTCAGGGCTGATAGAGCTATTCACGGGGAGTCTAAATATGGTCTATTTTTTATTTCAGCCTTCTTAGATCCGAGGGGGCGGGGGGGGGGGGGGTCGAAGGTAAAACGGTTTTTCGGCCATAACTTTTGAACGGTTAAAATGATCTAAACCAATTTTTTTTTTTTTTTTTTTAACGAAAGACCTTTAAAAGATCCATCTTTTGTTGTGTATAATGTTTCAAAAATATTGAATTTTAGTTGAGTTATAGCATTTTCAAAATTGTGGAAATTCCAAAAAATAAGATTTTTGATTTTTTTTCATTTGCGGATCGCACTGAGGAAAACAAAAAAAAACTGTCTGAAAGAAATTGTTTTCTTTTCCGGTTCAAATGAGCTAAAGTTTGTTTTTGAGAAATGATTTGTCTTTGAGCTATGAATTTTTGAAGTGTCAAAAATAGCTATTTTTGCGTTCTTAGCGGTTCTTAGTGGGGGGGGGGGGCGTTCCTGCTCGTCTCTTACACGTTAATTAGGGCGCAAACCATGCCGCCCTTGACTCATCTTATGTGACATATGACGGAGGGCGCCAAGAGGAGGGGGAAAGCGCCCTCTCGTGTCTTACTTTTAACTAATGTGCAAAGCATTCAGCCCTAGAATCATGTTATGTGACTTTGGGCGAAGCGTTGGGCGGAAAGTATGGGGTGTAATGCGTTCTCATACACTTGTGCCTTCTACGTTAGTTTCGTCGCAAACCATGCCGCCCTCGGTTCATATGAGTTATAGGACAAAGGGCGCACAGTGTTTTGAAAAGGAGGACCGGCGGACATTGGCTTATAACTCTACTATAGCGCATAAAAATATAATCAAACCCATGCCACCCTACGTAGTTGGGTACGAGAAATTCATAGGAAGGGTCGAAATAGTCGCACAGTGGGTGTTTTTTAAGTAAATCCTGGACAAAAATTAAAAAAGGTGAAAGAAAGCGGGAAAAATGTCAAAAATGGCAATGACAACGTTCAAATTGATCTTATTTTCTATGGTTTACTATGGGACACACAGAATTACTGCTCTACCGCCGCACAATGATCAGTTTTCAAGAAAAAATAAACTTTTTTTTTAGTGAGTTTCAACTGGAGGCACTTATTTTATGAATATTTTATTTTGAATGATAATGAATAAAGATAAATCTAGACTCATTTAACAGATCCGAGAATGAAGGTTTTCTAATTTCTTCCATTATAAACGCACGAAATAAAACCCCCCTCCCTCCCAGAGAACAGACTCTTTCTATCAGTAATAGCTCTGCAAAAGCGATTTTAATGAGCTCAGGTCAGTGAAAATGAGATAAAATTTGGAACATGCAATGCCTCATCAAGAAAAACTCGAAAATTCGGAATTTTAGGTTTCTAAAATCTTCGTTTATATTTCTATTATGAAAAGTTACCATCATCTGTAGGCAATAAAAATAGTGGGAAAAAGTATCTTGGATGGAAAGGAAAATGGAAATTTAAAACAAAAATGTGAGCAAGCCGAAAAAAAATTACAGGTAGCGGGATTCGAACCCCGGTTTAATGCGTGCAAGGCAAAAACATTAGCCAGACGACCAGCAAGGGAACGTGGGACTGTGCGGCGCGCGTCCATTACATAAGCAGCCCCTGCCGATCGGCCTAGACGTGAGACAGTTGCTAGCGCGGCGGTCGACTTACAAAAATTAAGATTTCTCCAAGAGTCGCAAAAAGTGGCAGCCAATTTTTGGATATGTTGTTCTCTAGATGTTACTCTATCACTCCCTGAAAACCGTTTCTTAAGGCAATTTAAGGCTTTTTTTATAGCTCTGCCTAAAGTTGAAAAACGGTTAATTTTTCCTCAACTCTTTGAACAAGCTTATCAAGGTTGTAAAAGTAGAAAAGTTTAACTTCATATAGCTCATTTTAAAGCTGAAAGTACGCTGAATAAAATTGTGTATTTCATTTTTACAAAATTTTGAATATGAACAAAGGAAACACCTATACATTCGGAGCATGGTTTAAGAAAAAATCGGAACCTGCCGAAAGTGATATTTTGAGAGCTTACAAAAGTATCAAAAAACGAATTATAAGCCAAAATTATGGTAAAATGGGGTGCACAGGATACTAAACTGAAGATTTATTCATGTTTTGACTCTAAAAACAAGACTTCGATTTTTGGTCCTATGTCCGCGCCGCGCCGGATTCAAAACACTGTGGGGCGCCCTATGACACATGATATTTGTAGTACTCAAGTCACCGAAAATTAGACTCCCAGAATCGCGGCTTTCAGCTGCTTAAGGTTTTTTTTTTTTTTTTTTTATGGAGGGCGCTGGGGCGCCACGGACAGAGGGCGCACCGGGCATCTGCCCGGTTGCCCGGTGGGCCAGTCCGGGCCTGCAAGTCAGCACATCACACTATTCAGAGGTCCCATTGTTGAACCTTTGAACTCTTACCAATTCACGAGTCATAGCTACTATAAACGCAAGCAGAGTAATTTTATTACGTTGGGCGTAAACAAATAGCTGAAGGTTGATAGGAAATATGGAGGAGGTTAGGGCAGGGACCACTATGGAAACAACGACATCAGGGCTGAATAATAAGAGATCCTCTTCGACGCGCAGTAATTTTTGGTAATTAAATAAGAATTCTGAGTATTGAGATAAGGAATGTTCAGAGTTCTTGCTGTAGGGACTTTCCGTTTTGCGTTTGACCACACGCTATAATTAATTATAATAATTGCATTTACATGCAAAAAAACAAACATTCAGAACGGCAAATGATTGGTTCTCTTGATCACCTAGAATATATACCGGGACAATTTGAAATAATCAAAAAGTGAGGTTGGAAATTTTTGACATAGAATAACTTTAAAAAAACGTCAATCAATGAACATGAAATTACTCCCAACCAACTCAGAATTCAGTCGTGGCTGGGAGAACATTAACTTTTCAAATGAAATTTGCATAAAAAAAACACAGGACACAACCTAAATTTCACGACATCAAAAAAGCTCATTTCGCCATTTGATCACAAGGGGGCGTAGTATACTCTATTGAGTATCAGGGCGATTTCAATAGGCGCACGTTGTGCCAACGGTGCGCCTAAAAGAGAGTAAAAAGATAAATATCGCGAACTAACCCGACCACTCGATCCGCGCCACGAACGTGGCGACACCCGCGCCGGCCCCCACCCCCGTCTAACTTTTGAACGAGTTAAGATAAAAAGTTGCAGTTTTGACCAATATTCATTGTTTCGAATGATTTTTTGTTTGTTTGTAGTCCTCCCCCCCCCTTCCCAAAAACGGGAGTGCCCTCGCCTAACTTTTGAACGAGTTGAGATAAAACGTTGCTGTTTGGATTAATCTTCATTATTTTGGATGACTAATTTTTTGGGGGAGTTCAACTCCCCCCCCCTCCAGTGCGCCACCCCCGTCTATCTTTTAAACGAGTTGAGATAGAAAGTTGGAGTTTTGACCAATATTCATTATTTCGAATGATTTTTTGTTTCTTTTTAGTCCTAGAACCCCCCCCACACCACCCAAAAACGGGGGTGCCACCCCCCACCCCCGCCTAACTTTTGAACGAGTCAAGAGAAAAAGTTACAGTTTTGACAAATATTCTTATTTCGCACGATTTTTCTTTTACCCTCCCCCCCCACCCAAAAATGGGGGTGCCCTCGCCTGACTTTTAAACGACTTCAGATAAAATGTTGCTGTTTGAGTTAATCTAATTCATTCCGTCTAACTGTTGAACGAGTTGAGATGAAAAGTTGCAGTTTTTACCAATATTCATTATTTCAAATGATTTTTTGTTTGTTTGTAGTCCAAACCCCCCCCCCCCCCCCAACTTTTGCACGAGTTGAGATAAAAAGTTGCTGTTTGGGTTAATCTTCATTATTTTGAATGACAATTTTTTGGGGGGATTTCACCCCTCCCCCTTCCCCGGTGCCCACCGTTTAACTTTTGAACGAGTTAAGATAACAAGTGGCCGTTTTGTTCAGAAAGAGCAAATACAAAGAGCGATAAAAGGGGAGGGGAGGGGAGGGGGAGTAGGATGAGGGGGAGGGGGTGGTTCTTCCATTATATGCCTCTCGAGCTTTCGCGGGCATCTTTGAACTTTTGAGGCCCTTTCGGAGGATATGACTATGATACGTTAATAAACACCCTTAGGGCTACCTTCTCACAAAATTTCAAACATGATGGAAGCGGCTCAGATGTGACCTCCCCTTGAAGAATTATGTTTCTCTGATAGGTTATTGATGGGCCTTTGTGATATCCTTTAACATGTTCTATTGCGTGGAGGAATCAGGGTTTCGATGTGAGCCGCCGCGGTTCGGGTTTTTAACAATGTGTTCTAACACCAGAGTGTTCGAAATCGCAGCTTGTTCTTTCTTTTTCTCTCAGCTTAATTGAAAGTTTCCTATATTTTATTTTATTTTTACATTTTTAATAACTTTTACTGTTTTTGTATTTGTGTCGGAGAAAGAAATTAATTTGTTGAATAACTAGTCTTATTATTATTTTTTTATTTTTCGCGAATACTGTTTTCATTTTGGGGTAGATGAGTTAAGAGGTTGAGTAGAAGATACAAATATAAGCAGGATGTGATTGTCCTAACTCTGCCTCCCAGCGTGAGAACTTTATTTTTCTTCATTTGTGTATTACACTTTTTATAATTTATTATTAATATATTTTTTCGTAGTATTCTTTTGTTTTTGTCTCAATTGTTTTGGGATTTTTGTTTTTTTGTTGTTTATGTTCCTGTTTTTTGTAAGATTTTTCTTTGTAATATTTGTTCTTACGTAAAATGAAAAAATCTTTCTCTCTCTCTCTCTCTCTCTCTCTCTCTCTTCTCCTCTCTCTCTCTCTCTCTCTCTCTCTCTCTCTCTCTCTCTCTCTCTCCCCTCCTCTCTCTCTCTCTCTCTCTCTCTCTCTCTCTCTCTCTCTCTCTCTCTCTCTCTCTCTCTCTCTCTCTCTCTCTTTTCTCTCTCTCTCTCTCTCTCTCTCTCTCTCTCTCTCTCTCTCTCTCTCTCTCTCTCTCTCTCTCTCTCTCTCTCTCTCTCTCTCTCTCTCTCTCTATTTCCCTATCTCTCGCTATCTCTCTCTTTTTTCTTTCTCTCTCTCTCGCTCCCTCTCTGGCCTACGCCCACCCACCAGCCCCCGTCCTTGTGGGGTTTCTTCATAAGACCCCATGTTACTTTAAAATTACCCCAACCTAACCTAACCTAACCTTAAAAAGCCTTTTTTTTTTTAGTCTTTTACCCTCGCAGGGTTGAAAAAAAATACCCCACCAGTCCAAAATAACCCTCAAGGTTGGTTTTGGGAGCAAGATGGTCCCTACAAGGAAGGGGGTGTGCTCCCTCACTCCTTCTCTCTCGCACATTCTCTCTGCTCTCTTTTCAGCGCCTGACTCATTCTTTTTAACCGCCATCTTAAGTAGAAACTAGGGGATTTTAGAGTTTTTCAGAGCAACCATATCGTTTTTTGCTGGTTTAGACCCTAGATTTCATAGCTCATTTAAAAAAATAAAAAACAAAAAAAAAACTAACGATTGGTTCCCATATTGATCGACAAAATATATTGCTCTACAAACTGAACTTTCGGTCTCTCTTAAATTATTGGCTCTGCCATTCAAAGAAAGTTTCCGATAGTTGATAGAATTGACTAGAGTCCTTATATATGAAAGAGTCAAGGCACGTGAACAGAAGTGAAG